>JBBDHG010000078.1:1900000-2025000 GCA_037951165.1 Lophius americanus
ATGTTTTTATGCGGTTTCTTTCTGCAGTCGATCCGGCATGAACCGCAGAAAGTATCGCTGTCAGGCAACTTTGTTCAGTCCCTGGGCCCTCGGACTGCGGCGGACTGGTTCCTCCTCAAGGGAATGCCAATCAATAATACGTCCTGCACGAGAAAGCGTCCATACTTCTGAGTGGACTGCTGCACGCGTCACGCGGAAAAATTCACGTCTAGAATTTTTTGAACTTGAACGCTTTTTTTCTGTTGTTAGAAACGTTTATTGTTTGACATTTGTTTATTGTTTGTGGTATGATGCTTTGAATCCTGTTTATATGCACCGCTTTTGTTTTTTATTTCTGCATGAATGCACTTTGTTTTCTGAGGTCATTGAATGAGTAAATCCACTTCTATCCACTATTCATTGGAAAGACAATTGCTTTTATGTCGTCCAGCACGTGTGGGCCTTTTGGCGTTTGTTGTGTCTTTGTAGCTTGTTTTATTTGATAGGCCCACGTAGTGAGTTTTCATTTGTAGTTTCGTGAAATCTCAGGGTGAAAACACAAGACTGTTTTTATATTTTTAGGATAAGATATTTAAATAGGAGAATACATTCGAAATATTTCTGATAGTGTTTTTCATCGGATGCATGCTTGATTGCGTGTTTACAGGCCTTTAAAAAGATTTGCAACTCTGCCAAAGCCACTGGCCTCGATTCAACGTGAACCGGAATCTCCATGCTACACATAATTCGTGTTTTAAAAAAATATTATTTACATTTCAGACTAAGTGCAATAAATATATACGGACAGCTTATAAAACAAACCTCAGGCTTATTTATTTTTAAACGAGCCCTCACTTCTATCCACATTAGAAATATGTTAACGGTTTACATTTTGGATTATGATAAAAAGTTCAGTAAGGCTTTTCGGCAGAGTCGCATTCAGCCAAATAAAGAAACTATATTTTTTCACATTTCTTTGCAGTCACGATGATTGCTGCGGTAGGTGGATCAAGCCTCGGGGTATTATTATGACAAATAAAAAAAGAATGAGGGGAAAAAGGAGGAAACGAACGACAAGCATAAGGCTAATTGGGCTCCTTGTGAAGGACTTAAAACTGGTCGAGGATCCTGCTTCTAGCCCAGTAATTGCACTTGGTCTTGATCTCTAAACAGCCTTGATAGTCTGTTGATCCGGGTGTTAATGAACACAAATACTTGGCTTTGTAGCACGCGCACCTCGGAGCAGAGCAAGCCTCTGCAGACCAGGGCCTCAGATCTGTTGTGCTGCAGCGGAGGGAAAACCGAGCAGTCACGAAAAAATGTCCTTTTTAACATCCAAAACATGCAGGCCCACAACTTTTCAATAAGACGCGTGGGAGTTCAACACTTCCCCTTTTTCTGCCACTTATGGGTGAAATAGTCTCCTGTAGCTGCACACAAAAATTCTGCAGCTACTTCATTGCTTATTTTTAATCCTCTTGTATATTTTCGTCTCTGGACTAATTGCTCACACAGAAACACCACAGTTATGCACAAATAGTTTTTTTTTAATAGAGGCTCGCAGTGATTGGTTTTCGCTTTCGTTTGTTTACATAATACAAAGGGGTCACGATGAGTGTTTGGATTATAATACAATGTCATGGTCACGAGACTGACCTTTCAAAATAAGAAATATCCATGCTATTGCTTTGTTTCCCTGCACGTTGATATTTTGTTAATTATTATCCGACTGCCCTTGACTCAAGGAGTCTAAATTGTACATTTTTCTATCTAATTATATATAGTTTATAGTATCTGGGCCCAAAACTATTCAGTGTAATCATTATTAACTTCGTGTTTGACAATATTTTCCTGCATATATATTTTTTTAATAAAAAAATCCTCTCACGGACACATTATCAATTTATTATTAAATGTATGTATCTGATACAAGACTTGGCATTGTGTTATCTTGAAATATAAAAACAGAATCAAAAAGCAGCGGCATAATGACAATAGATAATTATTTTCTGGTGCACACAGCGGGCTATTCGTGTGTGAAAAGTTTAACAGCCTATTTACGGTTCAGTGTGTAGCTTTGGATCAATAATGTTTTCTTCCCCTCGCGATTGTTTTTTTTCAGTTTGCAGGTGAGACAGAAGCTGCTCTCTTGCGACACACACACACACACACACACCCACACACAAACACACACACACACACACACACACAGCCGCGCAACAATGCCTCCACGGAAACCATAAGAAATAGAATTTAAATAGAAAAATGTCAAAACTTTTCACACAGAAACCAAATCATTATAGAGCACTGAATGCAACGGTTCTGACGTCAACTCACATTTATTCCCAGTTATGAATTATGAAATAAAAAGAATAAAGGTGGAGCCACACTTGTTTTACAGAATGACGCCTCCTCTCCAATGCCACCACACTTGACGCACATAGTTCTGATAGTTTACCTCTCATATACACCCACCTTTCACTCCCCGTTTCTCTTTCTGGCATATATATCCATGCCTATATACTAATTGCCATAGATATCCTTTATTGATCTCTGTGTTGAATGCCCCTTATTAGATGGACTGCCAGTCATGAACTTGGTCTGGCTCAACAGCTTATGATGTTTTGACAGAAGTAATAAAACCCAGCCCATAACACTTCAAAACCAACAATGGTAGCTATGTTAAACTTCTGGCTAAACGTTCAGGGTCCCGTGCAGGCTCCCATGTATTACTGCTATGCAGCTGTAATGTTTGTCAGCTAGCACTCCAGCATGTTCACAGATTAGAGCCTGGACATAAAAATGATAATCAAATGAAAATGAATTACAAGCCAAATAACAGCACTGGCTGCAATTAATTCACTGCCTTTTTTTGTGTGTGGATTTAATCAAAGTTTGAGCTTTTATTTTGAAGTAGTGATATTATAGAGAAGAGAGGACATAGAGATCTTTCTGATTCTCCTAGTTAAAGAAGTTTCTGTCATGTTGCAGCTTTGTTCTGTGAGCCAGGGGTGCATGGTTGCCACGTATTTATTTTAAATATGAGTCCGTGCACACTGAGAAACTTTGTGTGGTTCCTCAGATCCAATTTGTAGATTTGAATCAGACAAGATCAGTTTTGCAGGTTATTAAGTGTTCGTCTGAAGTGACTGCAATGACCTCCAGACAGTCTTGTGAATCTTTGTTCTCAGAAAACTGGAGCCAGTCAGGTAATTCCAGATAGCTCTCTGCTGCAACCTGTCGTTTTCTCAATTTGTCAGCAACAAGTCAGGAAGACAACATGCTTCACAGTGATTTTGTGAAAAGAGGTTAGGTTTCTATGCTCTTAGCGAGGTTTTATTTCTCAGCATTTGGACCGGACCATTTGTGTCATTTTTTGAGGGATTGAAGCCTAACTAATTGCATCATTCCACATTTGGCATGGCCACATATGCTGCATAAGAACTTCATTATGGATTTTTGTTGGATGTGGGTTCGTCCTCCTATAGTGTGTGCACATGTTTGATACAGTTCAGTGTGTTTTGGGAGGTTTTACTGTACATCGTACAGTAAAATACCTTTGTACTTTACATGACAGACAACTCGTCTCAGAACATATTGAATGATTTCCCAGGGAGTGACATTTTCTTCTACAAAAAAACTAAAGGTTATGTCTTTAGAGTCTGTGTTTGTCTTCTTCACAGGTGGTCATATGTCGAGCTGCATTCTGATTCAGTGACTTATTCTCCACAATTCACATAATATGATGCAAATAAAGATGCATTGCCTTTTCTTGTCAACGTGTGTTGAAATGTGCTGTGAGAGCAGACTCGTGAAGAATATTCTTTCCAGAGAAGTGTTCATGTTACCCTGCAATGAGGTCTGCTTATAGTCCTAAATCCGAAACATTCAGCCAATAAAGAAAACCTTCATGATCTGGTCCACCTGTGCGGGGACTAAACTGAGGAAAGAATTACAGTTTTAGGAGCCGGTTGCTCTGAATTAAAGAGGGAAAGTCAAGTCGGTCAAAGGGATTATTACGATGATTTGTTTAAATAGTCTGCTTTATGACAGTTGCACTGCCTACCTTTTAATTTTTTTTTATTATCACTCCCCTCCCCCACCCACTACCTCTGTTGTCTCGGTCCCAATGCCTTCATTATTATTATTCACTCCATTATTGCTATAAATGTACTGCTGCTGTTTTGCCTTCCAAGTTTTTGTCTCTTGGAAAAAAGACATTTGGCTGGGATCCGGACGAGTACACATGCCATAAAGTGTGAAAATAATTCAGAAAACACAAGAAACCACATAAATCCCTAGTTGCTATTATCATAATTATGTTGTTATAAATAATTTTGCTGTTTCAGGTAGCCTTTGCGTGTTTTTCTCTTTCTGCTATGATATAATATTTTCCTGTCAGTCTTTCGTTTGATTATTTTTGTGCAAAATGTATCACTTAAAATGAGCATGTGACGAATGAGATTGTTGTGTTTCACCCCGCGTAGAAAAAGAAATAAAAACGAAGACGTAGGTTTGACTCTGGTTCCTGGAGAGAGCAGAAACTCTCTTTGCACTTAACACATATGACACCTGTGCACACACATAGAAAAAGAGTACATTCATAGTAATATAGAAGCATCCTGGATGGACACACATGCACACACTCGTCTTTAGTGATGACTTAGTGGTGACTGATTTTTTGAGCAATGTTAGTATTTAACCCCAATCAATCACAAACTAGAAAGGTTGAGTGTGAATGTCATCCAAACAGCAGGAGCTGGCACTGTTGGCTGGCTGAACGTGTGTGTGTATGTGTGTCGGTCGACCAGTGTGTGCACCATTTTGTACAATTTTTGGCGGTCCTGTCACTTCTCCGAGCTTTGACCTTGGTAAACTCTGGCAAGGCAATGGGTGGGCGCGACTCACACCTGGACACACACACACAGACACACGTTTCACTTCAGCCCCATGCTTCCTGTCTGGTCTCATGCTGGCTAAGTCAAATTTTCAGTTGACATACAAATACCATCGCATTAAGCTCTTGCACATGGCTCTAAATCCCATTCATTCCACTGATACATTGACCTCACATTATCCAGTTGGCAAATATGCCTCCTTGCACCATGACCTCATCCGCCATGTTTGTAAAAACAAAGCAATCTCCCAATTATTTGGCAGTGGCATGCTCGGCAGGGTTTTAGATACATCCTTGGTGTTTTCTTTTTTAACAACCCCCCTGTTTTTCATGTCTCCCCCTAGCCCCAGTTTCCAGCACTCCAGATGGGGGCAGGGTCTTGTTAAAAATAGCAACCCAGTGGTTGAACAGTGTTGTGTGTTGGGGAAAAGTGGGTTCAAAAAACGAAAGCCATTACACTGCAGTTATATGCATTTTGTCATGACCCGTGGCTGCTTATCGAGTTACGTCTCACTACTGCTGGTTCGTGTCTAGAAGGCTCCATCCAGCTACCCAGGGCTAAGAATATATCTTGACTGCTGGAGTCATCCCATAGGAAATACCTCATCTTTACTTCTTGGCTGTGCTGATGAAAGCCAAATGATTATCTCCCTGTGTGTCGGCTGTGATTGTGCACCACCTGCTGTTTAACAGTGTGAGCTGTTTACAAAACAAGGGGCAAGAGTGTCTAGTCCATAATTAGCATGTTTTCGCAGCCCCCCCCACCCCCCCCTGCATTGTGATATCCCAGGGATAGCTCATCAATGTGACAAGTCTTATTAGAATCCAGATTGGTTTAGTGTTAGCCTGCACATTTAGTCTCTCTCTCTCCCCGATTCTATCCTTTAATTTCTTCAGTTTTTCTTCTCGTGCTCCATTATCTCCTTTATATCACACTCTCTCCTTATTCCGTGCTCTCTGTTCTCTTATACACACAGTCCAGAGGAACGTGACAATAAATGGATGGCATCTGACATCCGACGGCCCAAACCATAATGCTAAACTTTTACTGTATTTAGTGCATTAAATAATGTTAAAAAGGCTATTGTTTACCTTTTTTCAGCACAACATCACATCTATGACATTTGACAGTGACCTGAAAACATAGCATGTTTGGGGTAGTGTTGGCGTTATAAATTTATGATGGCTAAAAATCTAAACAGTTTTTCTTATTTCTACTTTAGAGAGTTTGATCCGATGTAATTCAGCACAGAAGAGCTAGTTCATTCGGAAATTTGCAGTCCATTATGTAACTCTGATGGGACTTTTCTACAATTAATGCCAAGCAACTTTTTGTAGTGATTCTAACTACTCTGGACCTCTTTTTCAATAGAACATTATACAATACAAAGCCAATTCTATATTGGGTTTAACAGGAAAGTGTAACTCTTCTTCAGATTGACAAGTACCAATTATCTTGAAGTTCTCAGTAGATGTGAACAAATCTTATCTGGTCTCGTCTCTTCTGTAGCTATTTCACATAAAGAAGCTCATCTCTGGACAGTTCCAATCTGGCGCTGCTGATCACTTCATCCTGTCCAGATATGATAAGCGGACAAACTGCTCAGTCCCCTGGGCTGATTGTCTGTCTGTGTCTGAAACAGACAGTGGTGTGTAATGCAGTGTGGCTCTTAACTCCCTCCCTGCTTCCCCTTTTATCAGACCGCCAGTTCAAAGCGTTGGCACCATCCTCACTTCTCTGCACCCCCTTCCCCCAAACTTTCTTTCTTACTGTGTTTTGTCATTACCACAAAGATGGACACGCAGTGTCTCATTAAAGCGGATTAGAGACATCTCCACATCTCACAAGGCCCGAATTGGACATGTCTCTCCTTTAGTCACTCCCCCACCCTTTTCTCTCTGGGATCAGGTTCTTTCATTTGGACAGATAAAGACCTCTTTCATGTCGGCGGGGACGGTTAGCTATTACACTGTCAGACCCATCATTTTGGCTAGTTTGACAAATTTGCCCTGCTGGGTGGGGCGGCTGTGAGGATTTTAATATGTGTGTGCTCCATCGCATCACTGCTGCAAGTTTGTTTTCACACCAAGCTCCTCCCCGGTTCAACACAATTAGGCCTGAATCAGCTGCCATTTCTTTTCATACAAAATGAAAACTGGTGGCATTTTGCATTCTTACCTCCCCAAGACTGAGAGCCACTATTGGTGTGGTTTAATTTCATTAAGTAGTGTGTGGTGTAAATATATTAAGAGCTCCCTCTATCTGTGGTTCCTCCACTCTGTATGCTAAGCAAATTTATAGGTGTCACATCTCCACAGAGGCACATTTCCACAAATTTAACACTGTAGTTTTAGGTTGTTTATGTTATTTTGTTAGTTTGAGAGGATTATCTGTGTAAAATACCTCAGAACAAATAAATGTTCTGAAAATATCTATTCACTTTTGGGTTCATTTAAAGATTCCTTTGGAAGAGCAATATGCTCAAGTAGATTGACTACCATTATGTGTATTAGATTTGTGGGAAGTGGAGGGAGAAAACACAGGATAGTGTGAATGTATTAGCCCAAAACGTTTGATGGAGGAAGTAAGAGCTCTCTTCGTTAACACGGAGTCAGCTGAGTCGTCAGGCGCTGAGTTGGGCAGAATGTGTGTGCGTGTAACGATTCATGCATGGGTTTTTATGCTTATGAGTGTGTTGGAGAGGTCTTGGCTAAAACATTTCAAGATGGCCCATTAGCTGGCTCAGGTCCGTCCCCTCCCGACACTAGGATTCCTCTGTGCTGACCCCCTCTACTCCACCTCTCAGCCCCTCTGTCCCAGAGGCCCCCAGCCTCATCCTGCCAAGTGTATGGTTCCAAAGTAACGATGAGGCTGCCTGCGTGTGAAAATATTGAATTGCAAAAACATCCATGGGTGAGAGGGTGTGTGAATGGAGCTTTCAGCGCCAGACCCGACCCTGGCTCTGTGCTACTGACTGATGGACAACAAATGGCATTTTGTGTCCAGAGAGTGAGGGGACAGAGACGGGAGAGGAGAGACACTGAGAAAGGGGGAGGTGGTCTGAAGTTTTTCAGGACTCTTGAGTCTGGGGCCCTATAGGCAGGTCTAAAATGCCTTATCACATGACCTGTCTGACCTTTGGCCTCCACTCAGCTCAGGCTGTCAGGCTGCTCTCAAAGCAGCTTCCCAGCCTCAAAGGCCACTATTCACCCCTCTGTGCAGTCATACTCCAAAGGTAATAGGTAAAAGTAATGTCAATGACCTCCACTTTCCTTTCCTCTACAGGAGGGCAGAACTCTTAAGATTCCCCGATAATGTCAATGGTAGTGGGGGCCATTTTGTCTCCTTAACCATTCCCTCTGCTTGGTGTAACTTCTTTTGTGGCAAAGCTATTCTATTGGGTAAAGACATATTTCATATTTTCAGAACCGATAACAGATCAGAACTGGGATGGAAAGTGATAGAAATGTGAAAAACATTGTTTGTTTTTTTTCGATACGGTTACTCAATTCTATATGTTATGGAAGTGTGTGTAAGTGTGGGGGTGCACTAGTGTATTTCTGACATCCCAGAGGACTGACTGGGTAGTATGACCGTAACCTCTTATCCCTTTGCATCCCACACACTGGCATCCCTCTCTATCTCTCCCCTGACTAGTACTTGGATTCTTTCTTCTCTTCCCTTCTGGACTGGAGTTTCTCTCTCTCAGGTCTCCTTTGAAAAGATGTGGCGTCTTTGTCCAGCCTGATAAAGGATGCCATAGTTCCCCTTTTCCCCTTCTTTGTGGCCTGGGGCTGGCGGCTCCTGTAGAAGTGCAAATGGTATCCTCTCGGAGGGGCTATCCCCGCGGGCCCCGGAGGGCCCTCTCTCTCCTCCAGGCTTGGCTAATTACCACCACCCCCCACCACCACCACCACCAGCAGCTCCCTGGTCCCTGGAACCATGGACCATTCCCACAACCAGCACCTGGCCTTCTTTTCTACTGACTTGCTTTGATGGCTGACACCCCAGCCGAACCCTCCCTCCTTCCTCATCCTCTTCTCCTCTCCGCCCCACTACCTCATCTCTCTTTCTCTCCCACCCTTTAACTTCTCCCTCTCTCACTTCGCTCTCTCACTGACTCTCATTACGAGAGGTTTTAAATTGCTTTCTGACCCTGACAAACTGCTCTTGTTGAAAAGGGAGATGTTGAAAAGGGAGGGCAGCGGATGTGAGAAAGAAATGGAAGTGGCGAGAGAGACACAAGAACATTGTTATGCATACATGTGACTATAGGACATATTAATTAACTATATTAAATATTTTAACTGTTTATTATCATGTTGTTATACACAGAACATGCAGGACAACAGCTTGAAATTAGTTCTATGCATGCCTGAGTAGTAGTACGCAGGCACTGTGAAGCGCCCAGGGAGCAAATTGGGATTCCAACATTATGAAGGCAGCTGGGGCTCGGATCAAACCTCTGATCTTCCAATTGGGGGACAACCAGTGCTATACTAAACTATAATGAGTAGGACGATGTAAGTTTACCCAAAGAGCATCCAAACGGTCACTTATTTCATTTACCCCTTAAGTAGATTTTATTTTATTTTCACTTTTAGCAATTTCTTCAGCCTTGTTCAACAGTAACAAAAAGTTGTTTTTATTTTATTTTTATTTTATCTTAATCAAAACTATTTAACAGAATATGGATAGTAGTTAATTTGACTTAATGCCTATTCAGGTTTTCTGTTGATCAATGAGCACCGTACCTACTAGGCATCAATCATACAAGGATGTGATTTTAAATAATAATCTCATTATTATTTAAAATCACATCCTTGTATGATTGATGCCTTTATCAAAGTGTTGACTCAGTTTACTCTTTGCTAAAAAAAAAAGAAGGTTTTGAGAGATATCTGATATAGTGTCAAACTAGACCAGTTGTTGCTGTAGAATAAGGTAATTTCACTGACACAGTAATGCACACACACTCTCTCACACAAACACAAATATCAAATATCTAATTTGCGTTCTACTCGCCGTAGGCCTAATCAATAGCCTGCCCCAGCGGATTTTACCGATTCATAGTTCACAGTTGTGCAGTGTAGCGGTCCCTGTGAGAGCGTTTGGACAGCTTTCTGAGCGAAACAAATAGCTCTGTTACAACCGTACGTCTCTGTGATGCTCAGTGTCCCTATGGCAAAGTGCTTGGCCCGTATTAATTTTATGTTCTCCTGGCAGGAAAAGGTTTGGTGTCAGCATGACACAGGTGCACCTGGCCGTGTCCCGATATAAGAGGGCTTCACAAGCGTATGAGGAAAATCTCCCTGAAAAACAAAAATGACAACAAAACCACAGGCTGCTTCCATGATTTTATGATGATTTTGAAGAGTCTTGCAAAACATACAATTCATGCCGTTCATTGTATGAATATAGAATAATTCGAATGACAAATGTTTATTTGTTCACTCTTGTTTGGAATTACCATCTTTGGGCAAAAATATTCAAATTTCATCAGGTCAAATAATACTAATCTCTCCTTTCTTTATCACGGTACATACATACAGTACAACTTTGTGAAAGTTTTCTCTGTGTGTAATCCATCCCTGAGGGAGCAGTGGGTGGCCCCTGTGAAGCACCCCTGGAGCTGAGGTTTCAGGGTCTTGCTCAAGGACCCACTCCATGTTGTGCCAAGGGTTGAGCTTGAACCCACATCTCCCAGTTGAGGGACAACTACTTTACCCATTGCGCTAAAGCCACAACATGATGCTTACTACAGTCCTGGCTTGACAAAAATATTTTGATGAGTATTTAAGTATCTTGTTGATCTTTTTGAAAGTTTATGCATTTATTTCATATGTAGCATTCATATCTGGTGGACCAAGATATTCTATTCATCCAGCAAATCTTTGAAATTAAATGGCTGAAGAAAATACAGGTATGTATTAAAATCACTTGTTTGAGAGATGAAAGTGTCAATTGTGATTATTAGACCACCTTAAATTCTTAAAACCACGGCATGCATGGAAGACAGAAGAGGTACTGGTTTTATACACACATTAACAAACACATACACAAACCCTGTTCAGCAGAGCAGCAGTTGCGTGTTCTGTATTAACTCCAAACCAGGCAGAAGAGAGGTGGTACTGGGAGCTGCACACACCCAGACCAGTTACACTGGTGTTGCAGACCTGGCTGGAGTTTATGACAAGGAGCTTAGTTGGTATACAAATGGCATTAAATGAATTAGTTGAATTAAGTGTATAAATGTTTTGAATCAACTTGTACTGCAGAGTTTTCTGAACTCTTATCTTTATCCATGATTGATAATAGTTCAGTGGGACCTGAGTATTTACTTTGTCTGTCTCATCTAATGCTGAACAAGTTCCTGGATCTAGCTAACTCCTTCGATCTGGTACGATCAGTTAAAGAGCAAACGGATGCCAGAGGTCACATTCTGATGCATTTCTGCTGGTGTCTTCTGGTTTTCGTACAAATACATAGGCACATCAATGTTTTTATTGCAGATCACAAGGCTGCTATTTTGCTTTTAAAACCCAGGCTGTTGTTTTCCTAACAATTTTATCTTCACTATCTGGATTCCCTATACTACTTTTCCTCAACAAACATATACATTCAAGTCTATGGCTTTCAATTCCTGATTAATTTGCTCCTGTCACTCCTCAATGGCAATCTTAACATCCATATCTGCAACCATCCACAAAACTCACGTATAATACTAAATAACTCATCAGAACGCCATGAAATAATCTAGATTGGCATAATTTTCAAATCTAAAGAAAAGGAAAACAATAACACATTTTTATTTGGTCAATTGACAAATGGTCTGACCTGCACAGACAACGATTGGCTAGAAAAATCTGCTGCTCATTTTTTAATTTAGACAGCCTTGATCCACTCTTATTACCTGATGCACAGCTCTGGACCTATTGTAAGCCTTGTAATACACTTTTCTTCTTCTCAAATGTCTTCTTCTCCCAGTTTCAAACTTTTAACATCTCAGCACTTGCTAATAATTTTTCTTTTTTTTTTTCAAAATGCAATCATCCATCTCTCTTTTAATATTTTGTTCCAACTTTAAAGAGGTTTTCTCCTGTGTTAGCTCTTTCATCACTTGAAGAATGATTAACAACTCTCTGATGACAACATCCCAAAGTACGGTTTAATACTTTGTTTGTTTTTATAATGTTTTAACTGCGCCTGGATGTAAAACATTACAATAATAAACCCCTGGAAAATTTATGTAGGGGTTCCATCAAAAGTAAATTAGATTTAATTGAGGAAATTCTGATGATCACTGTGTCGACCAGCCGCTACGGCGGCTGTGAGTGTTTATATTTTTAAAGCCTGATTGATTAAACCTTTCTCTATTCTTTCAATGGCCATTTCACCTCGTCTTAAACATGGCCTGTCATTCAATCTGGACATCCTCTACGTTGCTGCAGTTTCCCAGCCACAGCTGCTATTCCCTTACACTTAACACATCATCACCTATAGGACTCGGCTGATGTCATGAACTTGGCCGCTTCTTCGTTTGTCTCTGTCAGCTATATGTGCATATCATGTGTTTGTGAGATCTACGTTGCATTATTCTGCCAAATTTCACACACTTTTAGATATAAATTATTATATTACACCATTATATATTGATATTAGAAATAAATCCTATCTAATATTTTATGCATATTTTTGCAAGGCAAAATTTCAATAAAGCATTTCCATGATTTTGATCATTTGAAATAAGTTCTTAATGCTGATGAAAGTATCTCCTGTAGTATAGTAGATGAAAGAGTCTCCTGTATCATTGAAGCAACTTTTGGCGGACACCTAAACCTATCCATTCCATTTTCTAGAAGCTCAATCAGTTGGACTTAGAATTTCTATATCTTGGTTTAGGGTGAGGCTTCCTGAGTTTCATGTCACCTTCTCTCTCCACCCCTCTCCTCATCAAGTCTCGCCACATCCTCCCGTTCGAGTACAGAAAAGGAAAGCGGAAAATCCGGTTTCTGAATTGTGTTTTATAAGTGTATGAAACGGCCACTTTTGTGGTCTTTGTTCGTCCACATTGACCGTTCGACTCAAAGTTCCTGAGGTTTTCGAAACATGTCAATTAAACTGTTTTAATGGGGAAGATGTTATTCCGAACAAATGTTTGTGCTCCAGGCTCCAGCACATTGGTTATAGGAGAGTCATTACTGTTTTTTTTAGGCTTTGCTGTAATGCTGTAAAAGTTTGCTTGGGTGACTTCATGCACACTCAGAAATGCACTGACAAAACCATTTTGCATTTCTAAGTCACTGAAAGCAGTAAGTGTTTAAATATGGCACAAGGAAGCCAAGTTGATGAGGTGGCTGCTGGTCTGTCCCCTCTTTTAGTATTCTATCAAGTATTCTTAATTTTGTATAGCATACAAAAGAGCAAGAAGTAGAAGTAAAAATTTAGTAACTATTTCAGAGGATATGGATTGATTTTACTTTTTCTGTTTTGCTGTTGACATTTTTATACATCTCAACAGGGGTCTGGCCACATATAGAACTTTCTAATTTAAGGTCATCTGCCCTGCTCTCTCTCATTTTAATCAAAACCTGGGTGTGAGGTTTTGCCATTCCTCTCTTTTGACACCTCGTTATTATCTGTCGGACACAGGCTCAGGGCAGGACCCACAGAAAAAAAGGGCCGATTTTTATTCTTGGTGAACTGCAGGGAACTTTGATGCCAAGTTCCTCTGCGGCAAAAGGCAAAGCCCCGACCCAGCACATCTGAGAGTACTTTGGTGAAATAACAGCAAATGTTTGTCTTGTATTGTATGGCACGCTGCTGGAGGAGTGCTAAAGCCCCTTCTTCCAGCGCCTAAAGCACCTCTTAATAAAATAGTTAAGAATAACTCCTTCACCTTAATCTTCCCCTCACATTACTGCACTCAGGGCGGAAAATTAGCAGCAGGCCCACAAGTTTCCCTCTTTCTATGACATGGTTACATTTTTATTTGATATCTCCTCTATGTCGATCACTTAAATTAAGGTTTCCGGTCTTCTTATCCCTCATCTCTCTATGTGGTGGGCCAGATGAATTCACTGTGGCAGGGGTTGAATGACATTTTATTGGGTGTGTATTAGAAGCAACATGTGGCTAATGGTTGGCTCCATTTTCCATGGTCTGGTCCTCATCAGTGAAGAGAAGGGGCCTAAACAACTAAACATAGCCGTTGACAATTGATACAAGCCCTTTAAAGTGGATCTGCTTGGTTAGGAAGGGGGTGGGGCAGGGCGTGCGAGAGCTTGTGAAAGACCGAATGCACGTGTATGTGTGCACATTTACATTTTAATCAGGACACTCACACTCACACACACACACACTCACACACAATCGTCCGTTCAGGAGCATTTATTCCAGAATGTGTGTGTCGCCTGTATCAAGGGGTGTAATCCACACCTGGAATACGGTAGCGGCGGCAGCTTTGAGTGCAGCATGTCCCTCCTTCTGATCCTCGTAACCAGAACTCGCCTTTACTGTTTCCTGTTCGCTTGGCCCACCTTCCCTTTGCCTGCCTGCCATCTGTGTCTGCCAGGTGACCTACACTTTTATACACACATGCAATATACAGAAGGGACAGTCATCCTCATGGGTGTCTTATACCCGCGATCACACATTTGAAGAAAAAGTCACACAGAGCGAAAGTGATGGAATGGAGTGAATGGATTCAACTTCTCACTAGTGTCTCTATATGGAATCAAAACCTTTTTTTCTCAGAAAGCTGTTTTTAACCAGTGGTACATTTATTCAGAGAATACAGCATATATCTATGTTACAATAATAATAATAATACATTTGACTTATAACGCACTTTACATTTGGATCAAATCTCAAAGTGCTAAAGCGCTTATTCTCTTAAAGGGGGGATTTCCATATAAAAATAATATGAACAGATTTAAGAACTCTCGCAAACAATGACTTCCTGTGCAAAATGATCAAGCAACTATATACATTTCTCAGTTTTCATTATTCTTTATCAAACCGTTGACTATTTCTTGGTCAATATTTAGTCAATATTCCATTCAATTCACTTTTCTCCTGCTTATCTGGAGGTAGGTCATGCTGGCAGCAGACTAAGAAAGGTATTCAAGAGATCTCTCTACCCAGGAACACTCTCCAGTTCATCTTTGGGATCCCAAAGCATTTTACAGGCCAAATGAGAAAATATATAATCCATACAGCGAGCTGTGGGTCTACCCAAAAAGGAAGCATCCTGGAAGCATCCTGATCAGATGCCTGAAGCGCACCAACTTGCTCCTTTTGACAAAAAGGACCAACGTCTTCACTCCGACCTTCATCCGGATGTCCGAGCTCCTTATATTATCTCTCAGGCTGAGCCCAGCCCCCCTACGAAGGAAACTCATTTTAGCTGCTTGTATCCTTGACCTCGTTCTTTTGGTCACTACCCAGCGCTCGTGACCACAGGTGAGGGTTGGAACTAGATGGACCAGTAAATTGAGAGCTTTGCCTTATAGCTCTGCTTCGTCTTCACCACAATGGACCCATACAACACCATCATTACTGCTGATGACGGTCTATTTTCCCATCACTCGAGAACCCAAGAGAATTAAACTCTTTCTCTTGAGGCAGTAGCTCAGCCCTAAAAGGGACAGTGCACAGAGAGCCATGGCCGCAAATTTGGAGGTTCTCACTCTCATGCCAGCTTCTTCACACTCAGCTGCAGTCTGCTAAAACAATTGAACTGTAGTCAATCATATGATGAGATTCTTTAATATTTACAGTCCATTTCCATAGTCTTATCCTTTCTGGTAGATTTGAGCTTTTAAGATTCATTATCAGTTGTTATGCTGCATAAAAAAGTATTTAGTCTGTGTAGTCATGTTACTATGGCTGACCCCAGAACACTCCATGAAAGAAGCATCAAAGCCTTGTATTGTTTGCTATCTAAACTAAGTACCTGTGTAGATAGTATTTCAGAGTAGAGAGTTCAGAAGGGTTTCATTAGGGGTTTTAGGGGTTCTGGTTGACACTTTGATCCGTCTCTCTGCCCATTGTGTTTTTATTGTTTTCAAGATCCAATCGCATGGACACACACAAACACACACACTGATGGGAAGTGTCAGGTGTTGCGGAGACTATTTAGGGATGTGTAGCAGCGAGGGAACCTGGTGTCAGTGACAGCAGCCTCCTCAGATCTGCAATTCTCCTGAACTGCAGTCCTTCTGTCTGTGCGGAAAAATGCCGGAGGTAACAAAAAAGAATAATACAGACATAGTTTAAAAATAAATTTCATATATTATATATATTTGTATGTTCAGTAGGCTACCCTATATAGTTTCGATCAGGGCTGCAAGCAACAAAACACGCACACAGAAAACTGTTGCGCGCTCAGAAATTCAAACTGCGTGCTCAGAATGAGCAGCTGCGTGATCAGGATTGTAGCACAAATATAACTGAAGCTGACTCTCAGGCCAGCTGCTTCACAGTCAGCTGTAGTCTGCTAAAACAATTATAGTAAGCACAACAATGCCGATTCTGGGATCAGCCTGATCCCAGAATCAACATTTTGTAAAGATCAGAACTTTTTGGCGCAATGTGAGGAAAGTTGTGGTGAAAGTGAGGGCCAGGAAACAGTGGCGCTGCTATGCGGGTGTATCAAAGGAGCATTGACGACGATCAGGCGACCTCAATCATCCATTGAAAGGTGACAATGTAGCGATTTGACGATACACTGGTATGAGTATACAGGGTACCCTACTGTGTATTTAGGTATATCTTAATAACATACAAATATGTGCATAAGTTGTGTTTTCTGATTAATAAAAAAAAAAATCATGGATCAACAGTGTTTTTACAGGTATGAAAAGATTTTTTTTAACAAGATGATTTTTTTTGGCCAGAGGCTTACTTGGCCATGACTTTAAACATACAAACTGAAAAAATAATTCCGTCAAACCTCTTTTCCAGTTAAAGTTTCACAGATTTTGAGCAATTTGCGATCCAAAATGAAACCATTAGTTGATTTTATGGCTTTTACAATCAAGACAAAAAGCGGCTTAACGGACAGCAGATCTGAGACAATGATATATGTGGGTAAAGTGTGCAAAGCAAACACACCTTCTTTTCTCATGGTTTTCCTTAATGGTCATCATGGTTCTTAACTCTAGTTTTTGTTGTTTTGTCTATTCATTTTCTATTTTTTTGTTCTACACTTGAATTTGGATTGTATTATATTTTTAGCATGCTGTTTTGTATGTGTTGCCTCATGTGTTTTAAAATGTTCTCAGTCCCTTGAAAGCCTAAGGGACGAACAATTAGATAGATATCATATATACAGAGCATCAGGTCATTTCATTGAAATTGTGAATATGCCTACATTTATCGTCTCGGTCAAATAAACTAATAAAATGCTGTGAAGCTGCTCTAATCCTGATCTAATCATGTAGCGATAAATATTCAATCAAAAGTACACACGCTCTTTACTCAAGTGGAAGTACATTTAATTGTTTGAATAGGAGTAGAAGTTTAAAAGTAGAAGTATTGATTCAAATCAAGAAGAAGGGAAAAAGTTTGGACTCTGAAATTTACTCAAAGAATAAATGTAAAAAGTAGAGATTTAGAGATAAATGTAGAACCTAAGTAGAGGGAAAAAAATGTGGACAAAAAAAAGAAAGACATCAAGCCTTTCATTCGCGAACGAGTTTCCTGCATACGTTTCTTCTTTGTTTCATATTATAACGTTTTTTTATGTCTGTCATGCATGTTGTGCTCCTGTGGACAAGCAGTCATCTATTCTATTTGTTATTGTCCCTTCAGTTCAGGCTCAATCAGTCCATTGATGTCGGGAAAAAAAGAGTGATGCCAAACAAAAATGATCTACAGAACTAACTAGCCTGTTTGAAGGTGTACAGAGTAGAAAATTATTTGTGTACTCTACTTGAATACCAATTCTCTGTAACTTCCCTCCTCTATTGTAAGACCAGATGATCGTGGAGTCAGTATATGATGGAGGATGAAACTGGAAGTCATAAAGAAAACAACCTGACTGGATAAATGCTGCAGCTGAGTTACGAAGGAATACCTGATGAAAGTGGATAAACACAATTCTTGTCACAGGTTGCTGATGAAGAGAAGATAGAATAAGCAGAGTAAGGATGAAAAGAAAAAGAAGATTTATTTATTTTCAGGGCTGCAGGTGCCTGCTCATAGCTTTTTGGTTTTACGGATTACTTTTTTATTTTAAAGAGGGCAATTTAGGTCTCTCTCTCTCTCTCTCTCTCTCTCTCTCTCTCTCTCTCTCTCTCTCTGGGGACGGGGGACGAGGGGTTGGGGGGGTGAAGTGGCCTGCTTATTTTAGCGGGGTCTTGTGGTCTTGACTTGTGGTGACATATTAATTGAGCAGTTCCCCCGAAGAAAAGAAAAGCCAGTGTTGTGATTGGTTGAGTACTGTTTATAGAGCTCTGTTAATTGGTTTTGTTTGGCCGGGGAGCTATTAGGTATTTATTTACACATCAGAATCTTTCAAATGGCAGCAGGCTCTCTTTCTGTGAGTGAGTGTGTAAATCTTTGTGCACGTCCGGATGCACACGTATGTTCTATGTTTGCTCACTTAAGAACATGCCAACTTTATAGAGCATGTTGGCCTGTGAGAGAGAGACACCAGAGGATAAACTAGGCCTAAGCTATCATTCCTGAAAGCAATAGTATATCCACGAAAAGCGCCCAATCCCCTGCATTGTACAAGCAATCCGCCTGATTGAACTCCTTTAAATAAAAGTTCAAAGGGCTTTTCGTGACAAAGAAGCTCCCCGTAGTGAGTAAATATGAACTTTTAGATTGTATTTACAAGATAGAGCTCCTGGAGTCAATTCATATGCAACAAATGTGGAGTAAATCTGACCAACAGTTGAAAAATGATCTGCCAAAAGCTTATAGGGATAAAGCTCCTTCTATAATCGGACAAATACAATCTAACCGTGCTATTATCAAGCCATTTCTTTCTCACACAAAGGTGTCTGTGGGTATGTAATGTGAAAATGATGCATAAAACAGTTTTTGTGTTATGTCCGGAAAACAGTATTTTTAATATAAAGCTCCTCCTAGTTAATAAAATATGAGCAACGAAAGTAAAATATGACATCTACAAGATAGATCTCCTCAATACTATTCATATTCACTAAAGTTGGACTAAATTGCAGAACAGTTGAGAAATTTTGGCCTGAAAACCTTTGAAGATAAAGCTGCCCCTAGTCACAGAAATATACAACTGACCCTTCCAAAAATCAATCCACTTCTTCCTGGCACTAAAATCTATGTTGGAAGAAAATTGGGAAAAGGTCCATGAAATAGACTTTGAGTTATCGCGTTAACACAAAGGAACTGTGGTGGCGGATGCGGCATCGGCAGCAGTGGTGAGGATTGCACAATGTCCCCACCTTCATTAATTATATATTGAAAGAAACAGTTTCCTACGCTTGCCTGCCCCTTGAGTTCCCACTTAGTTAGTTATCTACGAAGTCCTTCTCATCCATTATTGAACATGTGCATTCACAGCAACCTCTAGAACTCCTGAGAATTTATTAGAAGACTGCATTTGTTTTCCTTACTTGTCTCCAAGGGGTTTTGTAGTCACACCACTGCTGTGTGTGTGTTTGTGTGTGTAAAATTGTGAGAGTATGATCCCATCAGTGTAGCAGAGGTGACCGCTAAAGATGGTAAACTGTCATCAACGTTTAATTTGATGACAAACACACCTGGAAAAACATAGACTACACTACATTTTTCCCAAAATGTCCTGCTCATCCTGGGAGGCGAGTAGCTCTGCAGCTCAGTGCGGCCAGTGAGTGTTGAGTGAGAGAAAGAACCACCTATCTGAACATTGTTACCAAGACAACAATTGTTTCAGCTGGTATTTCTGTAAAGAGAAACATTAGAATAACAACATGACGCCTCAACAAATTAGCCAGTTGGAAAGCTGGAAAAAATGACACATTCTTTCTGTGTTTGTTCTGGATAGAATACCCCATTTTTGGAAAAGACAAATGAGGGTTTTCTTTCCACCTTTATATTCCATCTCCTGAGATTGGAAATCTTTTACAAGCATCACGAGAGACATAAGAAGAAGTAAACTGTAATGTATTACACAGAATTGGATATAGTGTGTGAGCTTGAGGTGACCTAATTGTGATGTAATAGCCTCATGTTAGTAAAAGTGTACTGCCCAAGCTGCACATTTGCCTGTATTGAATAATATAAAACATGGGCAGTACAAAAATTTTGGCTTCACTAAAATGAAAACACAGGCTTTTCTATTGTCAGATATAAAAACAGAGAACACTGCTTGTATGTGGTCAAGCACATGCCATGCTGCTGCTGCTACACACTTTCTGAACTTGACCAGGCAGCTAAATAGTCCACATATATTATCTGTCTTTAATGAAGTGAGACCGATCTCTTTGTCTCTATGCCTCTGTCTCTGGTCAACTGAAGTATCAATAATACGATTTATCTGTCTTTCCCTGCAGCCCTGATTTAATTATTTCTACCCCCCCATTTGCCCTTCCACTGTGGATCAGTTTCCAATTGAAGGCAGGTCATGCTTTGTGTTTCTATTTGTCATGACAGGGTTCCTTAACGAGTGGAGGCTCCTTTCCACTGCAGTTTAATCAGATCTGGAAAGTTGGGAGGGAGAGAGCAAGGGATGAGGAACGGAGAGGTGGGGGTAAACAGGTAAAAGTGGGGTCACGAGTAGTTTACCTCCACCTCTTCTTTGTCTGCATTTCCCCATTTTAGGAAAATTAGATTTGTGTGGTCCCTCCTCTTCCTCCTCTCCCAAATGTGTGTTTTGTGTCCAATTTTAAAGCTTTGAAGTTTGAAGGGTCCCTTTGCCCCTCCTCAGCCTAACCCCCCAACGCCAATACCCCCACGTTATCTGGCCTTACCTTCTTCCAGACATACCTCATTACCTGAGGCAGCATTGGAGGAAAGAGTGGCGGCTAATCAAATTGACTCTGCAAGTTTTCTGCCATCAGAGAGGGAACGGGCCGTTGAGGGGTCATTGGTTCAATGCTAGGCTTCTGACAAAAAAAATGACAAAGAGCAATACTATTATGAAACAACTCTCTAAGATAATGGTAAGCACTATAATTTCATATAAGCCTGTAAATATTCCGACCTTTGCAGTGGCATGTTTCAACGTACAGAAAATCCTGAAAAAATGCCTAAAATACTGCAAAACTGTTTTTACACATGAAACCAGAAAAGATATATGTGATGAATGCCGCTAGAAAAGTATTTTCCAAACATACACTGCAAATACAGCCCAATAGAAGAAGACAAATATTCTTTATGATAACTTTTCTGCCAATTAGTTCAACCAATTTTAGTTGACTCTAAATTTTCAAACCAGCATGGAAATCTGGCCACAGGGCCTTTAATCTAAATGAATATATTAATTAATTGATTTAAAATGCAATCTACTCGCTCAGAAAATAAGAAAAAAAAACAAGGGTCCAAAAACAAATCTTCCTCAGACTTTCTTGAAATTCTGAATTTTGTAGTGTATGCCGTAGGGGAATTATTATCACCTCGTCACCATTAGCTGTTACATTCCTCCACTCTACCAGAAAGGCAAACATTAATAAAATACTAAACACAAAATAAAACAAAAATGATGTTTGGGATGAATGGTATGTAGCCCTAAGATTTCCTATGCAAAGCCTGGCAGGGACCATTGCTGCAGGCCACCAATCGTTCTCTGCCAATAGCAGTTCAAAAAGCTTGATGAACAGAGTTCATTACATGAAACAAAGAAAAAACAAAACCTTTTTTAGTTGGAAATAACTAATTAAATGTAAATATTTATCAGTGTTACTTGTAAATCTTTAACTAATCTCTTATCCTCCTTTGTATGAATGATGTTGTAACTCATATTTTATGGAGCTGTATTGGGCTTTAACCTTCTCTGAATCTGCTGGTTCTCCACCTAACTCTGAGGCATCCCATCAAAAACACCAAAGTAAGAGCGAGCGAGGAGAAGAGTAAATTCACAGAGACAGAGTTGAGTCTGTTCACAGTTGGCATGGCTGGAGTGTGAATATCTTGCCTCTGGCTACATTCATTTTGGTATAGCTTGCACTCTGCAAATAGATTTATACACAATGCAGGATGTAAATGGACCCATAAAAGGCCCCGCCGTCTGAAAAATACACCTACATTTATGCACATGTCACTTGTTAGTGTGCATGAAGGAGAAAGCACGGCAGCACAGCTGTTGAAACAGCCAAAGGCATTAGCTTGTACAGTTTAACAGTTTTACATTGGTGTGTGGGTGAGTATGTGTGTGTGTGTGTGTGTGTGTATTTGTGTGTGTGTAGGTAGTCGGTGGTCTTGCTTTAAGGTTGGTAGCTAATGCAGCGCTCTTGGATTCTATGGGGAATACTGTATGTGGCAGATATCAAGCATCTGTCCTACTATATGGTAGTCAAACAAAAGGCCATTGGAGTAGATAACATGCTGGAGAAAAATCCCTCACCATAAGCTGTAATAATAATTTGGATTTCGATGGCCATATTTTTTCTCGTGAGAGTCAAAAGTGACTTGGGAGTTTAGGGCATACTTCCCACAACCACAAGGTCAACCTGATGCACAGTGATGCAAACTGTATGATATCTTCACACCTGGATAATGTGGCCTCTTTTAGAGATGAATATGATCCATCAGGGTCCTGAATAGGGTCTTTTGTGTGCCAGCCTTCAGCAGCCCCATCAACACACTCTGTTTTACATATATAAATACTGGCACAGTGATGTGTGTTGTGAGGACAGACTATAAAGTCATGAATTACTGCCCTCCACATCTCAGTCTTGAACGTTTGTCAGATGGTAGACCTCCAAAAAGCATCATCCACTGGCCCGAGCATAATGTTTTTCGGCGCATTGTTGAACTGGTTATTCACATCTCCACAAATTAACATTTTCTTTCTCTTTTTATTCTTGAGAACATTGCAACTGAAGAGAGGAAAACATGTCATTTAGAGTTTTGTCATAAAATAGGTATTTAGCTAACCAAACTATTTCATATTTTATTCAAACCTTTCCACAGTGTGTACAGATTCACCCTTACTTTTTATAGGGCCTCCTTAAGGGTTGGGAGTAGGACACAAACTTTTATCAAATGGTCTACATAAAGACGGAACGCTACATGACAGTTTTCTATATGTGTTTGGGCAAAAGGCTGCCAAAAGACATGTCATCTTTGATGAGCATCCTCCTGCTTTGGCTTTGTGTTGACCTCTCACCCAAATTAAACTCCCAGTTCTCTCTCCTCTACTTTCTCTCCTCCCTCGATCTCTCACTGCTGCCCACTGCCAGGCACTTTTGTTTTCACATGACCAACTTCTCAGGGAACACGCTCATATTTGTGGCTTTCAGGGTTGGCAGCAGAGTGTGCTCTGCCTGTCAAGTTTTTTCACTTCGACTTACCCCAGCACCCAAATTGAACTGTTCAGTCATTTCCTGTCATCCCCCTCAACCACCTCCCTATCCCTTATTTGCCAGTAATGTCAAGTTTCATTGTTGAACCAATCGGGGCAAAATATAGTAATGATAAGTCCCACAATACAAATTTCCCTTACTATATTAGGTGCCCAAACTGAATTTATAAAAAGCATACAATATATATAAAAATAAAAAGGTTTACACAAATAGATTGTGCTCCTCATTGGAAAATCACTGGAAACCTCTCAAGTTCAGATAAGAACCTGACAGATGGTTCACGGAGCCTTCAGCATTTTTGGGTTTTGAGGAACACATTTGTTTAAATGACCTACAAAGCAAAAGCAAACATTTGAGTCATTTTGAGAACCCACAAAACTGTTAGCGTGAGCGCTTGCACAGAAGAATCCCTCTCTGGCTCATCCAAAGCATGTCCCTGGATGTGAGAGGAGAGAAAAAGAGACAAGCAGAGAGAAAGCAAGAGAGCAAGATGGTTATCTGAACTGAGGTCAGAAATGAAACATGTCATAGCAAATTAGACCCATGTTGTTTGAATTACTCTAGCCTGCTTCTTAAAGAACAGTCTGCCCATGCATGGAAAAAAAAAAGTGGGCAGAGTTAGTGTGTAATGAATGAGGAAAGCGAGAGAAAGGCAGAGGTAGATATAGGGGTTAGAAAGACATGAGATAATTTACAGTGGGAGAAAAATACATAGAGACATAGCAAGATATGAAAAAAAGAATAATAGTGAAAGTTAGCTAGAGAGAAAATAGAGGGGGAGAGAGGCTTGACAGAAAAAAAATTATGTTTTCCCTGGAACAAATAATGTGACTCGGGCTGAGTCATGGGCCTGCCGAGGAATGATGATGATGATGATGATGAGAAGAAACCTTGGATTCATTCCTTCTTCGAGCTAAGTTTGGGGCATCATTTACCAAACTACTGGAGAGGGGCCCCTGCATATGTGTGTGTATGTGCAATAATAACCACATTCTCTAAGCATCTTCGGCCACCGGGGCCTGTTTTTATAGCTGGGAACTGGGATGGGCCAAGACTCGTTAGGGAGACTATTTCGGAAGAAGGGAGTGGAAAAAACAGCAGACTTGAGGATGACCAGAAGGGGGTGTGCAGGGGGACAGAGAGCCTGCAGAGGCCCGCTGAGAAGCCCATCCAATGCAACTTGTTGAACTGGAGATAAACGAAAGGTTTGGTTTCGTCTGGGAAAAAGGCCTCCAAGGACTGAGATCTGCGTAGGGTTCCCAGACAGGATTTCACAACCCTGAAAGACCGAGGAAGCTTTTTGAGCAGTTTTAGAAATAAAAAGGCTGGTTCTGGCAGCTGAAAATCATCACATACATTTATTCTTGTTATTTGTATGTGTGTGTATGTGTGTGTGTGTGTGTGTGTGTGTGTCTGTGTTAGTTTTGGTGGGGTCAGGGAATTACTTGGATCAGATATTACACACTGACATAAAGAAAAAGAGGGCAGAAAAAGCAGGGATTAGCTGAACTGGTAATGACTCCCTCAACAAAGGAATGTTTTTATGAGACATGTGTGTTGTCTCTGTTGGTGTGTGTTCGTATGTGTGTAAAGGTGCGGGGCTTTATTTGTGTGCCGGGAGCACAAGCATCCTATTTTACATCTGCATTGTGTAGCAGGCTACCGCAGTGCAAGTCCTGCTATCAAAGACGTGAGGGGTGACGGGCATCTTTGAATAGCAGCAGTGTGCAGACATCAGGCGGTGACTGTATCATCCCACCACCGACAGATCCAGCACCGGGAAATAAATATTTACTCCAAGCTTACCCAAATCGTATCCAGAGGTTTCTGTCTGCACTTTGTCTCTTTCTTCATTTGTCCCTTTCAGTCCTTACATATTTCAGGCTCTCTTCTGACTGGTTCTCCATCCTCTTTACATTGTTTCATGTATTGTTTCATTCACTATTCTCTCCATCATGGTCCCCCACTATCACTCGGCAGAGCAGGGGCCAATGTCAACGTGGAACCCAGGTCGCGTTTCCTCTCGGGGACACACACTAGCTCACAGAAAAGGGGTACAAACACGCACAAACACACACATAAACACATGCCGGGTCAGGCTGAGATATCCATCTGGGGTTTGTCATGTCAGACATGGCCCATGCCTCTCTCTTCTGTAATTATGGTAGTATTTATTTTTTCAGATCATCCCACTGGTTTAGGAGCGACCCGTGGTGTGGTTTTGGACATGGAAACACACTCCGCTTAAGACATCCAGCTTAGCAGAAAGAAGGGCACACAGTACATACACTAGAAACTGTTAACCCGTAATTCAAAGATTGAATGTAATTTGGAGGAAATGTGAGTGTGTGCGTTTCAAAGTGATTGTGCACAGAAAGGAGTGCGTGTATGAGGGAAAGGGAGGGAGACTCTAACTTTTTACAGTGGCGTAAATGCTCACCAGATTGAATCGCGCCAATGCCAAGAGAAGGAGATTTGATATTATAACTTCTCATTGCATTACATAATGCTTACCCACACATGCCTGGCTGACGTTGTAACAAATTTCTGCATGTGTAATGGATTTCTAAATTTAGAGCTTGCTGCCTCACACAAAGATATATTTAAAGGCTGTAAATTTTGAGTCCATTCTTGAAAGGTAAATAATTTGAAGTTTTTCGCACTGAAATGTTATTCCAATAAATCATAGTATTAGCATAGTTTAATATAAGTATAGCATAACTGAGCAGATTTATGTCTTTTTCTGCTTTAGCTTGATTTACTTTGATGGGACTGTGTGTTATTGCTCTTTAAGTTTTGTCTCTTCCGATATGTATTTTATTTTCTGAGAAAGAATCATGTGATGGTCGGGTGGTCGGACTGGTTTAAAAAAATGTTATATTCATGAAAGTGGCAATTCGATTGGAATGTATAATTACTTACTTCTTACTAATATGTAAATTAATTCTGTAAGTTAAGGGATTTGGATTTTGTCTGAAAAGTGAAAAATCCTAATGTTCTTGACTCAAAAATGTGCCAAGTTAGAAAAGTTCTTCCTGGAAAACAATATCCAAGTAGAAATAACGCCTCAGAATTAAAATATGTATCAGACCTCACTGCTTCTGGTTACCTTATCTGAACCCGACTCCATCCCAAATCCCAGAAAATCCTTTCTTTTTTACCCATTTCCCTTGACTCTGGGTTACACTTCATAGTAACAAATGCATGTGTGCTTGTGTGAGTGTGTACCCGGCTGAGTTATGGAGAAAACCTCTGGCCTGGCCACACTCGATAAACTTGGCACTCACGCCTCTTCTTTATTTCCTCACACTCTCGGCCCCTATTCACTTTCTCTTCAATATCCATCAGTCCCCTCATTTTTCTTCATGCCTTACAAATCCTGCATACTCCCACTATCTTTTTTCCCCAAAGCTGCTTTGTCCCCCTCTTGGAATAAACGTGGATAGGTCCTTTTTAAAAAAGAAAACAATAAAATAGAGGAAATGGCTTACGTACAATGAACCCGTGGCTATAATCAGCGGCCATCATGGGAAAGGCACAGGGGGATGGTAATCGTGAAGTTGGTGGAAGGAGGAAACCAGGCCCATTCTACCGACGGAGATTAAAGTCCTCAAAAAAGGCGGCATTGTCCATCAACAGGGATAAATCATCCTCCTCCCGTCACTCAGGGCATGAATACAATTCTCCCCAACCCCTCCTAAAAGAGAGGCTTATCTCCTGCTCAATAGCTTGTTGTGCTAAAAACCAGGCAGGAATGCAGTGAGTTGTATTCCGGACACCAGCTCACTGAGTTAAAAAGGACTTAGAGGGGAAAAGACAGTGTGAGAGAAAGTGAGCGACTGAATTGCAACCTCTGTTTTGCCAGAGGATGTGCACTGAGAGGCAGATTGAGGTGCCGATAGAGGCTGGCAGAGGGAGAGAGGACAGGAGAGGGGGTTGATTGACTGCTACCAGGGGATTGAGGCCAGCATAGAAGAATAGCTGCCTGCACAGTTTGCTTTTTCTAGGCTGCGAGCAGCATGGTAAACTTCTGTCCCACTGGAGGAGAGATAGAGGAGCCCAGGCGAAAAGAAACAACTTTGGAGGCATGAGGTCTGAATGTTCCTTAACAAATGTACTCTCTCCTTTCCTTTCTTCCCTTTGCTTTGCTGCCTGTTGGAACAGCAGCATCTCTGTAACTCTTGTCCGGGGAGCATCACCAGTTGCTAAGACCCACTGGTTCACAACAGTTAGATGCCCCCATCCCCTCCCAAAAGATTCAATTCAGACCCCTTGGTCCCATGAAAAGGGATGGACAGATAGAGAAAGGATTTTTGGCAGATAAATAGAACTGGTGCAGATTTAAGCGCAGAGTCCGGTTCCGTCTGGCATAAGAAGAAAGACAAGCCTTAAGTTCCCATTTTTCACCTCTTTCTCTTTCAGTCTGCCCCTTTGGAGCTATCTCTGGAGAGAGACACAAAAGGAGAGATGAGAGAAATGGAAAAGAGATATAGAAAAAGAGACATATCAATATATGATTCAATTAATGCCCCTTCACATTAGTCCTTTTCGCTTAAAAAACAGATACCCTAATCACGTATAACCTCCTTTTTTTGCCCTTTGTATGAAAAATAGATTATTTTTCGGTTTCCCCCCCACTTGTTGTTTATGCCCCTCTCACAGTGTCCACCTCCTTCCTTTCACCCCCCGTTTACTGTGACTTGGCTCCACTTGGCTTACACCTGCTTACAGGATTAAATTAATTAGCACGAAGCAGGGATTGGAAGTGGAATGGGGGGTGATGACGAGGGGGTTTGGAGAAGGTGGGGGTGCCAGAGGAAAGACAACAACAGGAGGTCAGGAGAAAAGTTCAGAAGGAATAAGGCACAATAAAGAAAAAAAGTGCCAATCCCTGCCTTCTGCTGGGCCTCACGCTCTCCAAGATGATCTTGGAGGTAGTGAGTGCACAACGGGGAGACAGCTTGCAGAGGAAGCAGTGTTGGCCAAAGGTAGAGGGAGACTAGGGCGTTTGGTGTCTTACAGGACCAATGTTTGGGTGTGCAGGGTCAGAGGTGACAGGCGCCATTGTGGAGACATGTCTGCACAGTAGCACCTCTGCCTGCTGTTTTCTGTCTGCAGCAGCAGTATAGAGGAGTGATTCTCTGATTTGGCGTTTTTATTTGATGGCATACTAAATGCTTTTGCCTTTAAAGGCCTCATATGAGACATATTCATATGACTAAATTGGAAGTTCACTCTGCAGTTAACTGCTCCCCGCTCTTTGACATACAGCCTTAAGCAGCGTGTCTCAAGTAGCAGTTGCCTAAAAGATCACATGGAACAAAACAATGCTCAATTATACTAATAAATTCAAAAAGATTGGAGTAAATACGAGGAGCAGTGGCAGAGCGTGAGGATGGACCAATTTAAGATTGATTAAAGTATCAAATTACCATCAAATTTCACCACGACTTAGAATGCAAATAATGTCATCTCAATATGACAGCACATTTTCACTTCAGATGCATACAGAGTCTTAATTGGTGTTATATACTCAGGAAGCGGGTTTCAGATAATTTGCAGTCCTCAGTTTGCCTAGCCTCCTTCCTATGGTTAGGCTGTCCTCGGTCATCTGTTTCATTTCTCATGACCTCAGTCTTCTCTTTGTCCCTCTATCTCTGTTCCTCACAAACAGCTCGATGTGTGGTTACGGAGCTGGATCCATCCCGTTAAGCATTTGCAGATGGGCTGCTAGCCTTGTCATGTGAGCGAGCTTGATATGTTTCCTTTCAGATGCTTTAGAGATTTCTTCACTCTCTTTGTATGCGGAGAGACAGACACAGCCTTAAAGGTGCACACATCTGAGGGGTTTTCTATCCCTGTGCTAAAGTTGTCACATGATTGAAAAGACCAGTAATGTGTCTTTATTGTATAGGGGATATTCCTGATGTCTGTCTTCTGTCTGATTTTGGTATTAAATTACAATCTTCTTGGCAGGATTGTAAAAATTGGAGGTGTACACACACCAAAACACACACACACGTACACACACACAGGACTTAGTTGGTGATAGATGTGATGTGGTCTAGCCCATTGCGTGGCAGTGGTCACTTCAATCCCTTCCATATGACAGTGATTAGGCAGGACACACACAATGCTGGTAGATCCCTGCTCTGCCATCTAACACACACAGCAAGGCAAAGGCACACACAGAAACACACACCTCCAAGCCCCACACTCCATGGCTTAGCACATTCTGTACCTGTATTAGCAAACAGCTCAAATCGCTAAGCTAATTTCTCTCAGTTATTAGTGTGTAGCACAGTGCACCTTCTTTGTATTTCACTTGTTTACAGGCAGAAAAGATAGACTAGAGCAGATCTTGGCCGACTATGAGGTGAGTGAGTAGCAGAAGGGAGGACTGGTGGCGCAAGCACGCTATTGTCAGGTGATTTTGGTATAGAAAGAAATGAGGGCTGTATGTCTCTCCCTTATAAAAAATATATGACACATTTGGCCTGATCTGACCCAGGACTGACATATTTTAACAAAGAAGGATTCAGTTCAACGAGACGCAATGTAATTTTATGTCATCTGATACGGTTATTAACATTTATGGACGTTCATTTTTCATTTACTGTTAAAAAAAGCCAATTCCATTTAATTTTCACTACTTATCTTAATTTAAATATGAACAAAAATGTTGTATCTGTGAATATGAACTGAGATCTCACATGCTCATGCCCAGGTTTTTCCCTTCGGCATTCAGACGTAGAAATACGATAAAAAGGAAAATATTTTTCGCTCAAGACACTTTGCCATTCCACTCTTGCATTCAAAACAATACGTTTTCAGCAGTGGCAACCGGAAACAGAGATAGCATAAAAAACTATTAGACAATGGACAAAATCATTCCAAAGATATGATGTCGGCGTTTCAACAAAGCTATTTTGTTTCTGGAGAGGTACAGTAACACAACAGTAACATGAGTGCAACATCTCCCTGAAAACAAGGCAAAATAAACCAGCAAACTGTAAACAGCTATAGGAAATAAGACACGACTCATTTACTCCCAGCCTGCAGAGGTGCAGTGTGCTGTGATCTCCAACATTGGAATCACATGACATTCAGGAAATGTTGTTATTGGCAGACTCTCTGCATTTGACAGTTTATGTGTAACTGCATTGAGTATTCAGATTTATTCAGCTACTGCAAAGAATCAATTACTTTTGTCCAATTTTCCTTCCTTCTCATAGAATCCACGTCTTCCACAGTTGAGATGGCAGAGTTGAAGGTGCACTTCAACCACAGTCGGCACTATTTATTTTAAACTTAATTTATTAAAAAAAAAGATACACTGCTGCTTTTGTATTGCACCAACCAGACATGGTTTGGTTTTAGCAAAAAACCCTAAACAAAATATACTGACAAAAAGCACACAACAAAAGCTTTGTGTGAGTCTCCTGCTGAGTTTTACAATAAAGCTTCTGTCAACCGATTTGTAAGGTTACACTAATCTATGGTGTACTTTGACAGATCAAGGGACTCACAATTAGACGCACCCACATCTTCAATGGTCAAAACTATTTCTGATTTGTATCAGTGAATCTGTACACCCCTAAAAGGTACGTACCAAAAGTCAGTGTATAAGCATTCCTTTTACGTCAATGTCCAGAAGTGGCTGAATTGCATTTACGCGGGACGGTGGTTTTAATAGTGAAATGTTTGAGTTTTTTGCATACTGGAGTGTTTTTGACACTACTTTTGTGTGTGTGGTTTTGTGTGTGTGTATGTGTGTGTGTGTGTGTGTGTGTGTGTGTGTGTGTGTGTGTGTGTGTGTGTGTGTGTGTGTGTGTGAGTTATGTGTGTGTGTGTTTGTGTGTGTGTGAGTGTGTGTGTGAGAGAGTGTACAGCTGTGGCAACCCATGGCCTTGCCAATTGAACCTCATGGTGATAACAAATTGACAATTCTCTGACAGACAGTGTTGGTGGATTGTCACAGACACCTTTCCATCAACAGGTGAAGTAAAAAGTGGTAAAAAATATATAGAAGGTGAAGCTTATTCTATGACTCAATAATTCTGAAGAGTAAGAACCACTTACTAAATTGTTGACCTAACTACAAATGTGTGCCTTCACACACCTCAACTGTGACACACTTTTCTTCTACACAGAGAGCTCTTCATCAACGTGGCCCAAAAGAGCTGCTTTTACAGCTAATGTTTGTTTAACTAGGTGGAAAGACTTTGAGAAATATATAATGCATTTGTCAGAGTAATGGTCAGACTTTGTCTTTATCCTCGCTCTGTCTGTATTCTGCTCTCTTTTCTTTTTCTTTTCCTTCAATCGGAGCTACAGGAACAGTTTAGATGAATCATTAGCTGCCCATTTCCTATCCCCTGCAGAATCATTAGACACTGCTGGTGTTTTTTGTTCACTTCACTTCTTTTCTATCTTCTCATTATGCCTTCCTTTGTCTTTTTTTGCTTTCCCGCTCCCTACCGCTCTTTTCTCTCATTTTATCCTACCTAACTACCAAAAAAAAGGTTGGCCAAATTAATGACTGATCACCGTGGTGTGATCCACTAACACTACTTACAAAACTGGAGTGAGAAGGATGGTCAAATGAAAATGTGAAAAAGAAGCTTCTCCAAGCCTCCATAAAAGATTCAGAATTTGAAAGTGATTCAGGTTGGAGAGAGGTGCAACATAAACACAGAAGGCGTAACTTCACACATTTATGTTTTTAATTGTGCCTTCTTTCGTCCACATAAGCCTTTTTTTTAGTGTATTGAATACATCCCTGACAATACACATGGATAAACATCATCACAATTATCAATCAGTTAAAATGCTGTCCGATGATCTGACACTCTTTTGCGCATTTTCTCCTTCACGTCGTCCAACTGATGTTGCTAAGAAAAGAGAAGTAAAGACTGCTGCCTCATAAACTGCAGTTTGTCTCACACACACTCAAATAAAGCATCAAAATAAGAGGAAAAAATATATAAGTCATCCCCCCCAATCTGCCCTTAATCCCCCAATTCTGCCCCACCCTTGTACTCTCTCCTCTTATCAGGCTAATTGAAGACAAGGTCTTTGAGACGGACGCACAATAGGGCCAACGGCAGAGTGGTATTTGAGACTCAACGGGTGGACCGGAGAAAGGGAGATGCTGGGGTATTCTATAAGCACTCCCACCTACCTCCTCTTCCAAATCCTATTTTCTGTCCCCCTTTTATCCCATGGCATCTCATTCAGCACACTACTTGACATAGCTCGACCTCTGAACCCATAGTTTATGAAGTGCTTCAGCAGCTATTTATTTGGTGTAGCCGTACCAATGTGCAGAGATTTGGAGCCATATTGGCATTGTGATTGAGTCAGGCCGCGCTCAGATAAGGTGGCGCTCAGCTTTTGTGTGTTGGCGTTCATACAATATCTAGATTGCTGACAACTGAGGCTGACTGAGTTATTGTATGTCAGAAAACAACGCTTTTCCCTTCAGTTACAGATGCTTTTGCTTGAGGATTACAGCTTTTTTGTGCGTGCCAAAAGATTCTCTTTTAAGGCAGATACAGTTGTTGTTGGCAAAGATATCATACAACTATGTACCTGCTTTTTAAAAAAAAGTGGAAACCATTTTATCATGCTGTCACTCTGAGGGAAATGCACACCTCCACCCACTTAGTAAACCGCACTAATCTTCATTAAAAGATCACTGTTCATCATTCACAGTTCAAATGTGATATTGTCAAATCCTCCAGCATGGCTATTTATTAAATCGGTCGATACAGTTAAGAGCATAGAAGGTCAACTATAAATCTTTCTAGTATTTTGAACGTACATTCATCAGCTCAATATGATGTATAAAGGTTTACTTTAGAGAATCTATGTTTTGGTAAGAAATAGTTCCGCCTTTCCTCTGGGACCTCAGTAGTCACCGTAAGGTGAAGCTACATCATATATCTTCAAATTGCAAATATTTGCCAAAAGCAATCCAAGGATACCATTACACTTACATTTGGGGTGTTTATCAATAAGATAGATCCCTTGAAACGTCACAGATTAACAAGCCTCTGCCTGTCTGGGCGCTACCTGCTTGAGGTAGGTGTGTGTTAGGGGGAACAGGTTAGGTTTTGAAGTGGTGCCTTGTAGCAGACACTTTGGAGGACATGTAGCACCAAGCAAACACAGAGCTTCGCTTAAACAAACAGGGGAGGACAGGAGAGTAAGACTAATGATGGGATCCATGCAGCTTACATACACAAGAGCAGAAACACGCGTGTAAACAGATGCACATTTACACTCAGAAACTCACTAAAGCAAAGACGAGAGGAATGTTTTCCCCGGAAGAGGAGTGGTGGAGATAAATGCTCCATCTTTAGAGGAGGATTAAAAGACTGCTAAGTCCCTGTCTGTATTTCTCAACAACACATCCCAGCTATCATTAATCAAAGGGGAAAAGTGTTGTTTAAAAGTTAAAAACATCTGCATCATTATATTCTTTGCATTTATATGTTCAGTTGTCCAACCTTTAAGGCTTTTTATCAGTACTGTGTTTTTGATGCAATCTTCTCAGTGTAACTCGCATTTGTGCGTGAGCGTGCACGTGCACGTAACTGCACATGCACCAGTCCACGCCTGCCTGCTCTCCCTGATGGCATTGTGCAGCAGAGTCCTTGACAGAAGTGAATTAATCAGACCCCTCTGGCCCATTTGTCTCTATTTGGAGGGCTAATTGGAAAAGAAGCAGGTGTTAATAGAGAGAGGAGCGAGCCACGGAAAGAGTGCGAATTCGAGTGTGTGTTTCTCGTCTGTGTGTCTGTGTGTGCATGCGTGTAATAGAAGTCTCAGAGCTAAGTTAACCAGACTTAATTAGTCTTGTTCAGGCTCCAGCCAACCTTACATCTCTTTCCGAGGTGATGCAGGGAGCGAAAGATGGAGGTGACCTGGGGGAGGAACTGAAGACTGGCCTCTTGTGTGTTGGCTGGATGTACGCTTGAGACATACACAAGGCTACAAAGATTTAAAACGTTCTAACTAAAGCTCAAAATTGTCCTCAGAGATGCTACAGTAAACCTACACAACCACACAAAAGCAGAGCTGGTGCCGCTGCCTGCTGTTTATAGTGGGCGCTGTGTGTCAGACAAGGCTAAATGAGCAGAGAATGGGAAATGGCGCTCTTCGCTCCACAGATATTTACCTATCACTACTCTAGTATCGAGTTGTTTGTTTGAGATGCTCAATTGCGAGTGTGTGGGAGCCTGTGTCCTGTCCTGCGGGTAGCTGGCGATAAAGTTTGAACCTGTTTGGAAGCTCAATCAAAGGCCCCACTAGCTTGTTAGCTCCCTGCATATTTAGCTGTCTAAGTGATGTCAGCAAGTTTTAATGGACGGCAGCTTTTCTCAATTACACAGGAGGGAGACGGGCAAACTGTATAAAGTGCTGTGTGTGTGTGTGTGTATGTGTGTGTGAGAGAGAGCGTATGTGTGTTTGATGTGGTGTTTACTCAGTTGAAAGCTGTCTCCTGTGTGGTCTCGCCACAAAGTTATCCCCCTACAGATCACACACACACACACACACACACACACACACACACACACACACACGCACACACACACACACACACACACACACACACACACACACACACACACACACAAATACCCCCACACACTCACCTGAGGGAGCACATGTGTGTTTATTGTGTGTCTGTGTGTGTGTGTGTGTGTGTGTCTGTGTGTGCGTATGTTTGCGTGTGTGTGTGTGTGTGTATGTGTGAGTTTCTTCGTGGAGACAAATGAGTCCAGGTTCAACAGGTGATGCATCTTTATGATTTTTTGGGGGAGCGTTGCTCTTTCCACCGATTGTGCATTTTCACGTCTGCGCACAAACACACACAAATGCGCATATACAGAGATTCAAGACATAAACATACAACAGAATCTTCCATAATATTTAGATATTTCCCTATGCGCACAACTCCAGACATGTGCAAACCCATATATATATACACAAAATACACACAAAGACACATTGTTCTTGCTTCATTATGTCTGGCTTCATATCTGTTTTTGTTTCAGTCTCACACACTCTGAAGAGTTGGAGTACACAGCAGCTTAAGTGCTTTGTCAGTCAGACAACCAGTTCTCCCTCCATCCATGCATAAGACTGTAAATTCAACCTCAATGCATTTTTTGGTTCACAATAGTGCATCCTAAACATCACTTGCATTGAAGACTCTTCCCATGCATGGATCTGGAAATCAACAACATTCTACTATATTTTGTGAGTTAATTATTCCCATAGCTACTTATGTTTATTTAAAATGAAAAAAATGAAGTGCTGCAATTAAGAATCATATTCCAATTAGTTAACAAAACAATACTCAGTTCTCACCATCGTTCTGAACATTCTGCCCTCCTGAACCTGGGATGCCCCCTGACACACAAACACACACATACACACACCAGTCAGAGGTGGGATAGCTTCAGGCGAGGAGACAGGTCGGCAGCGATTAGAGGGGCTGTGTGTGTAATGGTTGCCATGTGCGGGCCCATCTCATCCACCATTACACACATGCACACAGCGCCCACCTCCCGAATCCCTCCAAGATACCGTACACTTTTAAAAACATTAGCCACTAATGCTTTAATGCCCTCGTGTCGACGTGGGGTTTGACTGGAGCTAAAATGGCAGACACAGAGGAATGCTGGCTTGTGTTTGCTTAGTGTATGAGGAAGGGCTCCAGCTTTTGATTCAAACATGATGGAGCTAGGGCTCGGCAGCTTTCTCTTCACGTCCTGTCATGGATGCACTGAAGACAAAAATACATCTTAATCTTTACTTTTTATAATACACTGTATTATTTGAAAACCTTCTACATTAAACATAGCGAAGAATAATCTTCTTTGATTTAGATCATTAATCACACACGTCAAATCAAAATGCTGACTGTTGCGAATATTTACATGAAAATGGCGGACCATGCCTCCCAGCTGGTAATGACGGGCACACACCAGAAGACCATTGGCCTGTCTGCAGAGCGGGGGCAAGAGTTTTTTCCAGTCCAGGCTGCATGAAAAAGAGGTGTCTGACCTTGGGACGGCGGTTGGAACCAGAGTCAGGCACCTGAAAAGGCCTGAAGCCCCTCCCCTCTTCTCTCTCCTGTTTATTGGCTAACTTTTTTCTGTACCTGTCACAGAAACCTTACAATGTCAAAGCAAGTGAAAAATAATCAAGTCTCTCCTCCTGCATCTCCTCCCTCTCCTACTTCAACCCCCAGCGAACGCACTTACAAAACGTCAGCCATCAGACACTGAACAACTTCCTTGTCTGTGAACAGGCCGGACGTACGCAAAACCGGTGAGGGCGCAAAACCAAACGTGTTCTTGCGAGGGATTCATTGTGTCAACATCTTAGCGGGTGAGATCCATCAGGGAAAATGGGGAACTATGTACTGACAAAGGGAGCGGTGTACAAGGGAGTTCGTTCATGTTTACTTCACCTTTACTTGCACCTTGTTAAGTAATCTGTCAAACAACATTTTTATCACAGACTGGTGGGGGATTTTCAGCTTAAGCCTCTAACAGTGATGTCACTGTGAGAGTTGATACTGTCACTGTCAGTATGAACTTCTCAAGACAGGTCTAAAAAACACATTGTTGCCCCAAATTAAGGAGGGCTCTATACTGACGTCGAAAACAAGGTCTAAGTGTTGGTCTCAGTCAATGTTAGCATTGACCTTTCAGATATTACAGATATATTTGCTATTTGAACATTGATGGTCCGTTTGGCAGAAAGTGTCATTTCACAGAGCATGAATAGACATAGAAGAAACCCCGCCCCACCTTCAACACACACACACACACACACACACACACACACACACACACACACACACACACACACACACACACACACACACACACACACACACACACACACACACACACACACACACACACACACACACATACACACACAAACACACACACACACACACATACACGCACACACACACACCCACACACCCAACCACAGTGTGAAAGGTGTGGATAAGAACCACCAGATAAATGATCATCTGTGAAGAGTAATCGTTTCTTGGATCTTGATTAGTAATTTAGAGGAAATGGATGATAATTAGACCGCTTGGGTGCAATTAGAAAAATCAGATGGAGGTTAGTATAGACATTAGAGGGTGCTTGGTGAGCTTGTCAATAGAGCAGACCTCTTATAGCTGAATGCAGCTGGATGCTTACATTTGAGAACAATTAACTAGATCAGCTATAGTTAAAAAAAAACCATGACCAGGCTGGAAATAAGTCTTTAGTAGAAATTAAAAGAGGTTGCCTTTTACATTTCTTGAACATTAAAGGGACTTGGATTTTTCTGGAACGGACATGAGATTTTCTACGTTGTAACTTTTGTTACATGTGAATTCACTTCGCACATCTGATGTTAGCTTTCCTCAGTTGGGTTTAATCTTTGCCTTTAAACACTGATCAAGCAGCATTCAACTTGCTGGATTGGATTGGTCCTGTTTTTTCCCTTCACACCTGACCCATCCCCCTGTTATAGCTGATTAATAACGCTAGTTCTCGCACTGTTCACTGAACGCACCAGAGAATTGCAAAGAGATCCTTAATGAACTGGGTGGCCAGTGTTTCCCAAAACACCAATTAACACGGCTTTTAATTATGGGTCTAATCAGCGCTGCGGCTGATGAGAGCCCCTGATATCCTGAGTACAAGAGTCTGCTTAGATGCACACACACACACAACCACACACACACACACACACACACACACAGACACACACACACACACGTACGCACACACATACACACACACACACACAACACTATAAGAGGGGGGGCCTCTCTTTGAATTATGGCCTCAAAATAGCCCAAACACATTTTATTTAGTATCTCTAAGGCGAGCGAGTCAAGGGTGCATGCTGCCCCATCCAAAACCATGAAGCAATGGGAAGAGAATGTCTACTAGTGGAGTCTGCCAACTTCCCAAGCTGAGGGAAGAGTTGGTATTTTTATCATGAAGAGAGGAAACTGACTTGTGCTCAGAGAAAAGTTACAGAGTAAAGGCCGAGGAGACAGGCAGAAGTTAGAGAGATCGTCATTTGATTCGCAGAACATTAAGCACTACTGATATGTAGCCTCAGATCCTAGTTCGCCTGATTTCAGTTACACTGTTTCAGAAGCTGTCTAAGATGAGGAATGGCTGCCAGCCACGGTGCTTGATTCTAGTAACAGGGATCGGCGTAAAGCTCTTGAGAGTGTAAGTGCTGTCCTGGAAGCAGTTTGACTTCTTTTGGATTGAGCTTTCAGCAGGATCTGGAAAGGTTTCCATAGGCAACCCTTCTCGGAATATTAGAGGAGAATATGTCATTTTTTGGCAAAGTCAAGAAAACAAGTAGTAATCATAGTGTCTCCCTTCTCCTGCAGGATATTTCGTACAATTATGGATATACTGTAATACTTGAGCACACTGCATGTGTAAGAGGTGAAGATTAAAAAAAAGGTAAAACGTGTTGCTCCATGGCAGGAAATGTCAAACCTTTTCCAAAGGTCCAGTTGATATATTGAGGTTTTTAAATGAGTTGAAGGAGTTTGTGAAAGTGTTCCAATTTTTAATCAAGAAATTAGCACAAGAAGTCGTCTTTCACCATTTAGTATTCTGTGGGTGAGGTGTTATATCAGGATAAGCAAGCTCATGTGGCTCAGCTGCAAAGATCTGAGTTAAGGTGGTGTGTATCGAGGGTTGCGACGGAAAGAGAAATACTTATGATAACCCTCTTAAAACCAGTGTCATGGTGTTTCACTATTATTATTATAGATTATTATTATTATCATAGATGATTATGTAAAGTCTCTTTTAGATTATATCCCACTATACTTGAAAGTAAAATATACACTATACACTATGAAAGTAAAATCTTTTCTTTTTTCTTTCTTTTTTTTTTTTTTTTACAATTGTCCTGCAATATGAGCATCACAGCTGCATGTACAATAATTTTGTGATATAATGATGATAAAATAGTGAATAGAACATTAACTATGACATTTAGATGGAACTACAGGATTTTTTTTTTTTTACCTGAGACCTGCATTCTTATCCGTTTTGTGTACAAATTTTTACCTGAACAAAAATCAGTGAAATATGTCATGTAGTTCAAACATTAAAGGAGTCTAAAGGGAAAATGCTTTTGCATGTATACCCCTTGCTTAAATGTCTGACAACATGGAAAGGATCCTACGGAGATACACGTGCTTTTGTTTGCCTCAGTACATGTAAAGCGATTGTCTCGCTAGTTCCAGTTAGTCTCTAGTTTCAGTTTCAGTAGAAAATAAACTGATCCATTTTGATTATTTTAATCCCTCGCCTCATATGATATTGTTTGTTTAACATTCACATTATATAAATGTCAGTCCCTTAGTGCAAATCCGTTTTGGTTTTTCGGGTATCCGACATCTCCCACAGAACTGATTTTACTTTCTTTTGGAGAGATTTTGATCAGTCATGCTTCTCCATGCCATTTCTGTGCTGCATGCATGTGTGGCGCTGCTGCAGAGTCTGACAGACAGTGGAGGAGTAAAGGACATGTGCATGCTAGACCCCGGCTTCCTAACCGGTAGTAAGAAAATCTGTGTGGTAAGAAAACTATCAAAGTTAATAACATGGTGTATTGTGAAACCGGTAACATTGTGTCAGTTCAAAACCTCTACTGGAGTCTTTTATCCTCTCTGGTTACTGTTCTGAACTCATTCTATTTCTTTCGCCAGTCCTCTTCTACATACTCATCAGGAGTTATTACCAAAGCTCACGTACTGTTTGTAATCAGCTGCCTTTGTAGAGCAAATTGCCACAAAAACAGAACTTTGCCCGAACTCGTAACACACAACCACACGAACACTCGCATACACACAGGTGCAGATATATATTATTTGTAATGTATATTATTATAACAAAATTACATCAATTTCTGATGATGTTTGTGTTATCATTTTGGATGTTACAAACAAAAATAAAGAAACTTGCCACCTTTCCACAATATATGGTTTCATGACTCTGACATCAGCAAAGACAAAGAGGGACCAAATGGGCTGAAAAAGCATTTTGTAAAATAACAGCTTAATGAACTTTTAATAAACAGATGGATTTATGTGTTATTGTGTAGTTGTGTTATTCAAAATTAATCCACCATTGTAAACTCAATCTACGTTTTGGTCGTTGAACAGGCTGAAATATTAGCTAGATTTTTCTGTAGATCGGTCAACCGAAATGAGACCATTGTGATTTTTTCTTTATCAAGCAGCTTGAATGTTTGTGCATGACTGATGAGAGTTACTTTGCCTTAAAATGTGACTATAAGATGTGGGTAAACAGCAGTGTCGAGGGTAGAATGATGTTGTGCAGACCCAGGAAGAGTCACTTTTCCATATCCTTTCATTTTCTATCTCACTTTGTCTGTGGATGGGTCAGATATATGAAGATGCACGCTATCTGGTGCACCTGCAGACAGCAAGATAACATAATGGACAGAATGACATGAAGAAAGACAAAAGCAGAAAGGTAGATTGTGAGATAGACAAAGAGTAGCAGAGCCCAGAAAATTACCCTCTTTAAAGCCTGTTGGAAATCACAGCCGTCAGCAAACTTGGAGTTGGCAGGGCAGAGTGTCGGAAAACAACCCGTCTGTCTCTCAGTTCACAAAAGCAGCCCTTCTTTTCTTTCTATTTCACTCTCTCTTTTCCTCTTTCTGTCTCTTTGTCACTGTCCAACTTGGTTCTACTTCCTGTAACCCTGGTAGCCATTATTCCTTTTCTTTGAGAGAATTGGTTTATAGTTGCATTGCAGCTTACGGCCCATTGTCTGGCTTTAGTGTCTGCGGTCTTTTTCAAACTGTAGAAAAGCCGGCGAGGAGACTAAATGGGATTCAGTTCTACATCTTCACCTATTGGTAAAATTGCAATTCATGAAGCATGCTGTTTCTGTCACTGTATGTTAATCCTGTGCTTTATTGTCATTCATTTTGTTAGGCATGCAATGGAATATTTTAGAGATTCATATAAAAAAAAGTTACAGCAAGTTGTTGTTTTTATGATTTACTAGATTGTCTCAAATACTGAACAATGTGTAGAACATGAAAATCTCTATACTGAAAGAAAGAACAAAAACATCCAAAAAGAACAAATTAGACATATAAATTAAATGTATTATTATTATTATTATTATATGCAGCTTTAGTAGAATTGTAATATCAAGTAAATGTAAGCAAGACAGAATATTGCAAGCTTAACATAAATAATGAAGATGATGATGATTATTAATATTATTGTTATTATTATTGCATAATTTATCAAGTCAATAAGGTTATCCACATTTTTTTCAATATTTTAGTTTTTTTCTTGAACTAGTTCATATTTGTTTAGTCTCTACGAAACAAGTAAGTTGATCTCAAAATGGTCCTGATCTTTGCATCACCTGCTGGGTTTCATTAAATCAGTTTGTAAGGGCCCTGATGCTGAAAACACAAACACACACGCACACCCGAGCACAAACACACACACAGACCTAACCTAATTAAAATTGCCTCCTTAGGCACCATGCGTCAGAGCCTAGTAGGGGTAGGTGTTAGGCATGTGGGAGGGAAGGGGTGTTACGGGTGGGGAGCACAAATCTCAACTTAAATGCTAAGAGATTAGACAACTTTTGCAAGATATTAGCTGTTCAAAAATGAGAAAAATGTCCTTAAGCTTCCTGTACTGACAGACAAGGCCTGCTTTTGTTTCACAGGCATGGAGCATTGTGTGATTAGTGTGTGTGTTTGTGTGTGTGTGGGTGCACGCGCGCTTGTGTGTGTTAGATGAAGTGTTTTGTCCTGTCGGGACTGATCATAAAAATTAGACCAAGTATTAGCACATGAATTAAAGTCCTCTCTACCTTTCACCCATGATAGAAAAACAAGTGGCAGATAATTGGATAGTTTATTAATTAAGCGCTTCACGTGTAAACGTGACATCACTGTGAATATTGTTCTGTTTTTACGGTGAACTTTATTTGTATTGGATTTATAGTCTAAAAAGCACATGTTCTATCACAAAAGACATATACTTTTGACAAAATTATATCTATCACATACAAAAAATGGAATAATGCAGCCATACAATTATCCAACCACTACTGCAGGTGAAGTCAGAATCAGGACAACTTTGATTATCTTGTCACAGTTGTTCCTGCTATTGGGTGGGATATATTGGGTAGCGAGTGAACATTTTGTTCTTGATGATGATGTTTTGGAAGCGGGATTAATTGGTAAGAATAAAGATCTGAGTGACTTGAAAAAGAGTCAAATTGTAATGGCTACACAACTGGGTCGGAGCATCTCAAAAAAAATGCAGCTCTTGCTGGGTTTTACCGGTCTGCAGTGGTTAGTATCAAAGAGGTACAGGGAAGGACAGTTGGCTAACCGGTGTAAGCTTTGTGTGCTTGAAAAATGTCAGAACAGACATTGGTTTCGGCACCAAACGAGACCACCACTATATTCTGCAGGTGGTTATAATGTTATTGCTGAACTTAGTACCATCTATGTCACTGCATTACATTTTTCTTGTCTGAGACGATAGCTGTACTGACTTCATAAGAATGTGGTTTTTATATGAATGTGGTGAAGTCTGCTGGTCTCACCTAGAATGTGGCTGATCTTACCTGTTGCCAAAAACGTCACCTATGGGACAAATGATTTATCCATTTAGATGGGTTGTTTGACACCATTTGTTTGATACTAAAAATATGTCTCCAAATATGGAGCTACATGTTGATTAAACACCCATTAATTCAGAGAAAATTGCCAAAGGGAAAGACCACCCACAAGACTGACTCTAACTATCTCCAATGAAGGTGAGAAAGATGAATTGGATGTTCAGCACTCCAAGATGAAAACCTCACCTTCTCATAATGTTGCTGTAGGACTTGGAAGCCGGTTAGTCATTACTTATTCAATAAATAATAGAAATATATTTTTCTCTATTCCATTCGTCTTCCTCTGATGGTGTGTGTGTGATACACAATAAATTCTGTATGTGCGGTCGTACCAGATATATGTTGGCCCCACATTACGTGTTTTTGTCCTCAGCAGCAGTGTGTTGTTTTTGTCCAACTACATAGACGCAGAAAGATAGGGAGGGAAAGAAAAGATTATTTCATGAAGCCCTCTCTACACGATAAGGAAAGCCACCAGAGTCCCTGGTGTGTGACATGGCCTGGTCTCTGTCATCAGAGAGCTCCTGTTGTGGCTGAAAAATAACATATCTCAGCCCCGAACACACACACACACACAAGCACAAGCAAACTCACACACACACACACACAAGCACAAGCAAACTCACACACACACACACACACAGACTTATTCTTCTTTATTGCACAACCCAGAGAGAGAGAGAGAGAGAGTACTGGCGAGACAGTCAAACACATAGACAGACACACGGAGAGTCCAGACAGAGTCCATCTGAGAGTGTGTCATATGGAACAGATTTAGTACTAATGACCCCCACATATAATCCCATCCTTTGCCACTAGGTCCTCGAGCCCCCACCCAATACCACTTCATCCTTGCCGATATCATCCCTTCATGAGGAATGCCGCTCTGTTTCAGCTCCAGTGTCCCATGGCTTTACCCATTCAAGCCACGCCCCTCTGGTCATTTGCTGCCAGAGTTCATACTTGATACCTCAATCTTGGATTGGAGACAGACAGAAGTCATAAAAATGGACAAATATGACTTGAACTTTTGAGATTTTACATTAAAAGCAGAAGTATTTTGGGATCTGGTAAGGTATTTGGGTTGTGGAGCAAAATTATCAAATGTAAATCAGTTGTGGATGAAGAATTCAGATCCACTACTTGAGTAAAGAAACTAAGACCACACTGTCAAAGTATTCCACTGCAAGTTCAAATCCTGCATTTAAAACTTTATTTGAGTAAAAGTCTGAAAGTATCTGAAAGTATCAGCAAAGTACAATTTAAGTATGAAATCAAAAATCCCCATTTTCCATCAGAATGGTCCCACTCGGTGTTTTTTCTATTATAGAATGCTTTTGAACTAATATTACTAGCTCTGCATCAATGTTTAGAGCTTTGTAACTGTTCACAGATAAGCAAATCTATTTTATCTGCTGTTAAGTACTTGAATCTACAATTTAATTATCTGTGTTTAATAGCATCCTATCCTACGAGAAATGTCATCTTTTCACACGATCAGCCTGTTTTGAGTTATTTACAGATAACCGAAAGCAGCTTATAAAAAGCAATTTATTTATCCTGAGAAGACGGAGAATTTTATCAAGTCATAAAGAGCCACTCAATCTTTTTGTTTTCACAAACATTCAAAAACCAAATAATTAGAGATATGTGGTTTTCACTGAAAAGGAAACATGGTAATCTGAGTATAAAGCCCAATATTTCCTTCAGAGAAATAGCAGAGTAGAAGCATAAATTAGCTTCAAGTGGAAATAATCGATCAAAATAAAATGACTGCAAATTTGTATTTAAGTACAGTGCTCATGTACTCGGTTACTTCCCTTCATTGGATTGAATTCAAAACATGTTTAGCTTTGTAGATTAAATGTAAATTGATATTTGAAAGTGACATTGGAAATAATTCAGTTCAAAAGTAAAACTCAGTTTTTGAGGTGAGTCTTGTGACATAGGCCTTCAGAGTTGACTTCAGTTTAACTCATCTCACTTATCTTATGACTTGATTTTGACTCGTCAAAACACGACTTTCTCTCGTGACTCCAGACTTGCTTCTTTGCTCTCCTCCTAGCACTGTGAGTCACAAAAGCCTCTGTCACCCTGCTTTATCAATTAACATTTTTCAACATAAATCACTTCATTATAAAGTTTCTCGGCACCTCTTAAACTGTGTGTTGGACGCCAGAGGGTCCGGCACTCTGGGACTTGACCTCGACATCGACCTTCACCCAACCCATTGGGACCCTGCACTTCCACTATCTCTGTCACATTGACACTGGCATTCTTTCACGTTAGCGCATCGCAGCGTGGCAGATAGGCCTGCCAGACACCCTCTGTGCTCTCCTAGTATCTCCGTCTCAACTCCCCCCCCCCTCTCCCCCTCACTCTCTCCCCTCTCTCTATCTCTCTCTCTCTCCCTCTCTCTCACACACACACACAGGGTTAATTGGTAACGAGGGTTTATGGGTAGCAGGGAACTAATACCTCGACTTTGGTGCAGTGCGAAGACACATGAGATAATATGTCGGCTTGTGGTGAGTTTTGACCACACATGTGGGTGTTTGAGATGTCTGGAGCCGCGGGCTCTGTGAGATTAGGCTGAATACATGTGCTATTTTAATTTGAGCATACGCTGTGGTGGTTTTGTCCCTGATCTCGTGGTAGTGTTTGTTGAGAGGATTACGCATCTTATGCTAAAATCTTGGAGGAGTTTGGATAACATTAAATAGTGTGCGTGTGTGTGTAAAGGCCTGGCAAGTTCTTTTGATGCACACACACAACAGTCTTTTAGCAGTCGCTAAACGCTATTATTAAACAATTTCCTCTCATATAAAACTAACCTGTTTTTCCACCACTGATACTTTCTTGCATGTTAAATTTAAAAAAAGGTAAGTTTTTTTCAAGGGAAGTTACCGCCCCACCCCCTTGACTCTTCAATCAATATCAATAAAGTTGTCTTGTTATCTGTTTTACTCCCTTCAACGACTCGGATCAATACCCATCTGTCATGGTTTCACGCTGTGAATGTTATCAATTGGGCCGGAGATTAGCTCGCTGTAGCGTCTTATCCTGACATTTTGTGTTATCCAGAGTTATGTAGGTTGGAAGGAGAGGTCTATCACACTGCTGTCCAGACTCACACCAAAGACTTATGTTCACTGACTTTTAGAATGATCTTTTTTGTTTCTCTAGCAGATCGTTTTTTTCATTTTGGAAAGCCTTAAATGTTAGATTATATATTTACAAAATTGCTTCATTTCTATGTTGATGAATGCATATTGGAATTTTTATAGTTTACTAAATTGCAATAAGTCTTTTTTTTTTTTTATAGATTTTGCTTTCATATAAACACAGTTGTACTTAGAGTACAAATATGGATGTATTTAATCTCCATATTTGTTTTGTTGTTGTTTTTTGGCCAGGAAGGTAAAGCTTATACAGTAAGTATACTATCTTTTATTCATGTTTAGTGTTGCACTATTGGTTTCTGTTTTTTGTGGAGGTTTTTTAATGCTTTCTGTTGAGTAAAAAATCCCTTTTTTCACAGCCCTCTAAGAAAAAAAAACACTTAATTGCAGATCGAAAAAAGCAAATAAAAAGGTTTACCCCTTACTGACGTTTAGGGCACTGTCACAATCGTGTGGAGGGTCATCCATATTCCACACTGTCACAGTTCCCAAACAGATCCATCCTTCATGCTTTCCTCAACCTTCAAGTCCTGACCACTCTCCTCCGTCTGTCTGTCAGGCCAAGACTTGACCTCTCACCTCTGGAGACCCGCCCATCTTGTTACCCTTAACCTTCAGTTGATTATGTCACTGACCAGCAATGGTTAATGTGTTAGTTTTCCCTCTCACAAAACTGAAGATTTAGGGAAAAGGGTTCACATAAATGATTTAATTTCGTCTTTAAAATGGCAGAATCCAGTCCGACGATAGCGTTGAACTTTACCCCTGCTGCTTTCCACTCGCCACATCTCCTGCAAGTCTCCGTTATGAATGCATTATCTTAATATGAAAAAGATCATCTTTACCATTTTCTGGAAGTTTATTCTCCGTTGAGCAATGAAACCATTACAAACCAGTCAAAAATCAAAATAATGTAGATTTATTTTTATTTCATCCTCATCCATCTCCTTCTCTTCTTGCCTCTCCCTCATTCGCCTCCTCTGTCCATTCTTGTACCTTTATTCCTACTTAATGCCCAGACTGATGAGCCCAATTTGGACTGGTTCTGCATCCAGCCCAGTTTGATTAATAGCTCCTGGTGTAGTAGCATCAGCGCTGCCTTGTCCTTGTTTTATCACACACACACACACACACACACACACAAATACAAACACATACGTGGCCACTCGTCGCCACCAACCTCATAATTGATGACAGTGGACCGAGCATTTGCAAACCAAATGTGAAATAGTAAGACAGAGCAAATTTTTCCCCTCTAATGCTTCTCTTCTCCCCTCATTCTTCCTCTCATTCTTCCTTTCCCTCCTTTTCTTTCTGTCTGTCTCTGCACCTCCTCTCACTATCTGCATGCAGACTCTTTCATTAGGCATTTGTCACATTGAAATGAAGGAGCAGGGCAGCATTGTGACAGGCTCAGAAGGCAGTATAAATATTTGATTAGCCCTAATGGAAATCATCACTGCACACTAATTGCACCACAAATTATCTGAGGTGTAGTATCAGCGGTGGACACCCCCTTTGACCCGCCCACCATCTCCCCCCTCTCCTCTTCCCCTAGCTCCTGTCAGCCCTTCATCAGTTTGTTTATGCAGTTTATTTTGGGTTTGTCTGACATTATCTTCCCCTCCGCCCCTCCAACTTCCTGCCTTTCTAGTCAGTGGCGTCTCTCATCATTGTCATCATTCTCTCATTGTCATCTCTGCCAGCCTCTCTTCTCCTCCTCTCTCCATGTGTGTGTCATCTACTTTGTGCAGTGTCATCCATTGTCTGTTTACTGATGTTTCCCACCATGAGCTCAGCTGAGGCTAAGGAACTACAAGGGCCACATATGCACACAAATATGCACACAGAGGATTAATGGAGGAGAAAACCGTAGACCCCATGAGCACTTATTTTGCTCACTCATATCTGTAATCCAATGATACTATGAAATAAACAGGCAAACCTAAGTGAAACCAGATGAAGACATCTCTGGTGTTGAGTGGAATTACATGTATTTTACATCATATTGAAGGAAATGGTGATTTAATGTGTGCTGATGTGGTTTTACATTAAATCAGCAAAAATCTGGGTTAAATATGACGCTTATAAAAGAAAATTCTCCTTTATCAGGTTACCAAGATAGTACACATTGACTGCAAAACTGACCTCCTTGATTTTAGTGATGCTTTGGATGTTAATCATTTCCTCCCTATGATAAAGGTGCATCCTTTTAGTAGTTGTGATCCTTATTATGTGCACACAATGACAACGTGTCGTGTTTAACCACCATCCTGTTTGTATTTACGTGTGGTTATTTACAGCATGTCTTCTGCAAAAATTTGTGTCATTGTTAGGTGTTGCTCCTCTTTTCTCCTCTCTCTCTCTCTCTCTCTCTCTCTCTCTCTCTCTCTATCTCTTTCATCCTCCGTGGGACGTTTCCATTTACCCAAAGACAAAACAATTTAATTAGATCGGAAATGCAGGCATATCAATGGGGAATCAGTATTCAAATCAAGGGTCTGTCTGGACACAAACAGCAGGAAGCCAAACAAGACTCCAGTGCTGGTGAATGGGATGATGGGAGAGGGAAAGAGAGAGGAACAGAAACAGAGAGGGAGAGCGAGACCTTGTAGTTGGAGGGGGCCGGCGTTGGCCAGCACACTCACTAGCCCCTTTTACACAAACATTGTGTAATAGTGCCACAAAAAAGCCCCCCCTCTACATTGCCTTTGTTTGTTTACACTGAACAAAATAAGGGTGGTATAATGCCTCTCCAATGTGTGATTTTTAGTAGCATGCTGCAATCCACACAAGAAGCGTGACGTCTAATAGCCACGTCAGGTTCTGGTGGGATTTGTACATATACATACTGCAGCTCAGGTGCAAAACAATAACGACCCACCATAATCCCTTGCAATATATATACAGAATAGTGAGGTTGTATAAAGCTGCAACAGTCCAACCATGAAAAACATATTTTAGAGGAGACACTTTTATGGCTAAATGTCTTTACTTGCATTTTCGGAAAGTCAATTGATTCAGCGTGTTTCAGTTTAAAAAAAAGAAGAAAATCAGTATTTTTAGTATGTTTCACCAACACATCTATACTGTGTAAAAGATGGCTCACCACCCTTAAATATGTTCCTTGTGATTTCTATAAAGGTCAAGTAAAACAAAAACTTGGGCCCGTTAAACTGGGGCACTTGTATTTCATCCTGTGTGCATGCTGGGATTTCATAGCTAGGGATAATGACACTCAGCATCATCTAGATACAATTTAAAGTACAAAATTATCGTAATTTATATAATTTGCAAGATTTTAGTATTTTTCCAAATGAAACTTAATCTATATTTGACAGGTTTTGTAAACTATGAATCTATATTTTGCCAGATTGAATTTTTCTGTAAATAGTAATAGAACTAATATTGAGTTTGGGCAAATTATTTTCAAAGTGCAAAGAAAACTCAATCTTTCTGTTTTTCGCAGACACCAATTGAAAAACAGTTCTAACATGTTTGCATCATTTATATATTCAGCCATGTAAGTTTGAGGTGTATTCCTGCAAAGCAAGATGCCAGAGAAGGTCTGTAAGCGGAAATTTGTTCAGGCAAACAATATTAAAATGATCATGGCAGCAATATTATGTGAATATTATATGATATTGTTCACCTCTGATTTTATGCATCGTACATATATAGAAAAAAGGAATTACAATCAGTATACTGATACTAAATGTTGTTTTGGACCTTTATAAACGTTTAATGGGTGAATTTGCTGTGCTTCTGCTAATGTGTGTCATCACACCGCCCTATACCTCTGTACTAAAGCTACAATGCAAATACCTTATTTACTGAACTATCAGGTTTCTGTAGGTTTTTTTTGCTACTGTCCATCTTCAAGAATAAAATAATCTACTCAGTATTACTTCTATGGTTTTGGATTTGAATTGTTGTATTAACTTTGGGTTGATCAGATACACTAGATATATTACTCAGAGTGGGAAGTAAAGAGGACGGGAGCGAGGTGGAGGAGAGGAAAGTGGAAAGTGGTCGAGGGGAGGAATCATTTTCTTGTGTGGAAGGCCACCTGAGCTAAAGACAGCCATTTGTTCCCAAATCGACCTGGCGACCCCCATCTAATTACCAGCCAATTATTTCCAAATGGGCCGCATTCACCCCACACTCTGTACACTTAGAGGAAGGGAGATGAGAAGGGGGAAGAAATTGCTTCTCTGTCTCTCTCCCTCTCACTCTCCCTCTGTCTTTCTAACTCAATTGTTTTTCCAAATAAACTGCCTTCCTTTTTCTCTTTGCCTCTCTTGTTTCAGAATTTTTCACCCTTTGAAAGAATATTTTGCACTTATTATCGCAGCCTACAACACAACCACACACACAGACGGAGTCAAACACACTTCATATTTATTCCCTGTTAACTGTGGGGGTCTCAGGTAGTTAATTAAGTAGCCTAATTACAGCGAGACTTGAAGCAGGGTTTGAGTGTTTTGATTTGTTTTCCTCATCATTACACACATTTGCAATTTTTGGATGCAACTCTCATATACCTGCATCCTCTCTCTCTCTCTCTCTCTCTCTCTCTCTCTCTTTCTCTCTCTCTCTCTCTCTCTCTCTTTCTCTCTCTCTCTCTCTCTCTCTCTCTCTCTCCTTTTCACTCTCTCTGTGGCACCGGTCAGTCTCAACAGGCCGGTGTGGGTCCGTCATGCAGGAGCCACCCGAAGGAGAAAAAGGGCTGTGGCCTTTTCCCAGAATTCTTTGTGGTTGGCCTCCATTGTTCACCACCACTTGTATACAGTATTGTCAGACTGATTGTGAGCCTCCACTCTCTCACACTCCACGGATGGCTAGAGAGCAAGCAGAGTAGAAGAGGGAGACGGAGGATGAGGGGAGGAGGGGGAGGAGGAAGGGAGCAGTACGCATTGTGTCCGTTGCTCGCCATTCTCCTGCCTTCCCATCTGTTTCCCTCTCTACCTTCCTGTTTCTGTGGGATAGTGAGCAGATTAGTAATAGCACCGACACACCTCCTAATAAGGGAAGTCATGGTCGAGAAATAGGATTGATTGGTTTGAGATATCATCTGGCTGAGTGGCGCAATAGTTTTTGAACTCTGACACTTAACTGCTCACTCACTGACTTTGATCACTTTGGTGCAGAGTGGCGCACCTGTGTATACGTGCAGGATGGAATATACTGCATGCTCCGATGCTAAACCTCCTGCTGTTTTAATCATATTAATGTGTCAGTCTCCATCTTTCTACCAAATACGTCAGAGCTGTCAGTAGTTATAGATGACGACTGACATCTACTGAAACGGACTCTGAAACTATGAAAATAAATATTTAGATTACCAAACACCTTAAAAAGAGCTGAAACCAGGTCATCACACTCACAGCTTGTGTGTTGCAAGTCATCGATTGTCAGTACAATAATAATACAATACAATATTGGGGGAAATAATCATACACACACATGGGAGGCTGGTACCAGTAAATATGTAGTATCATTGCAGGATACATTATTTAATCTATTTATCTTCAGAAAAACAAAAGTGTCATTTTTTTGACATTTTATTGTTTCATTTTATTTTTAGATTATACTCTGACACACAAAACATGAATATTAGAATCAAAAAGTCAATATTTACCAGTGGGCTATGGATGGCGTGGATTATTCATGTGTCTACTCCCTGTATTGCCTATTCTTTCACTGTAATATACATCCATCCACCAGCTTATTATCCCCTTAGAGATCATTTCTGCTTCATTTGATCTTATCTATATATTTATGCTGAAACATTCACTGTAACATGGCTTAATGTCTTAATGCGTCTGCCTCAGGTGTGTATGTGTATGTGTGTGTTTGTGTGTTCTGGTAGTTGCTTGCTGGGTCCTGGACTCCTGGCTGAATTTGAAGCTAAGTGGATTATCATATCTCCCATGTCAGCTCCATTCACTGTGACAGCCTGATGACATGGGACTGTGTGACGGCCGCGACCCACCTGACGTCCCCGGCTCAGGCCTCCCAGCAGGTGGTCTGACTCTGATAGGGAGAGAGGGGAAAAGAATGGGAGAGTAATAGACTGATCACGAAGAAGTGGGAGTCATAGTTGGCCTTATGGAAGACAAAGATATGTACTCAGCAGCCAACAGTAAACCTGTCTTTATTACCAGGGCAATAGTTACTTTTCTTCTACATATTCTAATGAAGCACTAGCAAAAATTTAAATTGTAAAAAATGAAGTTTCCCTATAGGTGACCTTTGTTACCTAAACGTAAGCTGCACAAATTTTTGCAGCAGCTCTAACCTGGTCGGCTGCTTCATTGATATTGTCCACTGATAACCACATTAAGAACAAATTGATTTCCATCAATATATTAGACTGCCATAAACCTCACAGCTAAAGTCCAAACTCAAATGCATTCACGCACACGAGACATGTTCTCTGTCCTTGTCCTCTCTCTTGCATATCCCCAGGACTCCTCTCTCATCTGCTTCGATTCTCTCTTACTGCGTCTCTATCCATTCTTACTACCAGTAGTCTGCAACCTTTCTAGCTTCCTCATTCCCCACTGCATTCCCCACTGCCCACCACCTCCTGGTTCACCTCCTCCTCCACAGTCTTGTGCCGTGCTAGTCGGGCAATGCTAACACTTTTGTCAGGGTGATTAATAGCATGCCGGATTGTCATTAATTCACTGGCTAATGACTGGAGGGAGCTGGTGTGAAGAAGAGAGGAGCAGAGCGGTGAGAGGCGGGGGGAAATAATAGACTGATGTATGAGTTTAGGCTGCTTCCAGTGGCAGGGGCGAATATCATCACCCCCAACCTCCCCCATCAATCCACAACAACAGCAGCCCCCATATTCACCAATCAGTCTAAGACATGCAGCTACTGCGTGGTAACCAGCCAGAGCTCAAATGTTTCACACGCACTCACATCTGCAAAGCTGGAAATTAGCTCTTTAGTATTTGATAAGTTGACGGCAGCTCTTAGTAGTCATACATAAATGGATTCTTTCATTTTTTCAATACTTGATCTTGTTTCTTTCCTACACCCAACATTCTATCTGCTTCTTTTGGTGTGTGAGGACATACATACATAGGGGGACAGTCGTAGCTCAGTAGGTAGAGTGGTGATCCCCCCTATCTGAAGATTAGTGATTCAGTCCCAGCTCTATGCAGTCTACATCTTCTAGTGTCCTTGAGTAGGACCGGGAACCCCAGTTGGCTTTCCGGATGCTTCACAAGGGCTGCCCACTGTTCCTCAGGGATGGGTCCAATACAGGGAAATAATTTCACAGCGTTGTACTGCATGTATGTGCTGTATAATAATGTGATAATAAAGAGTAAAAATTATTGTTAATATTACACTTGAAAACGATGTCACACAGTCCTACTGAATCGAACACCAAAATGTGTAATATGTGTTCCTGATGCTCATACAATGACATGCATACAAGCAAAGCTTCCCTCCTCCTTGGTTAATAAGAATGGATGGGCTTGTTCTGCGCGATGTCTACCTTTGAGCTAACCTGGCTGGCTGTCTGGTCTCATGAGTGGCTTGCTAAATGAGGCTGAACCAGAGGTAGGCGTGAGGACAGACGGTGAGAAAGACACCCACACACATCAACTCCCTTGAATGGGAGAATCAGCATTATTACCACTCTTTTAAGATTCGGTCACTGGCATGTGCTCGCATGCACATCTAAGAAAAAAGGGGAGCGAGATAGAGAGAGATAAAGAATCGATAAAGTAAATGTAGTTTTGTAACGGACATGTTTCGATTCAATATATCCTTTCCATTAACTACAGTATATACTCTGCATTTAATTCATATTTTGGAGGGGAAAAAATTTGTGGATATTGACGCTCACTCTTCCTCTATCTGATTGATGTGTTCACATTACTTTTCCACTTCAAAAAGCTTCCCTGGTGAAATAAGACAAACCATTAGACTGATTCATGGATCATTCTAGATGGTAGAGAAGATTTCACTTCTTTACTGCACCATCTTGTTAGGTAGAGTTTTCCAGGACTGGAGATGTCATGGTTCATATGTATTGTCAGTAGTCCATGTCATCTCATGAAAAGCAAACCATTGATTCAGGTTCATTCTGCTAAATGATCTTGTGTAGAAATTTTTTCCTCTTCTCATTGAGAGTAAAGCTTTTAAAGTACTTTTATGCAATAATTTCACTCTTTCCTTGTCTTATTTTCAGGTTACTCTTCCTTTCCACTTTCTCATTTTATCTGGCAGACCCTCTGCTCTTCATGTTTGTCCTGCCCCCCAGGTGATGTTTGCAGCTCAATCTGGCAAATGTAACTCATTATTGATTATTATTAATATTTATCATGTTGTGAACATGTTTTCTTATAGTGCTATTAATCTGCCCTGTTAATAAATGTCTTCAGCAGCCTGGGCCCCAGAGTCCCTCGTGGCCATGAGGCTGACACACTTACACACACACACCAACACACACCTGCTCTCTCAGCTGCAGGAGGTCGCCTGCTGTCTTCAATTTGCTTGGAGGCTTGATCTCTGTATTCACACACAAACACACACACACACACACGCACACACACACATGCACAATTGGAGGACAGAATGCCTCTAGGCTGCTCAGCACAAATAACCCATCAATACATCAGCTGTGTTGTATTGGTGCAACACACACAAAAAAAGGGCACACTCAACTATAAAAACGCACAAAAGCTCCATTCTGTTCCTCATTGAACTGCAGTGACTGAATTCAGTTCAGTTGTCTGTTGTTTTTCATGTGGAAATGTTGAACTGTTTACAAGTGCTGTGATTATGTATTTTTTTTATGTTTCACTACCACATGTACGGGAGAGACAGCACCCCCTAGCAGGTTTAGACAGACAACCAGAATGCTCAGAGATAGAACGCTACAAACATCTATTTAGATGCACACACTCACATACTACACACCCTGGGATCAAGTCCGAGTCTCCTTCCTTATGTCGTTCGTTCTTTAATTTTTTCAGCTTCTTGCCGGCAAGAGAATTTGGTCTTTGCGTGTGCTGACACCGAACATGTAAACGCACCGGCTTTCCTGACATTGTTTGAGTTCACTGCTTACTAAATTAAGTTGTGTTAAAAGTCAAAGTCTTTCCGTCTTTCTTTCTTTCTTTCTTTCTTTCTTTCTTTCTTTCTTTCTTTCTTTCTTTCTTTCTTACCATGTCCCTCAACTACTTCCAAACAGCCACAAAGTTAGCACCCACCTTTGGCTGCCGAGTCACATGCTTCACATACATCATTATGGATATGCGGTCCCGCAATGGAAAAATACACCACTGAACAGTTTTTCACCTCTCACTCACTTCACCTTTGATTTGCACTCATTTAATTTTTACAGCTCCCTTCTCTCCTGCACCCCTCTTGTTCTAAAGCAGATGGTGTTTAGGCTGTTTTGTGTGGAGACAGAATCATTAAAGACCTGCTTACTACAGAGAACAGGTACCGATACCGTTCTGTGGCCCAATAAGGCAGCTAAGTGGGACCATATTGACACAATGCAGCACAAAGAGAAAATTAAGATTGGATTTGACACACCCTTCACACACTTGTACACACACACATGCACATGCACACAACAAGCTCCCACATCAGAATGTTTGGTCATTTCTTGCTCAACCAGCTACCCATTTTTCATATCTGTCATGCTCCACACATTCTCCCTCCATTCTTGATTTTCTTTTTTTCTTTCATCAGGCAATCTTTTCTCCCCATATTTGGAGCCGCTAGAGAATTTTGCATAGTTTTTCCTTCTCACTTGATTCCGTCTTTTCCTCAGTGGCTGGCTTTCCCTTTGAACTGAACCCCATCAATTGACGGGTAAACAAAGATACAATTTCTGTGTGTGCAGCAGACGGTTAGGGAAAGTGGAAGAAATAGGCTGTGTGTGCTTTATGATGGCCAGCATTGGCAAACACGTCCCATTTCCAGCACTCTTTCATTGTTATCATAGCCACAGCCATGACTCTACCGGGCTGAATGCTTTCTAGCAAAGCGTGCACATGGCTCCAAGTACTGAACCTCTGGCCTGCAGCACTTTGCAATATGTCCATCCCTGAATACCAGTAAAAAAATATCCAACCACATTTTTAGAATTATGGTCTATAGTATTTTAAGGGTCCCTCCCAGAAATTATTGCATGTAGTCAATATTGTTGTTATTTTCTCTGTATGCTATTTCAGCCCAGTCTAATACGCCACAAAGCACATGTGTTTGTGTGCGTCCAAGCAGACGGCAGAAAATGACTCCAGATCTCTATCTTCGCCCATTTAAGTCTAGAGTGCTCTGATTAAATACAACCTCAGAACAATTTGCCTTTTGTAAGACCCTTCATTAAACCACTGATTTTCAGCTGTGTCAAGTTATTTTGCTATGGCAACGCGGATGACAATGTTATCAGCTTCATTTTCTTTTTCTTTTTTAAGAATTTTTAGTTTTTAAGATTGACTAAAAAGAAAGCATAATCAGATTATCCCTTAATGACTTTTATTAGTGTTCTTTGTTTTTATTTTGAGATATTTGGCATTTTTAAAAGTGTCTTTTAGAGGTTAGTGTCTATAAATGTCATATCTTGCAATTTGACTGTGACATGCTGTAATTATGAGATATCATCTACAACACCATCTGATCTCTTGCACATGTGTTGAGAGTGCAGTAACAACTCCGGCAGTTGCAAACAGATGTGTGTTTATGTGATAGATGGCATCTGGATTCATATATGCCCTAAAATCTTTGTTATTGCAAAACGTTCTACAAAGCAAAAGGCTCCATTTATGGCATGCATTTACAATTTATCAAATAAATGAGATGGCTTCATATGACCTGGGCCCAGCTCTTAGGCAGAGTAGCGTAGTTTTCCACTGGAATAACAGCCGCTGAACAAGCAACCCATTGTAGCCGCAGCCATAGCCGGGACCCCCAAGGTGCGAATTAATGATTGACCCCTGATGTAATCAGGATAAATAGCTCCCTGTAAAAAAGAAAGAAATGGTGAGTGGAACAGAAAGAGAAAGAACAACACAAGGAGCCAGGGAGAGGAAGGCACTATCTGGCCGGGGTGTTTTTTAAAAAGCCTTCAGGGAGACGAACCTAACATCTCTTTCTGGGGCTTTTGAGACCCAGTGCTAACATTCAGCTTTTAAAAGAACAGCACAGTTCTCAGTTGTTAGACTATTCAAGCCCTCCTCTTTTTTGCCTATTTCATAATATTCCTGCTCCCTTTTCTCATCTGAAACTTTTTCGTCTCTGTTGAGTGCTTGTCTCCAGTGGCGAGTAATCTAAAGGCTTCTCTCCAGGCAATAATAATATGAATGAACTAAGTTACGACTGAGACTTAAACTTATTTAATATCACACTGGGTTTGCCATTTCTTCCTCCCTTTATTGCTTAATGTCTCACAAAACATGTTTCCTTGTGTTCCTTTTTCTCATTGTTACTAATTATTTGGTGTAGTGATCTTTTCATTTTTTTGCGCACAGGGCCTCTTAAAGCAAAATGCTATTTAATAGATTTTCCGAGGCGGTCTTAATGCCTGTCAAAATTGCTCTTAATGGGTCAAGTGCCAGTGAGAGTGAGGGAACATAGAGTTTATAAATAAAATGAGTTTAGAAAAAAGTGTTTAACGGCCTGAAAACATTTGATTGTGCTGAGGGAGCAGCAGATAGGGCTGAGTAATAAAACTTTAATTCATCAGTGAAAGCTACTGCTGTCTCACATGTTCCAATGCTTAATTGCATGCCTGGTCTGATCCCCTATGAAACAGCGATCATTAAAAAATGGGTTCTTTTACGGTCAGAATCACTGGATGACGCAGAATCATAAAAGCCTGGATTTTAGTTCTGCAGCTTTATATGATAAGTTTCCCGGATCTGCTTGGGCAAGCTGCAGGTTTGCAAGCGCAGAAAAGCCTGTGTCACATGCTTTGATAGTTTCACATTTCATATTACATGTCAGTTAATTTAAGAACTTTCAAGTGCCACATCTGTCACTTGGTAGAAACCAAAATGTCCGAGAACAAAAATGATGCACTTTACGATGAATGTTCTCATCATGTTTCTCTTAATTACCTCATTCAGTCACCGGGATTCCTTCACACCATATCATGTCATACACAATACGGATAAATAGCATGAAAATTGGTGCTCCCTTAAGCCAGATCAATAATTATGATGTATTAAGGAGGATTGTATTAATTATTACTGTGTTAATACTTAGTAATACTGATTAATGATACTCATCTCTCATATCAAGTTTTATTTGACATTAAGCGACAAACCTTCATTGTGACCTAATGCACTTATATTTATGATATGAAATGTTTCAGTTCCACCTAAATCCCGAGGAGTGCTGGTAAGCTTGGCAGCAGCCTGGATGGAGGCTAAAAGAGGGAAAGCGCTTGATTGGAAACACCCCTCAAGTAATTTTGGGCATAGTTAGCCTGCTGATTGTCGGTCCCTGTGTTTAGATAGTAAAACTGCAGTGGTGCTCTGACTAAAGACACCGGGGTCTGTGGAGAGACGAGACACATAAATGTGCTTAGTTGAACGCAGGCACACACACACACACACACACAATCAAGTGCAGACTCAAGCTGAGTTTTGAACCCCTTTATTCATTCTTCACTGGCTGAAGTGCATTGGTATTAGAGACCATTATGTCATCAAGCTTTTATCATATGTCTGGTCAGATTTTTAACCCTCTAATTTGACCAGATTCTTTTTTCTTGAAATGAAAAATTTGAACATTTCTATGCTTTTTTCTCAAGGCAAAGCTCTATTTGGGCCATTATTTGCTACTTCTCTTTTTATTTTTGTTCTTAACACTTCAAGAGGAAATATGTGAGTTTGGCATCTTTTAGCTGAAGACCATCGAATTGGTTGGCATTATTTTCTGGGGACCAACAATTTCTCTCATTGCAGAAAGGGGTTTTCTAACACCTTAGACATTTTAAGATTAAAGTGCAGCCATCTTTGTTGTTTAGTATCAAGACATCATGAAAGCATGGTGACTACTAAGGATGGCGATATTATTTTGGCTGCAGTCAGACTACCAGGAGCCCTCGATGATTGAAACCTCTGTCTCTCGTGACTTCACTTTTGATGATGTCATGTCCTGCATATTAACATTCCCCTCATCTATGTTTTGCCTCATAGATGACAGTGAGCCAGTGGACAGCATGTATGACACAGAAGGTGACCTCCAAGGTTTAGCAGCCGGCAGTGGGGGTGGTCCCGACAGCCCCGAAGATGACACTGAAGAGGGTATTATCAACATGTCCCCGCTTCCTTCACCCACTCCCTCCCATCCAAATAACAACCACCATCACCTGCTGCACCCCCATATCTACGCCACCCACCACCACCACCACCACCTTCACAACAACAGCAACAGCAGCAGCAATGACCAGGACTTCACTACACCCAAGGAGGGCTCGCCCTATGAGGCACCTGTCTACATTCCAGATGACATTCCCATTCCCAGTAACTTGGAGCTGCGGGAGTCCTCTGTGCCGGGTGCCGGTTTGGGTGTTTGGGCCAAAACACACATTTCTGCTGGTGAAAGGTTCAGTCTACACAGCACTCTGCATCATGAGGCCATGGACAAAGACAGCTCCTTTGGATGGGAGGTAGGAAGCAGTTTGCCTTCTTGGTTCTTTTTATTTGTTTGTTTACTATTTTCTTCACTGAGTCTCTTTGGACCACTTAAATAATGGCACACATAACTGCAAAGCAGACTATAAAAAGAGACTGATAGTAGAAATAGAGTAACTATGAAGAGGTTAAGGAAAAGAACAAACCACTCTTCACTCACTCAGTCCTTGCCTTTATTCTCAAGTCTCAGGCTATCTCATTATCAGCAAAGATGCCGGTTCCCTTTTCATTCCGTGCATGATTGAACCTCATCTTTGATCCTGAACATACACACTGACATACAAAAAACACACAGGCACAGAATTCCTGCAGCACAGCAATGTTGAATGGAAAAATGTGGCTGATTAGCGGAGGTATCAGCTTTGCTGTGCGTTGGTCCGAGTGAGCACACTCATTTGGTCACGCCACCCGATATGGAAATGGAATAAGTATGGCCTGACGTGGTGGCGGCATATTGAACTATTAATTTTCATTTCAACATGACATTAGAGGATATTGAAGTTGCTTCAGTAAGCTCGTTAGGTTCAAAAAAAGAGAAACTCCTGATGTCTGTCTCTCTCTTCGTCCCTTTCTCTCCCATTCAGATGCCCAATCAGAGATGAAACACTGTCCGGCTTCTCATTTCACTGACTTCTGGGCTAGTAATTCACAAACTTTAACACTAGTTGTAGTTAATGTGGTGTATAGTAGAAGCAACCATTGTAAAACGTGTAATGTACATGAATTAGACACTTTTAGGCACTTTTTTAAAATTTATTCTGGCACCTTTAAATTAAAAATACCGTAAAAAGTTAGGCATTTTAAGCAGTTTTGTCATACTGAATGTCAGCATTTTTCACCACATGAAATGATTTATTAAAAAAAGCTCCCCCTTTACTGATGTAGTTTTGGAGTAGGACAAAGTGATTACAAGCATTTACAATAATATTTACTTATTTATTTACTTTCATTTTACCTTGAGAAAGATATCGTACATAGAATATCTTTGAAAAACTTGAAATAGTTTTGATGAATCTCTTTTTGACAAAGTTTAAAAGGAGTTTGTAACAATTCCCTGAATTCAGGAACTCTTAGGTTTTCCGCCAGAGCATTCACTTTTTTTTATTTTTTTTTGCCCTGTTTTTAACAATTGTAAGAACAAGTGATTAGAGCACACAGGCACACGCTATGTGGCGGAGTGCCAGGCTGAACATTTTCCTTTTTAAAGTTCATATTATGGCTAGCCATTTGGGGTGCAAAGGGCACCTCTCCAAAAGCTACACTCTCCCTCTGCTCTCATATTTTCTCTCAGTTTTCCTCCTCCTTCCTTTTTTCTCCCCAGACACCCAGCTATTGCATATTTATCAGTTAAGCCTTAGTTCTGTCAGAAAAAAGGCCACCTTCAGCTCTAAAGAGATACATTCACACATGTGCTAAGAGAAATGTCTGGGCACACACACACATACATCTCTGTAAAGCGAGACTCAGCATATTACCAAACTTTAAAGATTTGTCACTTTTACAGGAAGGCTAAGGTTTAGTAAAATATACTGACAAGTTTTTGAATTGCTGGTAACGTTTTGGAAATTTGTTAACATGTAATAAATTAACAATATTTAAATTAACATAAAGTATGCTGTTGTTAGCCTGCACTCAATGTTGGGTCCCTCAAGGTAAAACCTGTGTTCTTTTTCTCTCAAACATTCAGAAGGGAACCCCTAAGTGGTCAATGGAGGAATGACTCTAAGTTGGCTTGTATTATTTTTTGAGATATCCTCACTGGTTTGGTGCGGGGAGCCTTTTGGGTCTCTCCTCTCTCAGACTCTTATCACAGATAGTCATAACAGTCAGTCTGTTGATAGTCATCAACAGACTCTCCAGGGAGTCTCAAAACACCCCTTTCCCGCCTATTCACCATCTAACCCTCTACTCATATACTGCCTCTGGTCTTAGACAAATAGACAGACGATAGAGCAACAGCAGTATGGCTGAGTGAAGAAAGATGTTAAAAGAAACATGACAGAAACAAGGATTAATGGGCATGGATAGAGTAAGGCAGGAAAATTAATAAAACATATTTCTCACTGCGTCTGCAACCAGTGAACTCTCTTCATGGTAATGTAATGAGTGTGTTAGACCAGTCCCCTGCCAAAACAGGAGGGATGTGTTATGAGAGATAATAAATTAAGTCATCTGAGATCTCTGTGGTGCGAATGTGATCATATCTAACCAAGGCCTCTGACATTATAGCTCAGCCCATTCAGAAAATTGGATGAAGTGCCAAGTTTTGTTATCAGGGTGATTAATTGAATCATGCTTCCACTTATACTAAATTACATTATACACATCTTACAAAGACTGCAAATCGAGTTCAAGAACCCTGTTGTGTTGTTGATGACAACTTCATCTTAATTTGATTGAATCATCTTTAAAAAAAAGTTTGTATACCCTACTTTACATGTAGACTTTTAGAGGCTTTTTAGACAAAAGCAGGTGCAAGGTTTTTACACATTAAAAAAAGGCCTATGCTGCCGTCCCCACCAGCAAGAGTATGTCCCTGAAAAGCCCCCAAATCCCCTGCATTGTACAAGAAAATCCCCCTGAATGGACTCCTCAAAAAACATTTGAAGTTATGTTCACAGTATTTTTGGTAAAAAAAAAAAAAAAGAAGGTCAGCCAGGTTGGTAAAATGTGAACCATTTGAGTAAACTACAAAATGGTATTTCTGAAAAAACTGCAGGTTTGAAATATGGATATGAATTTGGATCGTTCTGAATGGTAAAAGGTTAGAATAAAAAGTTGAAAGAAAATGATAAAGCAGGGCAAATGTTGAATTTGAAGTTTTGCTGAAAAAAGTTGAACGCAGTCTGCAATGCTGACTTTAATTTGAAGGAGTAACATTCTGAATAAGTATGAATAAGATGATGAAAAACATAATGAATGTTGAGGAGTGACATGTGTATGAATAGAAGTCTAAAATTGTTATAACTTTCTTGCTGATATGTGTGGGCAGGTCCCGTCAGTGGTCATAATGTTTTAGCTGCTGTGCATATGTGGGTCATAATGGTGATGATGGACTGTATGTACATGTATTAACCGGTCGGTGGTTGTAATGTTATGCCCACTGAATTTCCCTCATGGAGGTAAAACTTGCTCACAGCATTCATACCCAAACGATACAAGATAAATCTTCTTTAGCTGATCTATATGCACTAAAACTGGACTTCAAAATACTGGACTTTTTTTTTTTTAAAGCCCCCCCTACTAAGTGTAATAGTAATATGAACAATTATAGTAAAACTAAATACCTCAGATAAACCAACTGTGGATCAAACGTGAAGAGAAATTATGGCCAAAAAAGTTCTGGAGATAAAGCTCCCTCTAGTGTCGGAAATGTACAACCAACCTTTCCCAAAATCAGTCCACTTCTTCCTAGTACTAAGGTTAATGTGGGTATCCATTTTCAAAAATTATCCATGAAATAGTTTTTGAGTTATCGCGCTAACATGAAGGATCTGCGGCGGACACAATGGCGATTCCATAATATCCCTGACTTTAATTATATGTCTGCAGTGGTACGCTCCAATCCAAAATCATCTATCAACGCTGACTGCATTCTTCTGGTTAAAACATATTAGCTTTGCAGTACTGTGGTCTACCTACATAACAAGTTTTATAGAATCACATAGCAGACTGTGTAGTGGTTTCTAGATATCCGAGTGGAATTCTCGATTAGTGGAGAGAAATAGAGGGATTAATAGAAAGAGATTGAAAGAGCAGAAGTGAGGGAAGAAAGAGGAAGGCAGAGAGGAAGCCTACTATTGTCTGTCCTGGGGCACCGGGGACTGGACGAGTTGTTAGCTCAGATTAATTTCAGCGAGACGGACAGCTCAATCTAAGAGCTGCTTTGCTGCAGGCCATGGCCATTCTCTTCTGTCTCAGACTTCCTCTCCGGGTTGGAGCACAGTCATCCATTTAAAAACCATTATGCTCCCCCTTTAGCACAACATGATAGAACGCCAAGGCCCTAGGTTTACCGTACGTGTGTGTGTGTCTGTGTGTGTCTGGTTGTGTGCCTGTGTAGAGCTGCCAACCCCTCAGGATAGGAAGGCCTGAGCAAGCAGAGTGAGGCAAGCCCCTCAGAGAGCCAACTGTGGGGATATGCTGTCATAGTGACTGCTGCTATTATCTGGCTGCTAGATTGACCTGACTTGCCTATTGATAGAGTCATGTCACCATACAATAGCTAGAGGTATTGTGATCTTCACTGACTGGCATTGAATGGACATGCTAATCTTACTTCTTAGGGCGTTCACAGCCCAACATATATGTTGAGGAAGAGGTACATGTTCTGAGGGACAAACTGCAGATAAATCCTTCCTACACTCCACCTCAGACTGGGATCATTAGAAAAAAAACAAGAAAAGAATCTAATCTCAGTTTTATCTGCGTTCCAAACGTTTATGAAGCAAACAAAAATGATAAAGCCGAGCCCTTTCAAAGTGATATTAATGGTGTTTACTCTCACTTCTTACCCTGTGACCACTGGGCGTGTCCTCGCACCTCTGAATCAATGCTTTCGAAACTCCTCTATCACCTCTTAGGTTTGTCTTTTCTCGCTCTCTTTTGTTTTTCTGGCTTGAGTGTTTGCTGTCTCACAAAGGTTCTTGCTTGAAGGTCAGTGGACTTCAGGCGTGGCAGAAAAATCCCGCCTAAAGTCAGATTTGATGATTTACCTTTCTTAATTACCAGTCTGCCATTGTCGTTTTTTGTAGAACATACATTTGACATAATTAAAATATCTCAAGGCTTTATTCTGATGCAGATAAAAAGAATATAAGAAGGACATATTACGCATTTCGACTTTAGGGATGTCCATTGACGTAGACCCCGTGGACAAGGTCAACACAAATGCTTTTACACACTCAAACATGTATCACAGACAGTGTCCGCCCTGCAGCCATATTTGTCTCTTTGTTGCAGTTTACCTTGGTATGACTTTGTTGCCAGGCCAACTTCTTATGCACTCTCCTCATTCTTTTTCTGTTTACCTTTTGTGGGGTGATTTTCCATATCAGTATCATTCATCCAGTGATGTGTGGAAAGAGGTGAAAAGTATGCTAGCTCTTCTGTTTACCCTGTTATTGACTTAGTGATTGGTTAAGACATCTGGCGGGCACTCTCATGTCGCCAAGGCTCTACGTGACGGATACCATCCGGCCATGGCATCATGTATCTCCCTTACCCTCGGTCAGTCGCTTAATCTTCAGCTTGACAGCTTTGTTTTCACACTGGCGCTGGGCTCCTTTTGTTCTCGGCCTAATCACTGAGCTAAGCTACCGTCCTTGTTTCCAAACTTAAGGGCGAAGAAGTCCTGGTGCACCTGACACTTATCTGTCCAGACCCAACCTCTCACCTCCTAAAGAGTTTGCTTGCCTTTTGTGTTTTGCCTGAAGAGGGTGGATGGCCAAGTTATTATACAGCAAGATATCCCTATAGGGCATTCAAGGTGCAGCTTGTCTGATTCTGTTTGCCTTCCACAGAAAGGTGGTCCTTATCTAGATGTTTGGCCATTAGGGTGACTGGTACCGAACTGATAGGGCAGAAACTTCCTGGGACTGCAAAGAGACAGTAGTCACACCAAGTGAATGGATCGTAAGTGGCAGAGTGAGAAACTGAGGGAGTGGAATATGGAGAGAGTTACCTTGGGGGTCTCAGTCGAGTTCTTTTGCTTTAGTTATTGGTGTTGTTTAAGGTCAGAGAAAGAACACATTCAATAATTGTCCTGAATTATTTTCGTTAACACCATAGTTAACTGTAGTTAAGTTAAACCCCTGCCGTGTTGACTGAACAGCATGAGGGAAGCTCTTCAAGTAAACCTTCTCTTTCAGTAATCAAACCAGTATCATGCTCTGATGAGTCTTTAGCTGAGAATACGTCTCCTCCAAGCCACAAAAGGGAAACTGCTTGGCTTCTTCGTTTCACTTCCTCAGATCTAGTTACATTAAATAGAGGATATTAATTAAAGGGTCATTTCACCTAAACCACACACCAAGAAAACTAATTTCTTCACTTTTCACTTGTGGTACATAGTTTTGAGATCGCAATACTGAGGTTTCTGCTGCGACTCCCAAATAAAAGAGATATAATTCATATTTTTCCTCAAATGCTAAAACTAGGAGAAACTAGGAGGAAATTATTATTATTTATATATTTGTTTGTGGATTCCTGATTTAAACGCTAATATGCAGCATTTTAATTTCATGGGTGATGAAAAATATTTAATTCTGCTTGAAAATACAACATAACAATTTATCTTGATCTTGCATCAATGCTATGGTGAAAAAACAACAACTATAAAGTATTTTTTATCGGATAATATACACTTAGCTGTCCACATTATTTACGCTTTTTTTCCCCCTCCATGACTTTATGTGTTAAAGTGATATATAGTCCAACTTTATAATGAAAAGGATATCAAACTGGTGGTTTCTAATAACAGTATTGACCAACAGTATGTGGTTTTCTGTCATCATTAGTTTACTTTGACAGAAACCCCAAGTTTACACATGGATCAAAAACCCCAGAGAGAGAGAGAGAGAGTAAAGCCACCAGTCTCTGGTCTGGGTGCTGTAATATCTAACATTCACGTTCATTTTATGTAGGTTTTAAGCATGCCATTAGCCAATTTAATTCAATTTTCCCAGCTGTCGGGGCACTCTAGTGGAACAGATTCTGTCTAATATTAAACATATGGTCATTGTTGCCCCTTGATACACCACAGAAGCACAGTTTTTTTTTCCTAAGAAAGCTGTTAAAAACAAGACTCCTGTGTCCCCGTGCAAAACGTTGTCAATTACATTCAATTATTGCGGTAATTGATAACGAGGAAGCGGGGCAACCAATTAAATGTCACGTTTGATTAGGAGTCTGATACCTTATCATTGGTTCATAATTCCTTACCAACATCTGTTAATTAGTAAATAAATGAATCTGCAAGACTCAGATGAAAGGTGTGCAGGCGCAAAGGAAGTACATTGGGCAAAGTCATCCATCTTTGAAAAGAGTGGAACTCGACAAATATTGTCCCTGGGATTTGGGCTGTTATTACTCGGTCATTGGTTTCAGACCTCAGCCACTCCAGCCAGGCATTCTCAATGGAACTTCTTGTTTGCCTGAGTCACCCCCCACACACACACAGTCTCCTCATGCATCCCTATCACAATGCTATCCTTTATTGCACAAGCTTTTTCTTAGCAGAGGTGCTTTAAACATTAATTTAAAGACCTTTACATTGGCCCATCAGTGCTGTGTGGTGAAGCGCAGGTAACTACTGGCCAATCTCCCTCTCTTTCACTATGTATCTAGTAAAACCTCATCATTCATCATGGCCCTGATGAATAGTCCCATCAGTTAGAGTCACAGGGCTCCAGCAGACAATGACACTGCTCTTTGCAACAGTGGATGATGCCGATTTCTGTCAAATGTTGTTTATGCCGCTTTTTAGACGTATGCCCTTCATGCCTTACTCGCTAGAGCCGCCTGCCTGAGATATACAATTGTCAAAATGAGGGCTAATCTTATCTCGGCTCTGTGACTGTGTGATGTGTACCTGTAAATGCAAAGGTGCAAGCCGTCCAGTGCCGGGCTTCTTTTTTTTTTATTCACTCACTCTTTCTTTCTCCCTCTCTTTAAATCTCGATCCCTTTTGCTGCTTAACATTTCTGTGACTAGAGCAGGAGGTGTTCAGATATTAATCAGGTTCCCATGGCTGTTTTGATTGCCATTTTCCATCCGTTTTCTTGGCTGTAGAACTAGTTTTTTTCATTAACTCCTTTCTGTTCCTGTATTCTACTACTCAGCCCATGTGTAGTGAAACTAAGAGGAAGTTGGAGCATACCATTGTGCGTTTTGATCTCTTCTTATTTGGTATAACTACTAAATTTCAGCACAGCGTGTGTCTTTCTCAGATACATAAATGACACCCACAAAACTATAAAATAATATGTCTAAAGAATGCAGGCAGCATTCATATTCTCTGTCAGGAGTTATATGAGATCTTTGTTTTAAAAGCTATGTTCTCCACTCTTATTGTAAAAATACTGAAATTCGGTTTAACCCGAACGTGTACTGGCATACATTCTTTACCACACGTATACATATGACCTTAAACCATAAAGAGACACAGGCAGGAAAAAGACATTTTCCCATGTTATTCTTTCCACTACTTGGTTATTTAGAATAATAGGGCAGAGTGAGAAGCCATGATGATGACGACATTAGATCTAAAAAAAAGGGCTGAATTGTTGACGTGTCAAACACGACAGGACTCCTTTACATCGGAAAGTCTCTGCAACCACTCAAGTGATTTTCGTTCATTTTCTCCAGTAATGTCGTTTGGAATCTTGTCTGCAGACAACAAGGAAGCTTTGACAGTCAAGATTTGCAGAGGTGCACTGTGTGTGTGTGTGTGTGTGTGTGTGTGTGTGTGTGCGTGTGCGTGTGCGTGTGTGTGTGTGTGTGTGTGTGTGTGTGTGTGTTTGTGTGTGTCTGTGTGAGAAAGTGTGTAGATGTCTTTAAATCATCTTGGGCACTGACTCCACTTAATCCTAAATCTGTCATATTTCCCAAACTAAAACAGGGGGTTGGAGTATTATCATAGTTAATGTTTCAAGTAATTAATAACGTAGTACAAGCGCTTGTGTCAAGATGACAAAGAACAGTTCAAACAGATGTTTCCTAGACGTTTTAGAAAAGCAATATCTTTGCCACATTCACTTTTTTTAGTTACCACTTTACAATAACAATGCCCTCATTAAGGATTAGTAAATTGCTCAAACGCAGTTTAGTTATTAAGTTGTAAACACTTTACAAATCATTAATTTGCTGCTTCAATAGATGTAAAGGATATCAAAGACATGATAGTGAGCATACCTATCTGTGCTGCTACCTGGAAATTGTCAAATGTTGACCAACATTGAAAAGTTGAGAGCTATTTTATAAGCTGGTTATAAAGGTTAAGTAATGCAAGAAGCAACTACATTAGCTTTTAATGAAAGATGCACTTCCTGACACAACCCTCCCTTTTATGTGGGCTTGGGACCGGCACTAGATGTAGCTGGCTAGACTGGTAGCACAAAGGGTTCTAAGGGTCCACACTGGATTTCTGGCACGCCCTCTTTTGACTTGGATTCGAACCCCAGTCTCCTTGACCAAAGTCAGTGGTATAACCCATTGAACCGTACAGCTGCTAAACGTTAACTAATGACTTATGTATTTACAACCTACTTTGGAACCTAATTATAAACCATTTATAAATCCTTTATAAAGGTAGTCTTATTTGTCTTATTGTAAGTGGTACCATTTTTCAAGCATTCTGCTACCTAAAACAACTTTGACGTTGAATTGCTGTGATTAAAGGAATATTCCAGCGCTTCATTCTTTTATTTAAATTTATCTGTACAGTAATTGTAATAATATCCAATATAACCCTTTGAAAATATTTTCACATGGATATTTATATATATATATATATATATATTTATTTTTTAAGGCATCTAAAATTATCGCCAAAAATTCCAACAAACATAATGAGATACTATAAATATTTCATCATGTTTTAAGAATTATTTATTATATTAAGCACATAATGACAACTACACAGCTCAGTTTGTTTTCCCAATATTAACATGTAGACAGGTTAGATACTATAATGACCAAAAGTTGTGTTAATGTATTATAGTTGTGTATTATTAGTGCAATTATTATAGGATATTACAAAGCTTTTCTCACAAAGCTTTCCCACAAGTAGAATAATTTTAACAACAATTATCAAAGAAAAAAATATGGATTAGAAAACAAATTGTACATAGTGTAGCTATTCTGTAGATATACACACGTCACACATACATAAGGCTATACTTATAGAAATGCTCCATGTAATAGGCGTATTTTAAGTTTGCTTTGAGTCAACCGTGGAAGCTTCTCAAATGTGACGAGGACGATGGTTCCAGGAGCTTGGTAACGGCAAAACCTAACTCCGACTGATGTTTTATTTATTTTAGCAATAGCCAGGAGACCGCTTAGAAGTTTAGATGATTACGGCGTGTTTACATTTTATTCCTTCAAAAACCCACTGCTTTAAGAATGTCATTAACAAATGTAGAAATGAGCAAATGACAACAGGCAAACAAAGACCTACTAGTCTGGTTCTAACTGTATTGTCACTATGGCGAACAATTATCTGACTATAAGTTTGGGTGTCCAGAGAAAAAAAGGAAAGGGGAGAGAGGTTAACATGGTTTGTGCAAATCTCCTTAATGTCAAAGCAGCGCACTGCAATCCTCTCAGTCATTGTGTCGTCTGTGAATGTCATGTGGTTCTGCTCTGTGTCACTCTCTCTGGAGAGGTGAGCTGACGTCGGCGCAGCTTATAAGAAGCGGTACCAGTATGCCACCAAGTACCGCAGAGAGGTGGAAAAAAATATGAAAAACGTTGAAGCTCTCTGAGAGTGGCTTAGACTTTGTTATGCAGAAACTATGCCAAAGAGCCAAACTAAAGCATTATCACATTGTTTGGGAATGTGACATTATCCCTTAGATTGGTGTGACAATGTTAATATAATTGTATAACTATTGTATTAAGTTTATTTCATTGCATAAAACATTATTATCATTTTTTCATTATTTTAGTGTATTTCCTCTTTCATTCCTGCTCCTTCTGTGTTAAATACCATTTCTCAATGTTTCATAATTGAGGTCAAACACTGCATACCCAAGCTGATGATAAAACTCACAAAATATGTAATTTGGTCTGCTGTTATTTTATGGGATCTTAGTGTTTCTGATGACAAAGCCTGCTCCCCTCTGCTGGCCAAGAGATCACAATGCCACTTTCTCAAGAAGTTCTAAATACTTTAAATGTTGTGTAGCCAACGTCGTTATTTATGGAGGCAGAGTGAGGGAGAGGGAGAGGCAGAGACAAATATTCTTTAACTACACACTGCACACACACTTGAAGCAAATGACTGAAGAAGTGCGAGTCAGCTTTTTTTTAACCTTCATCTCTACTCTCTACTCGACTCTACTCACCTCTACTTACCTTTTAACCTATTTTACAAATTTTGCACACATGTTCATATGTCTCCCCGCTGCACACACACATAGCATAGTTCCCTTTCTAGGATGGATTCATAGATTCGTATGATGGATTTCCATCCATACGACCTTCTCTACATCCTTCACAGTCGTTCAGTATTTAGTTTTGCCTTCAGATGTACTCTTTCATAAAAACATATAAATATCCCTTAAGGATACCTACAGATAGTTGTGTGTCTGTCGGTTCATAAGATATACTGTTTCATAACAAACATACAGCTCATGTGTTTCATTATAGCCAGATCACAGATCCAAATTTTGTCTTTTTGTGATGAATTTATTTTTCAACCAGCTCTCTGAGTCGTACATGCCCTCTGTTCATTTTTGTCCCCTCCTTTTTTCTTTTTTTTTGCTCTCTGTTCCTCCTTTCCTGGCCTCCTGGGTCCCAGTGCTTCTAATTCTCCCTTATCAGTAAAGTAATTTAGCTGCCGCAGTTTGGGTTTCTGTTGTGCGGCGAGCGGCCCCATTGTCCGGCCCTGCTGTTTCTCAGATAAACCCGCAGATTGAACAAAGTCCACTCTGACCTTTGCAAACTCCCAAATCTCACTCTGTACAGCCCCCCAACAGAGATTCTCTCTGCCTCAAGCACTTCTTAATACTGGGTACGTGTGTGTTGTGTTTGTGTGTGTGGAGGTGGGAGGATTTGCTTCATGCACATGAAGTGGGAGGGAGAAGGCAGATGAGCTTGTGCATGTGAGTGAAAGAATGAGAGTGTGTGGGGTCAGGGCGGATTGAATGAGCATGAGATGGACAGGGGAAAGGGATTAAGATGGCTGACTGAGCCTGTCCATATTTTCAATGGCACTGGCTCTGAGAGGAAGGCAGAAGAAGAAAAAATGCACTGTAAGCAAAGCATTCAAGAGCACATTTTTATGTCTCCTTTAGACTTCTAAGAGAAGGTTTTGTGTTCCACATTCTCAGACCCTCCTGCGTTCAGCGCTCAACCAGATATATGATTTATTTGTCATAACAACAAAAGGCAGCTTGTGTTTCAGTTCCTTGTACTTGTTGTCTTTTAAGATTTTTGTTTTATAGCCTAAACGGTTCATTGAGAGAACCCTGACGAAAGCACTGTTGAATCCCTCCGTCCACCTGTTATCTATCATGTCCTCCATTCCTTGGCAGAAAGCCCAAGAGGAGTTTATAAAGATTTTTGGTTTAACACAGAAAGGAAAAGTTGATCCAAGTGGCTGTGGAGTAGATGCTGTTCCTGGGAGGTTTGGGGCACAATGCAATTGGAGCACCCTATCCATTGAACCATTGTCATTGCTAAGAAGCTACTCGACTTGCTCTTCATATCCCAAATCCTCTTTGCTGTCTGTTACAGCCGTCTGCCCGTCAGGCAGGGAACCTCATTGAAAAGGATGTTGAAGCGAAGCGTAGGGAAAGACTTTTGTCAGGGCATAACAGGATATTCAGGAGGTTCAGGTGTTGCCTTTAGAGTTAGTGACCAACTTGGGAATCTGCATCTCTCAGTCTGCATCTCTCAGTCGCTTGGTCAGGGTGGCCCAATGTTCATCCCACCCTTCATCCCTGCATCTATCGTCCCTTCCACCTCCCCCCCGCTCACCACCACCTATTTGCAAGCCACCACCAGTGTTCCCAGGGAGATGAGCGCCACTGAGAAGAAGGCCCACGAGGGATTAACTTTTCACATGGCTGGGAGTCCTCGTCTCAAAAGACCTGACAACCCCAGACGGCTTGATTAAAAAAGAAGAGAAGAGGAAAGGAGGGACAGAGGAGGGAGGGAGGGCACAGGAGGAGGAGAGGGGGAATTCTTCACATGATGGCCCTGAGAGAGGGATTTTGGATATTGGGTGTCTTTTTCCCCTTAGTCCAAAGCCCCCATGTCTTCATTGAGAAAGAGCAAATTGTTCATCCTGTTGTCTCTACAGTTACCATGTTGCCCAGCCTGAAGAAGTGGGTGGGCACCAGTATACATCGTTGACTCCTTACAGGTAACCAAGAGATACCCAAGAAGGGAAAAAGAAGTTGGATGTTATGACTTTTAATGTCACACTTCATCTGCTGGTCTCTGAATACTAGATACCAGAATACTATCAATGATCCAAAAATGTTGTCATTGATTCCAATTCAAGAAATTCTGTTGGTACAAAATTACTATTCTTTGCGGATATGTCAACAATTAATCTGTCATGAATTCATTTTCAAAGACTCTTTGTTGTTGTGTGTATGTCAGCATTGCATTTCAGTCAAGGAAGACATTGGTAGAGAGAGTCGCCGGACCGTTGCCGGCTTAAAGTTCCAGTGTTCAAGTGGAAAGCCGCTCTATTTCCCCTCACTCCATCCCGGATAAATTGGGCCTCTCAGGTTTGTCTGTGAGAACGAGAGGACAAAAATCAAAACAAACGCTCTCACTGAAGTGAAGATGGGAGTACGGGTTGGCTTTCCTCTCTGGCTAGCGGATCAGCAACTCAACCTAGCGGGATAGTGGGCCATTTAATACTTCCCATCTTGTCCAGGTAGCAGAGTGGCCAAACAGGGGGGTCAGGGAAGGTAACAAGATATCGCCTTACAGATCACCACTCACCCTCTTGCTTCCTTTGCATGGCTCACTTACCCTCTTCTCATCTCTGCTGTTGGGACACACTCCCCTTGCTTCCCACACCCCTCGCCTAGGATACAAACGTACAATGAGGAAATTGTTGTGGATGTTTACACCAAATTTTCTCTGAAGGTACACTGAGGGGGAACCATAACTTTTTGTCTGTCAGCCCAAAATGCCAACATCTTTTCTGCAATAGCCATGATTTCATTTTCAATTATCAGACCTCAACTTTATTAATATCCATATTGATATTTGCTTTATAGCCTTCAAAATTTGATTGATGCCATGAAATAAGGAGACAGAGATCAGCACAGGGTTACAGTCTATTATAATAAAAGTTATATTGAAAGTAGTCTGTTAAGTAACTTTGCTGTCAACACTAGTAGTCTAAAGGACAAGAAACTCAATATCAAAAAGGTGACTAATACAGTCAATTAACCCTAATATCAGCTCAAATTTCTCATTAATCACAATGCTTACTGCCATATGGCTCAAAAACTCCAAGGAGACTCTGAACATTTCTTATTGTGTACCTGACTTTGCTGATTCACCCAAGGAAAGCAGGAGCTGATTTTGCTCTCCAGGAAATTGCATGTAGTATTTCTTGATTAGGCTTGATGGCTAAATAAATTAACCTAAAGATAGATAAACAAAGTTCGAGTTATCTTTCATTTTTTGGATACATAATGATCAACTATGACAAAGAGAACACATCTAGCAGAGGAACATGTTTAACTGTGCTTTGTCATTAATTTAATAACAACAATGATGATTTTTCAATACTTTTCATGTTAATAAAAAAAATGTCAAGAAATATGTACCACTTTACAATAAGAAACCATTCATTAAAGATTTATAAATGGCTTGTATGTAGTTTACTAATTAAGTTGTAAACACTTCAAATCATTAATAAGCTGCCGTAACTCGTTAGACATAAAGGGTATAAGTGACATGACACTTGTCAAATTGTGAGCATCCCTATTTGTACTGCTAACTTGATATTGCCAAATAGTGACCCACATTAACAAATTGACAGCTATGTTATAAGCTGTATATAATTATTAACAATTATAAAGACTTATAAAGTTTTTACAATGTAATTTATAACCCAATACCATCCTTTATAAAGGTGGTTTTATTGCAAAGTTCTATCAGAAAATATTTCATATAGAAATAGATTATTCTTGAAGCAAATTTCCTAGTTTGCCCTTTTTTAAGTTGTAATGTACATTATACAAATTACATTACAAACACCGTTACTTGTTGACCGAGAGTTTCACTTTTTCTTCTTCATTGTGTATGCAAGTCTTCCTTAAATATTGGCTACACTGGCAATTCCCAGGGCTTCTTCTCGGTTTCATCTATATTCGTAAGCTCTCCAAAAAGGCACACAAATACATACATGAAGGCCGTATGGTTGACGCCTTCATCGTCTGTATACTTCTTAGTTTGGAGCATAAATGAGCCTCGAAAAGACTCTTCAAAGATTTCTTTTTTTAGATTGCATTCATGTGATTTTTTTTTTTCTGTAGTCCTCATAACTTATGTGATCCCTTTAGTCTAATCCATACTGCTGCTTTGTTCAGGTTGCGGTAAGAAATATGCTCAGCATGGGAACTCTAATAACTGCCTCACAAAGCTTGAATCCCTGCTATTCCTGAACTGATATGATATACTGACACATATTCTTCTAACCCTCACACCAAATCAGTATCCAATCAGTTTTTCCTTGTCCGTGCACTTCCACCCTGCTGCACAGCTATCATTAAGTGATTCAATTAGGTCATCACAGGTAGACTCACCTCACAGCTGGCTGGTGGCTATTAATGGGAAGTGGAGTTATTACCTCTGTGATGAATTCTGGACCCCTATATAGTTTGTTACTGTATTACTACCAGAAGACATGGCCATGGCCATTTTCAGTGTAATCTTCGAGCTTATTGTTATTGTATGATTATTATAAATTATATAAATATATAAATTATATTTTTCTACATTATTGTATTGTAATTATTGCATACAAGTGTGATCTATTACATTGCACATATGCTTTCATGCACATGCACACCAATGACATATCACCCAAAGTAGGGTAGACTTCCTCTAGCTGTTCAGTTTCTTTGATAACAGCTCTACCATTCCAAAATGATCTGTCTCAATTCACTTTCCTACTGTCTCTTTTGCACATTCTCTCATTCTCTCTCTCTCTTGCACTCTCTGTCAGTCTCTCTATCTCTCACACTAACACACATGCTCGCACACACACACACACAAACACTGGATCCAGTTGTATTTCAAGAATTCTCTCTCCTCTTGCTTTACACTCAACGGACCACAGGGAAAGCTGATCGCATGCACATATTCACACACACACACAAATATGCACATGCGTACACATACACATACAACAATACTGCGTGTGGTCCTACCACTCAGTCCTCACCATGTTTTCTAATGCTTCATTTAGTCTGAAGGTCAGGGTCTTGGACTTAGGACTAATCTTTAAAATTCCTCACAGTTCTATTCTCTTATGTCTCATCAGATGTCCATCACTTAATTTCGTTAAATTTCACTTCTGCCATACCTTTTCTTTGAAAGATCTCACATTTGTGCAAGTAACAAAGCCTTAACATGTTTTCTCCTTCATCTTTTCCTCAAAGTCTACCTTCCTATTTTCTTCCTTCTCCTTTTATTTCTTCTTTGCATAATTCAAATCAGAATCCCCATGAGAGCACATTGCTCTTGACCTAGCTTAGAAAGCTCCTGATTGCTTTAATGGCAGTCCTTGGACCTAGATGTTGGGAGTCTTTAAGGAACTCAGGTGAAAATGGTGCCTGTGTGTGTGTATATGTGTGCGTGTTTTGGTGTTTTGGTGTGTGTGTGTGTGTGTGTGTGTGTGTGTCTGTGCGTGTGTGTGCATGTGAGACTGAAGTGTGGTTGATTAGAACTGACCTCTAGAGTGTCAGGGAAAAAGGAGTATAAATATGCAAAGTGGACGTGTGCACTTGCATAATTGGGGCAGAGAGGAGTGCAGCGAGGTCAAGTAGAACAAATGGTCAGTGGAGAGAACTCCAAGTCTATAAAAAACACAAACACACACAACATATATATGTATGTTTGAGGGGCATTGTAACATTACTGAAATGAGGCTGTGTTGGAAAAAGTTGCCAGGCCTACTCAGGGATGGCTAACAGTAGGGGCCTGAGGTTGGTAGCATGGAGCCCCCAGATGCTAATGAGTGTAATACTGTGAGACACACTATTTCTGAGACAGGGATCATGTGTGCTGATAGCTTACCCCTGGCAACTTTGAAATTTCAGTCAGCATACAGAAAACTGTTAATGCAAGTTGGTGTGTTTTGCCAAAGAGGAACAAATGTACATAAGGCCAAGTCCTTCAACGGTGGGATTGCCCTAGCATTAGCCAAAGTCAGGGGCTTCAAAGTAAGGGGCGGCTAAGGTTGGGGTGATGCCTGGCAAACCTGAAGATTGAGTCTGAATTAGGCCCACCATTCAAAGCCTCTGAAAGACGTTCCTGAGCCTCCTATTCTCCAACAGCAAATTGGGAGGAAATCTGGCTATTGTGCAGAGTTTTGAAGAGGCTGCTGGTAGGGAGGGGATTGCACACTGTGCTTGCGTATAGATGAGAGTGCAGACAAAGGATCCTGGGACATCCAGGAGAGGAATTAAAATCTTTCTTGGCTGGGGACGAGGGAAGTGTAGAGTAGCTACTGGAGTAGAAAAGGTCAACAATGGTAGTCAACAGACACACCGATTGTAAGAAACGTAAGAGGGTTTAATTTGGAATTTACAAGGATGGAAAAAATTGATATATAAGAATCAGATTTGAAAAAATACCGTCAAAAATGCGAGAAAGGCACTCATGAAATCAGCAAATAGTCAGTCAATTAACTTAAGCTAAAGTCACACCACCATATTCCATGTTTTGCTCATCACTTGGTGAAATCGTATTCCAAAATGAACTGTTGACATTGCTGATAGCGAGGCAGATCCCTGTGTGCTGTAGACTTATTTGCTTATTTTACAAAATCATGCTGTGTTTCATAAGTATATGCATATAATAACAATATATTGTACCTATTCATATAAGTTGGGTTTACATGGGACACTTTTCTCCTTTCCAAATTAAACCAGGCATCTACTCACCTAATCAGAAACGCTTTCACACATGCGCAGACAATCCACATTACCGTTCATATGGTGGCGATAATTTTTCGGTGAGCTCGGTGTCGACCGCCAACAAGCGCCAAGAAGAAAAATATGACAAAGAGGACGTGTGCAAAAGTTACTTTTCGCCCATCTAACCATCCAAATATGTTAAAGTCTTTCAAAGTTGCAATGAATATATCTGTCTCCGATGCAGACGGGAACTGTTTTGAAGTTGCCGTATCTAAAATGCTTGTTAAAATGAAAAAACTTAGCGGATGTCGTCATGACCATATGACGTCATGACGCTGGGCATACGCAAATACAACTCAAACAGAAAACTTTCCGATACAGTGTTTACATGCAGCGACTGGCTATCTGAAAGGCTTTCCGAAAAGATTTAGACTACCTCCTTGCAAAGGAATGAAATCTAATTCAGAAAGGTTCATTCCACTCGGAAAGTGGAGTTTACATGCAGCATTTTCTTTCCGATTACACGTCTTTTCCGAATCTAATCGGAATTAGGCTGTCCATGTAAATCCATCTACTGAGTACTGAGTCCGTTCGGCTATTTCTCTCCTCCATGGAGCAGCTGAGCTTTTTAAGTGTGTGTGACAAACTGACATCAAAGAAACTCCTGATGATGATGATGACAGTCTTTTAAAGAGCCTTTTGATGAATGAGGATTGATGTGACCTGCGTTGGATTGTGTGTGCCTACATGCGTTTTTGTGTATGAGAAAAGACAGACAGTCCCTGAGGCTAAATAGTCAGGGTGTCACCAGGCACACAAATGCAAACACATTTTTGATGGGCGGTTTTAGACTGCAACCCTCTACCCTCTTCCTGATCAGTAGGGCAGCCCGGGGCTCTTCCGGACTCTCTCACCCCGACGGAAGACCTAACTCCCCCGTCTGGTCTTCTATACCAATTTGACCGCTCTCCTCTTATTTCCTCTGTTCTATCTCTCTCTCTTTCTCTCTCTCTCCCTCTCTCTTTCTTTCTTTCTCTCTCTCTCGGTCTTTCTCTCTCTCATTAATCAACGTCAAGCGGTCCAACAACAAGGCCAGCATTCTTTCCCTGCCTGCCTCCTCAGTTCCTCGTATATGTCATTGTGCCCTATCCCTCCCCCTCCACCAACTCAGTGGCCACCATCATCCTTTCACATGGGCGCAGAGCTGAGACCCAAGCCCACACTGGCAACATGAAAGGTTGTTCCAAGGCTGCATATGGAAGAGAAGTGAGGAGGAGGCATTTCTCTCACTTCCATCTTTTCCTGCCCTTTTTTTTTTACCAGGGGAAGAAAGAGATTCCATGGCTGTTTACATAATTCATTGGACACACAGGAGAAAATGGGCTATTGAGTAGTTAAAAAAAAGCTTGGATGGAGCACTCATGGTGGGTTGGGGGATATGTATGCCAGTCTTTGTGCCCCGAGACCCATCTTCCATGCTTCACTCCATTCATTACAGCTCCCCCCACAGACAGTCATTGTCCCGTGTTTGTCATTAACCTCTGGTTTAAGAAGACAACTTATCTACCTATCAGGACACGTGAAGGAAATCATATCATTATATCTTGGAAATTCAAGAAAATGGATGCTTTAGAATTCCTTGATGTACAATACAATGTATATGTTAAAGTCGTCAACCTGGGAGTGCTGTTGCTACTGCTTGAATGAAATTTTGCTTATAATGATGCTGACATTCACCAGCCAGGCCCATTCATATCGTACTGACACACACAAGACATGCACAAACCCAAAAGAAAGTAGCAACTGTAGCATTTCGAGATGTATCATTTTCATATTACTCATGGGTGTCCTTTCATTGTCACAAGCAACATTTACTCTGTTTCCCACACTACATTTCTACCATTAATTAAAAAAAAAGTAAAAGGAACCACTGACCATTATCTTATCAGTACTGTTTTTAAACAATTAACTGTCCACATTTACATTGAATAATGAGACCACTTCTCGCATGAGCTCCTCGGCATGTTGTTTGTTTACGAAGGTGCTGATTTTTCTCCAAATAAGCACTCATTTGGGGGAACATGTGTTTAGAAATCCTTTTTCTCCCAGCTCCTCCTTCCACGAGCATCTATAGGTATTTGTTGTACTAATGAACGGAACAAAAGTTTCCGGGGGCCCCTTTGGAAAAAAGGGGGACAGGTTGTGAAGGAGAACAGCCTTGGCAAAGCTGAAGTGGGGTCTGCTGAGTGTTTACCATGAGGTTGTCAGTGAGAGAATTAAGACTGCGAGAGTGATGGAGAATTGACCTCGCAACCTTGTTCCTCCTTTCTTTTGCCTTTAACTCCAATCCGTCCTCAACCCTTCTCTTGAAGGGTAATGATAGATGACCCTCCCTCTTATTCATGTCAAAAGATTTTGCCCCCTTCAGACTTCCAAAGTGACCAACCTATTGTCAGCACTTGTGCACATACACACATGCATGAATGCACCAAATACCCACACTAATGTAGCTTTCTAGTTAGTCTAGTCGTCAACCCAGACCCCAGACTCCAGCTTCTCGGAGACCAGCAGAAGTTGTAACAGATATACACACATACACACACTATCACTTCTACTGAGACCCTTACCTCAGGCAGCGGGTATGGATTTAGAAAGAGTTGGGGTTGAATGAATGGATGGATTGACGGATCAGGAGAAGGAATGGGGGGTGCATAACAGACACTGGGCAGTAAATTACTTTGCCAATCAATCTTCCACCTGGGTCCTCTGGATATAAGTTGTCCAAACTTTCCCCAACTACTTAAAGTAACCCTCCTACAGTTGTCAGCAGATCTCTAGCAAAAAACGAAGCAGGGTGAGAAATAGGGTGGTCAAGTTCGAGAGAAAATGGTTGTGTATGCATTAGCAGGCTGGACAGTAGAGTTCGACATAAAGGACAGGGAAGATTAGCTTAAGGCGTGGAATTGGATTAAAAAACGGATAAAAAAAAGTAAAACTGTTAAAGAGGGTTTTCAATCAGGAATGTGTCATATTTCATCAAACATTAGCTTCTGAGACAGACATAGAAACACACACACATACACACAATTGAACTCATGGGTGGTATGACAGTGGACCGACTGTGACTTTAAACATGCGACTACTCCCAATTACAACACGGTCAACCCTTAAGGCGGAATCTATAACTTTCTCAGACACAAGAAAACACACATTCACGTAAACTCTCTAACTTTTTAAGTTTTGATTTTCTAGCATCAGCGGCAACCAGAAGATGTCTCCCTGATCACAAACAAAAGTAAAGTATGGACAATACACAGGAGTCCCCTACACACACAGCCAAACCAAAAAATGTCTTTTATAAGGGTTTTCTGGCAGGTTGTCAGAAAACACGTCTCTGCCAGTGCTGTGAAGGGAGTGAGGTCTGTTGGGAATGTTGATTTGGTAATTTGCCGTTCTGTATGAACAGGGTATAGGGGTGCCGCGATTGTGATGGTGCAGGGTGTTTGGTATAATAGTGGAGGGAGAAGGTTATGCTGGGCGATGAGGTCCAGCTCAGTGATGCAGATGACTCCCAACCAAGTTATTTTTCTGTGAGTGAATTGGACAAAAATACCATGACGGTCAGAGAGCAAGAGGCGCCCCATGCCCATAGAAGGTATTAAGATGTCTCTGATACATAGCTGCCCTCCTCCTCATCCTCCTCATGTTCCCCATGTCTAGTATTCTCTGTCACTCTCTCTCACTCTTAGATCTGGGATGATGGCCAAGTGCCACAATGGACACTAAAGCTAATAAATCATCCTCATTTCAACATCTGCCCAGTCCCAGAGCGCTGCCCACTGCTGCCATCCCACCCCTTGTGAAGATGGTTCCTTGGCTTTATTCCTCTTCCAGCATCCCTCAATACTCCCCATTGACACCCCCTCCGCGACTGACAAAACATCTATTCTCCCATGCCCAAGTGAAGAAGAGACCCTCTTTTCCCCTCTTTGACAAAAGCCGTCTGAAGCCAAGATGGGGACTGCCAGCCGAGATGCTGGGACCCGGCAGGGATGCCCCCTCTCCCCCTTCCACTTCACTCCCGCCTTCTGGTTCATCCACCCCTTGCTTTCGCTCTCTTTTTTACTTCTAATACTCCCCTCCTGTGGGGGTCACTCACTCATCTCGCCCCTACCCTTTTCATAGTGGCGAACTCTCAGCCTCAAATAAAGACATCAAGTGACAGCAGTGAGAGAAAACAGCCAGATTTGGCAGAAAGAGATATTCGACATGGCTGTCAGTGGCTATTCTGCATGCCTTTTGTTCCCTAAGGTGTAGTTAAGACAGATAAATAAACAGTCAGACACTGAAAAGCTGGGATCAGAAGCTTGTCGCACTTATTCATATTGAACTGAGAAGCAAAAGAGGCAGAAAACCTGCTGTTGCTAATTCAGAAGAATGTGACAAAACACAATTCACAGTGTTTAGATTTGTTGTCATGGCAGAGGCTAAAACTAAGCCATTCAATGGCTTTTGTGGTTTGCTCTAATGATGGCAGTAGGTCTTTAGCATTGTGGGTGTCTCCATGTGGCGGAGAAGATCTGGGAAGTTGTCTCTGAACTCATCAGTTAAGAACCACTCTCCAAGGTTTCTCACAAGGCTTCATTTACTGTGAATGCACAGCCTTTTTTCCCAGCACCTCAAACTCACCCCCAACAACGGGGAGTACCGCCCATAACTATGCACGGTCCAGCCTCCTACCATTCTGCTTATAAAGAATAAAGTCGCCCAACTTTGACTTGTCAAGATGAAGATGACTCTTGCCAGGAAATTTGGAATTGCTAAGATATGTGTGTGTGTGCATGTACACACATGCTCAAACACACCCACACCCACACAAACAGCACATTTTATTATTCCCTTTATAGACAGATCCCCTCCTTTTTTGCACTCCATACATTGCAGATGTACAAAGACATATCTTTCAGCATTATTAACTAGAAATATACTGTTTTATTAAAGAGAAGCACCTCCCATTACTAATGTGTTAGAAAATTGGTATTAATGATTATTACATCTAGATGACTTTAATGCTTATTTTTCACCTTGTCTCACGCAAATGCTTCACATTTGCCAAAACGACTCAAGAAGGGAAGAACATTTACAAACAAGGTTTTCTTGGTGTCATTTTCTCTTCATTAATTTATTGTAAATTTCGTAAAAGGAGGCATTGTAATTAATGCTGTATATGTGGTATGTGGTTATATATTTCCCTCTAATTCAAAGCTTTGTTTATCCTGAAAAGTGGCAAAGAATTCAAGATAGGATCTCCTGGCCTTGTGAAAAATATTTTCCGCATTTTACCACCAATTCCGAAGGCGTTTTGCTCTGTTTGAATTTCCCTCAATTTTTTTAATCAACTATCATTGAAGAATAAAAAAAACAAACATGTAATCTGATTTTCTGCTCCCGGGCAGACCACATTCCTTCCAAGCTCCTCTCTCCCCCTGCAAAACATTTAGTTTTCAAATTAGCCCCCGAGAAGAATGGCTAATTTACCGCAGCGAGCAGGCGCCTGATGTCTCAATCTGCCTGGTGTCAGCACTGTGAAAAGCAGCACACTCATGTAGGCATACACACTTGCAGAGACACACGGACCCATAAGTGAGAGCATTCTGCAGCGAGAGTGAGGGTCCTGAACAGAGGAAATTCAGCATGGTAAGTAGAAGAAAAATGTTAAACCATTACAAAATACAAAACTAAAAAGACGAACACTTAAAAAAAAACATGAAGAGGGTCTTATTGAGATAGTGAATCGGCAGGACTGGCAGCAGCTCAGCAGTGGCCCCAGATTGACTCGTCGGTGAGTGTACAGCCAGCTCCTCCACACAACACCCACATTGTCAACTGTGCCAAAGAGCCAAAGCAGTGCTCCACTCCTCAGGGGGCTGCCTGAGATGATCACATTATAGATACATGTTAGCCTTGGCTCGACCTTCTGTATACTGTGTGGAGCACTCAGCGAAAAAGGAATGAGGGGGATTGAAGAGATGAGAAATGAAATGCACATGAAAGTTATTGAAAGCTACGAGGAGGAAAGCCGATCTGACAACTTAACAGTTTCAAAAGGCGTCAAAAGTCCATTAAAGAGAGCACTCCTGTCACTCTAATAACTTAATCGACCAAATGAAAAATGAAAGAGTGAGAAAAAAGGCGGGGTGAGATGCTGTTTGGTGGAACTTTTTCAAGAATCCATTGGCTTCATAACCTAGTGATTTTGGCTACAGTTATCTGTCAGAATCAGCTCATTGGATCGTCCATCTTTTTTTATGTTCCTTATGAGGCCCCCTGTGATCCCGATGGGAAACCTCAAAGCTGTGGCGCTATCATGCTGTGTAATGGTCACTAGCAAGCAGCCAAGCTACTTCCCTCGGCCCTGATAGGGGAGAGAAAGAGAGATTCCTGTCTGGCTCCCAAAACCCAAACAACATTAGAGAGACTGTCCTACTTCTCCCTCGCTCCATTTCCCAGTCTTCTGTTAAGCATACAAAATGTTGTTGTTTCAACATCTATCTCTCCACTGTCATTAACCAGAGGCCAACTGACTGACACTCCTTTCTCCGTCTATATGTCTGCAGCCAGTCCCTCACTCACTTAAGGCCAATCAGCAGCCGGAGTCTTTATCTTGCCTAGGGCAGCCCTGTGATAACACTGTTAACAACAGCAATGTGTGGTGTGAGGGAGCCACCGGAGCTGCCACTGTCAGGGTGAATAAGTGAGGTCAAGGGCTTTTAACATTTGGGGATGTTGCACCAAATCCTCTACAGTTTCAATTTATGCTCCTCTCCTTCGCTCTCTTCTCAAACTCTAGTACTAGTTTTCTAACATCAATCCTCGTTCTGTGCGATCTAATGTTAACAATGTCGGGAGAATGAAAACAAAAACAAAACCTGACTTAGCTCAGCAGTACTAAATGGGGCCTTCTCTCCCTCCCCACGTGCCGTAGGGAAAATACTGGTGTTATTTTAGAAATCACACAGCTAAAGATTAATGTGGGCCTGGAGGAGTGTGTCATCGTTCCTTAATGACAGAACCGAGATCCTGAATAAAGCCAGCACTGTGTTCTGTCCCACTGCCCAAGGACAGATAAGTTTCTTCTCACCAAGCTTTTCCTTCACCCTCCTTCCTCCTTTGTCGACTAACTTGCTCCTTAAGTCATTTGTTTGAACTGCTGAGAAAATGAGAAGAACTTACGCTTCATCTCTGCTCATTGTTTTGTTTTGTTTTTTGGGTAATTTTCCTCAATGAAATATAGCAAGGCATGAGTGAAGAATTGCTTTCGCTCTAATTTTGCATATATGAAAAACAGAAACATTATCCGTGCTGATTGCTTTACTGAGATGACTAATGGAAAGTCCTGTCGCAAATTATGAATATGCAACTCCCTCAATAAAATCATCTGTCATCATCCCAAGGACTGTGCAGGCAGACAGACAGACAGCTATAAACCAAGGTTCAGAGACAGTTGGCTGTCCTATCTGTATATTTAGTATTTTGACAGCCAGAATGGTGATGGTTACTCAAAATTGAAAAGTGAAATTCGTATCAGTCACCAATGAAGATAGTACTGATACAGCTTTTACAGTTGATGAGGATGATAAAAATCTAATGGGTTCCATGGGTCTCAAGTCTGAGGTGTAAATAGGACTTAGTATCCCTTGCTGGAGGTTTTTACTGATAATGGACAGGAGTGATAAGCCAGGAACATCTATTTTAGTGACAGAGATAGTCTGTCCTTCACGCTAATAGGGTCGTAAAAGGCCTTCATTTTATATGGCTCAGCTAATAAACTCGTTTGTGATGAGCCTGAAGGTCAACTGAATGGATATTCACCTGGATATTAGAAGTGGGTCTTTCTTTTGAAAAAGTATTTGATAGTCTGTTTTTATTTAGTGCTCAAATTTGGAATCGTGGCATTGAAGTAACAGTTCTTGGCTTATATTTCCTGAGAGAGGTTGAACTTTGAAATAATATCTGTAAGATATTAAGAGTCGACTTGGCAGTGTCTTACACCACAAAGTCCACTCTTAGACATAGTTTTTCCTTTTCCAATCAGCGCCTCTGGATAGCCAGGAGCATCATATCATCACTTTTGCAACACCATTACCACGCAGTCTTTTGAAGTCTGAGACCGTCCCTGAAATTATCAATGTCAGTAACACTTCAACTCATCTTGGGTTTTGATGGCAAAAACATCAGACAATGGCCTTTGTACAAGGGAGTGGGACTGCAACAGTATCTCTACACAATTATATCTTCTTTGAGGAGTGCTCAAGGCCAAATAAAGACAGAGGCTCCAAAATGTAACTGTACATTTCCATGTGATGGATGACAAGATGTCTCAGAACTTAGTTCCAGTTTCATCTCAGTCACATACTCATCTATCAAATATGTTTTGTAGAGAGGACAGTCTTGTATCATGCAATTACAATGTTCTGTGACCATCTAATCAATTTCATTAGCTGTATAAATCATGACAGCTTGACATTTATTGTGGAGGTGATGGGTTGATCCTGTGGACTTGGAGACAGCTCTTGTGGTGATAAATGCTCCTATCTCCTTGGAGCACGGATAGTGTGTGCTCGGAAAGACAGAGGGAGGGCTGGAGAATAGAGACCGCCGAGGTTGGTCTACAGCAACAAATGTTACCATGAGCAAATCAATGAGCACAAAATGGTGGATGTGTCCTTTTCAATATCCCTTTCTTGTCCTCAACAATAAAAAAAGTAAAAAAATGTTCTTTGCAAATTTTGTTCCGATATCTTAGACACTGCATTAACCATGTAATGACAAATGGTTTGGTCAGCATATTTTTAAACAAAAGAAAGTCATTCTTATCGAATAGGACTTCCTCAGAAGGTATGGTTAATGCCTCGTCCTCTGTGGCCCCTTTGGCCTATGCTGTCCCCAAAGGCTCCATCCTTGGCCCCGTACTCTTTAAAATATTAAGGTGCCACTGGGTCATATTATATATAACGGGTTCAGTCAAGTAGCACACATATTCAATAAGAAGTAAAGTCGGAAAATAAAAACTGTTCTGCTCAACTAAACAGTTGAGCAGGACATTAACAGGCTTTTTCAGATCTTTTTTCAGTTTACATTGGGTGTATTGTTTTTAATACTTTACGCATTGTTAAGCATGGCTTTTTATAAAAGTATGTTACCCATGTGTTCCAGTCTGAAATGCAGAGGAAGTTTTTATGCCATTATTTTGAACTTTTTAGAATGCTCAAATAAACAGTCATCATGATTTAGGGGCCATTATATGCATTAGGCAGTCAAGTAGTTTCTCCGTTACAAAAGCCCTCACACGAGCTGTTCTTCTCTGGCTAACAGTGAAAGAAACCTTTTACAGTCAGTATCTCCAGACAGTATCTTTTGGCAGTAGCAGCTACCTTAACTGCTCTCTCGTTTTTCCATGTTTACCCCTTGTAAATAATTTGAATGACCATCAAAAGAAATCACAAGGATAAACAGTGCAGCAGTCACAGTTCATTAGCAATACACAAATGCTTCGTGTGTTCTATCTCCACATCAAACTCAAAATAATACTCAATCTAATAACAGCTATTAGAAGTATTTAGCTGTTATCATCGTTGGTATGTATATCGTGTACATGAACCAGATTTTGGCCATCGTGTTTGAAATAAACGTCTTTTTAAATTTGTGAAATACTATATTGTTCAATTAATGTACACAAGCATACTTTTTTTTTCATTTACTTTATTTCTGGATCAAAATAAGGACTAACTATGTCATCCCTAATCGATACAATTTTCTGTAGGTCAAGTTTGTTGTGGATGATAAAACATAGAAGAATTGCTGTATGTATCGGTGGCGTAAAAGCAGATAAAAACACAGGCTACCTATCTAACAAAGAGTGTCTTATGAACGCAAGGATCTGTTTACTCTTTCCTCAGCACACACCACACCATTCATCCATATCCTACTGATGACCTAACATCTAAGCTCTACATCTTCCTTTTAAACACAGAGGCAGCAGCAGTACAAAAAGACCATTGAGAGAATGAAGACAAGCTAAAGACCTGTCAGAGGTGTTTGATAATTGATCTATATACTTATTCCCACTGTACTCATGCAATGATTGTGGTATGTGTGTGTTATGTTTCTCTAAACTGGGGCATCAGATTCAACTCGTATATCCCCATCTTCAACAAAAACAAGAACACACTCTACACTGAGCAGGAAATCTACCGTCAGGCCTTGTTTATTTATCTGCTGGAGAAATCATATTCAGTGAGTCACTCAGTGTGGCTTTGGTCTTCTCAAGCATCATCATCATCATCACCATGTGTAGGGTTCGACCTTGGTGTCAACCCTCAGATCCGTGAAGAAAGCCCTCACTTGTCCCAGGGACCGGCATGTTTGGGCCTGTGTCCAAGTTATTTGTATGTGTTTATGAATATGTACGTATAACCAAAATTCAGAAAAAAACACAGTAAAGATATTCACTAATATGGCTGACCAAATAATACACATGAATAAAGATTAAAATCCAAAACTTCTGAAGATGTTTTTCCTGTCTAATCATTTCCTTCCATCCTATGTCTTGTTGGAACTTCACTTTTGAGCCCATTTCAACTCACTTGTCCTTCCTGTGCACAAATTGTACTTTAGGAAGGAGAGAGGAGATAATAAAAGTGACCAAAACCCCTCTGTTTATGTTGAAATATGCAATTAGTGTAAATATTTAGCCAGACCCCAATAAATGATATGCAATTTGCTCGCCATGTGTCCATCACCAGGTGACAATATATCAGCGGATGCTGTACAGAAAAGTCCCTGATGCGATGAGAGATCCCTCTCTGTGCTCTTGCATCCTTTTCTACTTACATAAAGGAATTCCTGGTTTGAATTAGCAATTCATATTGGACCTATATAGAGGAACACACTGTGTGGTATGGTATATGTTTCTGAATACACACATTCAGTTTGCGAGGGGAAATTGAGATACGACACATATGACTGGCTGAGCACAAAAGCCAATATCAGATTTATGTGGTACATAAATGTAAACATTCATATATGCATAGCCTGCATAGGCATCTCGTCCAGCTGAAGCATGCACAATGAAAAGTATCCATGACATGACCTTTTATTCGATCCATGCCCTCAAGTCAAGACCCTAAATCTTACTCCCATAACCCCTTACTTGCTAAAAGGCGAAGTCTGTCATGGGAAGAATAGAAGATCATTAGAAATAAGGCAATATTATTTTTCTTCCTGCCGCCATGCATCGATAAACTGTGACCTTTATCAAATGAAGAGGGAGAACGTGATATATCATTATCTGAAAGGCATGCCACAGCAGCTGCTATGTAGGCAATCCTCTTAGGCCAAACGGTAGAGTTATTTATTGGGCCTGAACCCTGTGGCTGTCAAAGCATCTGCTGGCAGAAGATCTATTGGCACACCCTTATTCACTTATGATTATTACTGATCATCTGCCCAAATGACTTATCAATAAAGCGGAGGCCAAGTAGATAATTTATCGGTACGGTTCTGTCGATATCAAGTTCAGAGTCAACGGCCTTAAAAGGATAAGGGGCCTTGGACATCAGGTGATGGATGGTTGCACAAGACCATCATGAAAATATGACCCTTTTAATAAATTTGTGGAATCCTGCTCTATTCCTCCTCTTGCTTTGCTGAATAAGTGCTAACCACAAGTTGATACATAACTTTCTCAAAGGAAAAGTACTTCAAACACTGTGGCTGTCAGACTTATGAAAACAAATATTTGAACCGCCCATTTATACCAGGCTTATAATGTGTGGCACCGAAGCCCCACATGTCCATGCAAGACCCGTGAATCATACAAGAGAATGAACTGATGAGACAAGCCTGTCCGCAGTCATTGTAAACCACGCCGGGTTATTTCACTGTGGCATTTTCTTCATAAATCACACAAAGGCTCTTAGGACATCCAGGGTCAATGCTCGTTCTGTAAATATCAGTCGTTTGTATTTGACAAGTGGCCGTGACTTTCCACAGTCACACAATAGTGCTGCGTATTTGCCTTCCAAATCTAACCTTTGTGCACTAAGCACTATCTCACCAACAATTCTTGGTGCCGTCATAGGCCGCACCCTGCATAGACCCATCTGGATGTACAGTTGGGCAACAGTGTTAGCTTTAGCGCAATATGATAAGTGTCTAGCTCTCCTCTTTCTCTCAGACAATTGCATCACCTACATTCCTTTAGCATCCGTTTCTTTTTGTTTTGCTGACAACCTGTATAATTTTCTCACATTAAGCTTCAAAGAAGACAGAAATGGTGATAAGAAACAAGACGTGATTACATTCATGATTACTTTATCAAGTAAGGCATAGAAAGAGAGTGAAGGTGCACTCTACTTTGTGTTTGCTTTGGCTGAGACACCGCTTGTCGTCCACTCATTAAAGTAATCATTAATATATTCTGTTAAATCGATACCTGGCTTCCTGTTATTTAGCGAGGTATATTTCTACTCCCTTTCCTTCCCTGCTGCCTCAGTCTTCCCACTTCCCTACTTAGACTGGGCCATGTGAGCAACCTCATTGCTGAGGTATGTTTTTAAGACAAAACTCTGGTCTTGTTTTGGTCAGCTGTCAATTCTATCTCTGTGAAATCCAGAAATAGCCACATTTCACACCCTTTGGAAAGACAATCCAGAGAAAGAACTTGGAACCCCAACCAGGCACCATCAAACTTGATGCAAAAACGCAGACTGAATCAGACATGTATTCTTAGTCAAACAATCTCTGGCTGATTCTGGCAGGATTGTGTGAAAGGTTCGTTATCATGCGGTCCAAATGATAGCAAGAGCCCCCAGAGAAAAAACACTGCAGACTGCATATCCCCGCTTCTTTTTCTTCCTTTTTTGGGGCAGTATGCTGTTTCTTTGGTAATGCAAACAGATTTATATGAGAGTTAAAGCCGGTCCGTCTGTTGAGATTCGGTTTGACGTCATAGTTTTAAATAAGGCCCAGCAACGATAGTCCACTTTTATTTTTATTTTTTCTTTATTTTTATTTTAACTTTCCTGTTGTTTATGATTGAACATGAGCTGCTTTGAATGACCGATTCCTTTCTCAACTAAAATGTTAATAACCTGACCAGGTTACCACAATGAAATCCCATCAGTTTGCCAAGAAGCTGCAAAAGTTCCCAATAAAAGTAGCAAAACTTTCAATTTGTGGCTTTCCTGGTGTGGCCCTTGCAGCCAATGGGTTGTCAGTCAAGGAGCTGGTTCAAGAAGGCTTGAGGTTTATTTGCTGCTGGGTTTTTTTTTGGAAACTTGTGGCTGTGTGACATCCACAGCCATGCATGGAGCAATATTGCTGTATTGCCTCATATAATCCTGCGTTGAGGAGAATGATATTTAGCAACAGAATGCTTTCCTACGCAAACCTCCATGTGGGGCCCCTTACTCATCAAACATGAGGCTAATGATGAGCATGCTTCTCCACTACTAGCTATAGTGACTTTATATCATGAAAAGTATGACTAGAAGATTACTGTTTGGATTATTTTTCAAGGTTTCACTGAGTTTTACTTGCAAAACCACATATGCTTTATGGGACCTTCACAAAAACCCCATAGGTATATTCCCGTTGGTTTTTTTTTTTTTTTTTTTTACCTTAAATGAGCTCTGGAAACAAAATGAGTGAGATTTTGCTCTGTTGTGTGATTTAGGCTGTGACATGTCTTGTAAAAACAATGAGGCAGTCCACTCACTGAGTGTCTTTCCCTACATTGTGTTTTCATTTATACGTTTGGTCATCACAGCATGTCAATACAAATGGTGCTAAAGTGGTGTTAAAAAAACTCCAGACTCTGTCCAATAACAAAAAGTGTGCTTTGAAACACAAATAATGGTGGGGTTTTCCCTACTGCCTAGTGTGAAAGCGCACACCACAGACATGGTGAAAGAGACACACACACACACACATTCTCACATCCACACACATTTTACCATACCCCTAATGAGGTTCTGGACAGCTCTTGGTGGAAGGATTCTGCAGGTGGCTGCACTTTCATCAAGCCACGACTGGATTTGTTTATGTTTGAGGTCATATGGGCCAGAGAGAGAAGTTTGTATGCCCAGACACACACTTACACAGACCTTCTAATTACCCATGCTTCAGTGTTTTCTCTTTTCCATAAGACATATTGACATGTCAGCATTCAGCAGGCTAGATACAGAACAAATGAACAATTTTACCTCTCCTTGTGTAGTGGAAAACCTCTCCCTCTCAACATAGGCCAGTCTGTATTTGGACCTGTCTCACCGACCAAGAGTAAAAGTCACTTTGAGATGATGGTGACAAGTGCAATAAATCATAGCCCTGCAAGTCAGTGGCCAATCACATTTTCCTTCCCTAATTAATAGCTTATTTATTTGCTTGGCGGGATTTTGCTGCAAAGTTAAGCTATTCTCTGTGTCTCTCTGCCTCATTGGGCTTGTGTCGTATGTGGTTTGGTTTACATCCCTGTGTGTGGGTGTGTGTTTGTGGGCTTGTGTGTTAAGAAGCGTTGAAAGAGCATCTCCACCTGCTTTTGTGTTTCACTTTCTATCATCATTGCACAAGCCCCCGCCTCTCAACACTGGAAAATCCAAAACCATTTTAAATGTTATTCTTCACAAAAAAACAAAAACATTATTGGACAACTTTCCAACTGTCGAACAATTTGCACTGGAATAACATGAAAATGACATGAAAAAAAGCCAGGAAGTTTTCTTTCTTGACATAACTGACCATCAGCTCAGCGTTTCTTCATTCAAGACAGAGGTTTGGATGACAGAAAGTCCACAGTGTCCCGACCCCCCACCTTAAGCTGAAAGACATTAAGGCATCAGTAAAACCACCACTGTCTGCCTGCATGTCTTCGACGGTTCTGGGTTACTCTTGCACAATTTGATACTCACACACATTTACACTTGGCATGTAGCTAACCAGAGCAGGGGGAAAGTCCAGAAATTGTCCTATAGTTGTTGAACGCCTGGTAGCATTTTAGTCGACTCAGCCAAGCTGTTGGTTTTGTAAACTGTTGCAGCTGGTCTTGTGCATTACGAGAATGGGGAAATCCTATGTCTCTCTCTCCCTCTCTCTCTCTTTCTCTTTTCCCGCTCTCTCTCTCTTTCTCTCTCTCTCGCTTACCCACCCTCTATTAAACTATCTTCTCTACCCCCGTGTGCAAAGTTCACAGCCACATTTTTGTTTTACTTAAAGAGAAGACTCTCTGAATTAACCTTAATTTATTTCCCTACTTTACATAGTACATTTTCTGCATTGAGTAAATAAATTAGAAACAGACAAATTAAACTGAGGGAAATAAATCAGAATGTCTGTGTATTTTCATGCAAAATGATAATTTAGTCATCTGTCTCTTCCATTTGTTCGAACCAGCACCCTCACATGGTAGTTTTATAAAGTCAAGAATTGTCACTGACTGATATGTTTAACTTTATGCAGCAACTGAACAACAATTTTCAACACAATATGCAAAGGAATAAAATAATAAGACCAGCTTTTGAATAGCTCTAACCATTTTGATAGAATGTTTTGCGTTTGTCATCCCTGTGTGTGTCCCATTCATAGAATGCAAAAGATGTGCATGAGCAATCAACTTAATATTCTGTGCATTTTTAGAGGATAGTCATGAACAGCTTAAAAAGAGAGATCAGAATAGGACATTACAAAAACATTTTTTAGTTCTGATCCATACCTTTGTCAGCTTTTCTTTTTGTTGATTAATTATGAGCTCACGTCAAGCATCGTGCATTTCAATTCTCAATTTCTTATTTACCCCGAAAAAATATGGGCTCAACAGCCACAAGTAAATATGGTTTGACAAATTGCATCAGCCATAAGGCAGGAGACAGCAACTCTTTGAGGGGGATGACATGTTTACTGTTTCCAAACTATAGTTTCAGGAAAAGAATGGTTCTGTAAAGGTTTAGATGGTGTGTAAGTAGGCTGAGAACACTGTTGTAAGTATCTATGTTGTAATTGCTACCATTTGGTGGTCTGAGAAACAGATCTCTTGACAGCTTAATGTAGGAAACCACAGCACACGGGACATCATTGCACATCTGAACCATCTGGTTCAGTGAGAGGAGTGGAGAGAAGAGGAGAGGGTGAGAGGGGACCTCTATTTGCTACTATATTATCAGATGACTGCTTCCATTTTATGAGGAATAAATGGTCTTAAAGACAAACCTATGGGCATGTTTATCTCGAGGCACACATCCACTGCCTCCCTCACAATTAATAATTACTTCCTGTGAATTGCGGCCTTGTGTTAAAAAAAAAAAAAAAGGTGCATAAAAGAAGGTGCTGTATGCCAGAATTCAAAGAAAAGCCCCACAGTTTCCACTGCAGATTCCACAGCAGATAAATGTCTCTTTCCCAATTATGGTCGGCCACACTGGTTTAGGAAATACAAACTTTAATATGTCAGCTCTAATAAAAAAGCAGTCAGTCTTGTCACAACACCCAAACAGCACGCCTACTGTTAAAGGGCAGATGGGAGGATAGGGAGCAGGAAAAGGGAGGCTCAGATATGCCGTGTGTCTGTGCTTGAGGAAGTTTTATAGGCCTAATTTCACTTCACTCAGTAAAGAACCATGCTGATCCCCAACCCCGCCAAAAACTGCTCTGAAAACAGCCTGACTTTCTTCTTTGATCCTCGGTTGCCATCAATGGGCTTCAGAGAGGGAGAGAAAGACGGAGTGAGACTCTGGCTTGCCATTATACGTGAAATGTTCCCTCATTGCTGGAGAGCAGCCCCATCTCTTCATCATTCCCCCACTTCCTTCATTTCCTCTGGTGGACACTGGGAGCTTTCTACCACCCATCTGCCCCCAGTAAATATTGCTTGAAGGCTTAATTATACACACACACACTCACAGACACAGTCTCAGCGAAATTTCCTGCAACGATGAAGCGTAGAATTAACGTCAAATCTGTAGAGCATTCATTCATCAGCGTGTGTGTGTGTGTGTGTGTTTGGTGTTATGTTTTCCTCTGTGTGTGTGTTTTTGTGACCTCTCATTCCATTATGATATGGTCACATTTGTAGCCCAGAGGCTTTCTCTGATGAACTGTGAACACCCTGTGCTCGTATCATCAAGCAGCGACCGTCACGGATCATGGCTGAGGCCTTGCAAACCGCAAAGATCAATATTCTTTTCTCATGCCTTTCTTTTTTGATAAACATATTTTTGAATAATGTCAGGTTTAGTACCGCAAACTATACTCATTGTCATATTCTTTTTTATTTTTTCACCAGATGATGAATGACCATGATGAAGCCTCTCCTGACAGCTGCATCAAGAAGGTAGGACAGCTATCCCTACTTAAAAATCCTCTCCCTCCTCCTGCTCAGCATGACAAAAATCTCACTGGGTTTACATAAACGTTAAAAGTATAAGATTCATTATGAGGGTGAGGTAATAAACTCAACATATAGGCCTTCTGCTCTACCCGAGAAAGGATAGAACCACAAATACATTTGTGACTCTATGAAGCTCATTGGACTGAAATGACAGTTTATGGATTCTAAATATAACCTCTGCACCATCGTTACCAGACAGCTTGGCTTTAAATGTTATCTTTTATGTCTAATATTTCTTTTTCTTTCTTATTATCTTGGGATCGATTCAATTATGGTATCCTGGTTGGGGAAGGTGGATTTCAGTGTTTTTGTCTGGATGAACGTGGCTATTAAGAGATCTTGGTGTCATTGAGATTTCCTGTATTCATCTTAAGTTTACATAATTAACTAAAACGTCTGCTTTACGTACACGAAAAAAATCATGGAAAGATTTTATTGGTTCACCTTTTAAAATAGCGATATTGATTTGAAGCTGTTTTTATTAGTATTAAATTTGCTAAGCTTAGGTCTGGGGAGAACATAGAGTCATCAAAGATTATATATTTATAACTTGGACAAAAAAAAACTCTCTTTTGCGTTTATAACTTGTAAGCCTTATCGAAGTAGACACTTAGACAATCATTTGAAACTCAACACACAACCACACACACGCACACATCACACATCACACAGTGGCCGATACGTACCATTGACCAGTCACTGACCACTTTATGAGGTGATAAATTTATCGTAGAGGCTGGACCGTTTGTTTTTATGGCCAGTGTCAGTGGGTCAAGACAGGACAGCGCGAGAGTTCATGTCCATCTAATGGTCCATGAAAAAACAATGGCTGCAGCAGAGTGTGAATTCTCTTGGAAATCGACTCAAGCCATGCAGACGTCGCTCCTACACAAGTCAATGGCAGAATGGTCAAAATATAAGTCAGTGCTTGAGCATTGGAGAGCCATAAATTATTTTGTATTTTATCTAATTGTAGTTTTAGAACAATCCATTTTGATCTTTTGTTGCCATTGTTTTGAAACTTTTGATCTTTTTCATTTCAACATTGATTAGCTGACCTTGCAGAACTAATGGTCGAGTTTTTAATGCAAAGAATTTGTTTTGATTTAAATAATGTTGGTTGACAGAAGGCAACACGTTCATTATTTCATACTTTTTTTTGGATTGAGCTATCAGACATCATTACTGACATTTAGAATTTGTCTTCAAAAAGTCTGTATAATTTTTGTCTTATCTTACATAAAGTTAGTCATTCAGGGGGAATGATGGGTAACTTACTCATCACACAGCTTCCTCAAAGTATACAAGAGAAGTGTGTGTACTGTTGAGTGAGATGTATTTCACTTAAAATTGCTTTTTGCCTAATTTACAATCATGACCAATAATGCCCTTGGAAAAATAAAATCATTTAGGGTTCTTTATTTACATCTGAGGTCAGGGTTCTTGTTGCTCTGCTCTCTATAAACAGGCAGGCATAAAAATATCCAATAGCTCGCCTGATTTGAAATCCTGCATTAATCAATGAGCTTATTTTAAGAGTTGACTGGAGTTGGTTTGGGCTGTTCCCTGTTCCCCACATGTTCGTACATTGTGGAAAAACCTTGATGGTTTTATAAACTACCTCACCACCTTCCATGTGCGACACAAACACATGCAGACACACACACACAAACATCTACATGATCAGGGGCACAACGACACACATACATGCATGCATGACTTCATGCACTGATACGGGCATGAAGTTGTAATATGTACAAACCGAGGCTCAAACAGATGACAGAACACAGATACACAGAAAACTCACACACATACACACACAAACCAGCCACATCTCATTATGCAGAGTGTGAGTTGCGGTGGGCCCTCATCAGGCGGCGGCAGACCACATGCCTGTTATGAATATGAATGAAATTATGCATGAGCCATTCCTTATGACATGACTCATTCATCCACATCGTGCAGACACACACACACACTTACACACACAGCGCAGTGCATGGACATGGGCACACAAACACACACTGATTTCTCCTGCTTCCAACATTTCATTACCGTAGCGACGCTTGATTAAGGCAGAATGTTAATTGAGTTGTAACTTGGGAATAAGCTAGTTCACTGCACAAAGGTGTGTGTGTTTGCTTGACTGTTTGTGTTAATAGTCCTGAATGATTGCTGTGGCGAAGCCGATCCGTAGCTGTTTATACACTTATTACAACAATATGCATAAACTAGTCGAATTCAACTACATTTTATAAATGATTCTAGTCAAAGAATAAATCTTTAGGCCCGCTGTCCTAAAATTATGGTTGGCTAAATCGATGGGATGACATCTATAAGCACAAAAATACATATAGGACTTAAATATGGCTTCTCACAAAGTAATGGAATATTCATACATGTAAAATCCATAATTTTGCCACTGCTACACACAAGCATCTTGAATCTAGAGAAGTATCTTGGATTTTATGTTTAAAAAGGCCAGATAATAAAATCAATATATAAAATAGCTTATTACCTATCTCTTATAATGAAATAATAACATTTTCTGAACCCAAGTGACAAAGTGCTAAACACAAGGCAGATCTTTCAAATAAAAAAATTATAAAATTAGAATTTTTTTTTTTTATGATATATTACAAAACAATTTAAAATAAATAATTAAAAAAACATTCTGGAGAAGAAAAAAAACATACAATATTCTATCAAATAAAAACAGTTTATAGTAAACTAGTTTTATATTTATTGTCTAGGGAACGAGCAACACTAGTTGCTCACTATTTTCAGGCATTGGTAAATTCAAGTTTAAATCACAAATACAGGCTCAATTCATGCTGCTGAATAGGTCTTGGAGTAAAGGCAAGCAAGGGGCACTGGTATAGTGGGGGTTAAGGTTAGGGATAAAACGGGAGCAAAGATGTTATTGTAGCTTCACAAGCCCACTTACTGAAAGCTGCCCACAGATTACAGCTGTGTGCGTGTGTGTCTGTGTGTTTGTGTGTCTGAGAAAGACAGTTTTGGGACCTTGGATCCATATTCTGTGCTTGCTTACACAGAGATTGAGCCATATTAGCTTACACACAGGCATCTTTTCTTTACATCCCACCCGCACACAGAAAATAGAAAGATGTGTTATCTGAATCTCCTCCTGGCTCACTTAATCCATCCTCTTGCACTCGTTTCTTCTTTCTTCACTCTCTCTCTCTCAGCAGACAGCAAGGTGTTGTAAGAGCTATAGATTGCTATCAGGGGCTATTATTGGTAAGATCAGGGATTTTTTGGTTTGATCCGCTCTAGCTACGCAAAAAAAAAAACAGGGCTATCTGTCTGTTTTGCTGGATCCTGCTTACACATATTCTCTGCCACACACTTGTTACACACTTAATTCTTTGCTTGTGAGTATTTGTGGGCATTAAACAACTATATGTTTCTTTTTGAATTTTGAATATAAAAGTGGCAGGCAGGCAGGAGGCTAGGGAATTGATGGCAGTCTAGTGTGTGTGTGTCAGTGTGTTAATCCTCATCTTCAGAGGAGCGCTGCTGTCCATCCTGACGTTTGTAAACACTCCAGCAGATCAGATGGCAGATAATGACTTCCAGATAAACACCCTCCATTCAAGCAACAGAGAAAATCAATGAGCACTGATTGCTTTTTTCCCAAGACGATCATCTCCCCCGAAGGCTACTATCTATCTCTCTCTCCTTCTCTATCTCTCTCTCACTGAGTCCCATTCATTTACCTCTCAATGCCGCCGAGATTGAATGATTTCATGCTGCTATTCGCAAGAGGATTTGTGTGAAAAGATACAGTTGTATATCTATGAGACGATCAAGCCTCTGTTACTCCGTTGTCTGAGGGAGCATGTTCCTGTTAAGCGCTGATGATTTCCAAATAGAGATAAATGTCTTTGTTTCTGTCTTGACAGAGACATGCTGTCATGTTCTTTAAATCTAAATTTAGTAGTAGCTATTTTCCCACTGGCATCATCAAACAAAGTGCAGAAAATATTTTAGAGGCAACATTGGTTGGAAATTGGAAATGAGAGGAGTTGATGTGAACTCTCTTCCCCTATAAGTGTATTTCCCCCTCTTTGTTGAAAGATCAGGGCACCGAATGGGGTTCAGCTGCAGTTGTGACTTTATAAATGTCAGTTTGCATGCAGCGTTTTGTGATTTTTTTTTTTTTCTGATATCAAGCTGGGGAATTGAGTCTCTAAATACGCTAGCTAAATGACCCTGAATGTATGAGGGCTATTATGTGGACAGAGGGAGGCTCATGGGTCACAGAAGTGATCCAGCGCTCTGGGCCATAGTTTACCCCCCGCCAAGAGCGCCACACTCCCCCTTTCCTCCCCCTGCTTAAATAGGTCCATGATTGATTGATAATTATGGTAATTTGTTTGAAATGATTATCTGGATATTATAATCACTGCCACCCCTGAGCACCACGGGGCTGAATCATTTTTCATAATGCTGAACGTCACGAATGCCCCCCGATTACAGGGGTGGCTAGGTGTTTGTATGTGTGTGTGTGTGTATGTGTATGTGTGTGTGTGTGTGTGTGTGTGTGTGTGTGTGTGTGTGTGTGTGTGTGTGTGTGTGTGTGTGTGTTGTATGTTTATGTGTGTATGTGCTGTGTGTTTGTGTGTGTTTATGTTATTTGTGTCTGTTCGATGACTTTATTGTGGGGTGATGAGCCAAAAAGTTTGCGAATTCTAGACACTGTTGTGTGGAGACGGAACAGGTAAGCATGTTATTTTCATCTATTAGTAATAAAAAAAAATTAGGCTTTCACTGTATATTTCATTGGTACAGTTTTCTTTATTTCAGAAATTATATAGACTAAATAATATTAAGGCAATAAGTGTTGGGGAAAATAAAATCATTATGTATACAGGTTAGTAGATGGGAAGATGTGTAGGAATAACTTCATATCCTTGAAAACATACAAGCTGTTCCACAATCAGGAGTCCCTCAACATCTTCTTGTCATTCTGAGGCACTGCGCAAACACATCATAGCTCCAATCATCACATCTTCTCTGTCATCTGGAGGAAAATAAAGGGAGGAGTGTGTGAGAGTGTGTGTATCGGGTGTGGTGGCGGGGGAAGGAATAATATTTGCGGTTTTTACTTTGCCCTGAGATGACTTAATGATGATATGGCTCTCTTTCTTCTGCTGGGCAGGGTTACGTTTTAATGGGCCCTGAGTGACATGTTTTCATTTGGCTCCGTAACCTGTCCCCCAATTCCGCACCGCCACCGTCACCACCTTCATCCCAAGCCCCCCTTCAAAATATACACTGCCAAATCCAGAACTATGTCAGGTCAGATGTGAAAAAGGTGGTTAGAAACTGGGGGCAGTCCGAACTGCTTCCACGTTGTGTTTGTATGGTGTGTAATGGACAGATGGGGAGTGGTCCATCATAGACAGAGAAATATGCACAGATTGAGCACATCGTGAAAATTATGTATGTTGAGAAGCGTTTGGATCCCAACACAGGATAATCTTTCAAAGCATACTCTTTGCCTCCTAACATCATCTGGTGCAGAGAAAAGGTCACATTGAAAATAAACTCAGGAATACCTCCACTAGCAGAACACTTCTGTTGTTCTGGCTGTTGACAATGCTCTAAATCCTCAACATTTGCACCTTACATATATAAAAATGTATTCCATACGGAAAATGTATGTATTTATTATGTTACACCAACAATCAAACAATTCTCAGCAAGTTCAAAAACTCAAAAACAGATCATATTATATGCTTTTTTATTATTTTTGTGTGAAATATTCCTTTAATGTGTCTATATAAACCATCCCTGATTGCATTAGAGGATTCATCTGTCCAGAGTTTGTAGCCACTAGGTTAATCTGTGCGAGGTCACATGGGCCTAACAAAGTCAGGGTTGTTAGAGAGGAGGTGGGGAGTAGGAGGAGAGGTGAAGACAGAAAGAAATGGTCTCCCTCTCTGTCTGTCTTGTCTGTGGGAACTGTCCCAGCTATGGATAGTGCAGAATGCTGTCATTATGTCTTGTGAGAAGCATTCACTCAAAGGCCACTGCTGTGTGTCACTGTGTGCATGTATGAGTGTGAGTGTGAGTGTGTATGTGTGCATCTGAGGGCCACTTTTAACTTGCAGTGGCACTTCTGTGTGTGTCCAGTGTGTGTGTGTGGGCCCTGACTGATGCATCTCTGTTGTTATCGCCGATTGAAATCTGATGTCACAATGGAGGGAAGCGCTGGGAGAGGAATTCAAGTGGGAATGAAAGAAAGAAAGAGTGGTACAGATATGGAGAGACAGAGTGAGGGGGTGGAGCTGAAGCACGAGGTGATCGGAGGCACTTTCACATCAGCTGGCTCCTTGACCTCTCACTCTTTCTTTCTCTCTCTCTCTCTCCCCCTCTTTTTCATTTCTTGCGCCTTTCACTTTTTCTGTTCTTCTGTCGTTCCCTCTTCTACAGTCTTTGTCTCTCTATAATCTCTCTCCAAGTAGCCATTCCCACCACATTCTCCGGGGTCATCCAACAAAAGGAGAGGGGCTGACAGTTGTGGGGCTGTCATATGAGTTTTACGCACTAGCTTTCACACATTCATTTCTACCATCTTTTTTAGGAAATTTTGCTCTTAAAGCCTAACCAACCACATGTTAAAAAACAGCAGCTCTTCCCCATGGAACTTTATTTCGCGATAACTGAACTTTGCATAAAGTTTATTTTTTTATTTCTTGCGCATAACCTGTTAAACATTTCAGGATCAGTTATCAGCATACTTTCATCAATATCTCAGAACTAACAAGAGTCTAAAAAGAGTTAATAGGGATTTTTGGTATCACCACTTTTTGATCTCATCAACCAAAGCAGTATGTTTTCCTTGTTTTTATATTCACAACCTGAGAAATATTTTAAAATAATAAGAATTGTTGATATTGAATATTTAAATGATATTTATTTTACCAGAAACGCCCTTCAATCTAGCCCGATTCTGCTGTTTTCTGGAATGGATGTTTTGAAAGCTTCGCTAGTTATATTATAAAATTCCAAACATTTTTCATTTGACTTGCAGTCTTACTTATGTCTCATTTTTGTGTTAAATGTGCCACGTTTGGAAGATTATCAGTCTTTTTCCTATGTTTTTAAGGATATTTTTGATGCTGAAAATTTTCAAAAGACACACACATAGATACACATTTTCCTGTCCATCCAAACGGCAAGGAGTTAATTAAGGAATATAGAGTGAATGCAGAGGGCCGGCTGGTCAGGCATTGGTGATAATAACTTAACGGCCTGCTTGGCGTTGCCGCGGTGATCTGGAAGCCCTGAGGGAGTCGGGAAGGGAGAGCATTGTGGTCCTGTTTGTCAAAAACATTGTCACTCGTCAAGCTGCGGACAACAGTGCTGTAAAGGTAAGAACGTTTGGGTAAATGTGGAACTTCATCACATCACAAGGGGGAGCTTCTTTTGCCGATGTACCACTTGTCAAATCTTGCCCTTTTACTTCTTAGAAAATCGATCTAAATAATAAGAATGTTGTCCTTTAAGACATTTGTGTGTGCCTGTGTGCTTTTGAAAAGAACTGTTGACACACTACAACTACATTTTGTTTTCACAGTACTTCTTTAATCATCCCAAAAGGAGGGAAAGACCAAGAGCTGCTGGAGAAACACAGATGGCATGAGATATAGTTTATAGTTTTGACACAATATCTTTAGATAGATGGGCAAAAGATGAAGCTGGAGCTAGAAAGCGAGTGTCAGCAAAGATGGAAGCCCTCAGAGGGCAAGAGACAGCCGGAGGCAGGGGGATGTTGGGGGGAGGGCATGACAGAGAGGAATGCAGAATGCCCAAGAGAGGCAAGAACTGCCAACCTAGTCACAGACACGGCCCGTCTGGGGTAGGAGAGACAGAGAGTGGGGGTAAGAGGCCGGCCTCAACATCACAAGGTCATGTGAAAAAAGATCCCCCTTTCTCCACCCACCCAAATATCAAACTATCTATCCATCCATCCCTGCGTCTGCATGTCACTGCACCGCTGGAAAATCCAGCTAGATACTGCTTTTGAAAACTGTTGAGACAAAAAGAAGAGAGGATGTAGAGAATTAGGAGATGGTAGGAGACAGTAGAAGTGTGTCTGGGCCTAATAGGTCTTCAGGGAGCTCTTAGTCACAGAGTGGGAAGTGAAGCGCATCGTGTGTTGTGGCTTCTTTGGTTCACTGTCTTCAGACTTTGAAGTAGAGCCAAACACATAAGCACGTGTGTTTGCATCACTGCACATGTTATTTATCGCATCTCAAATACGGATGGGTGTGCTTATCAGGTATTTTAAAATACGGAGGGCATGTTTACCAAAATCCCAGATTAGCAGTTTTTTGTGACAGAAAACAGGGTCGGTAGGTTTTTCATTTGCTGAGATCCTGGTTCAACAAAGAGTAGTCGTTGCTGCAAAAACAGCTAATGAGAGGAAAATTGGTCTTTACAAAAAGAAGAAAGCTTTAAGTGTCTCATTTCCCTCTGGATGAGGCTGCATTGACAAATATTTGAGAAACACTGTATCAAACATGTGAGCGAGGATTATCTGCCGACCGTCTCTGTGAAAAGGTGGTTTGATACCAAGTTACATTATGATGAAGCATCACAGCTCGCCAATACGCTTGATTCCTCTGAACAAAAAGCGAGAGAGTTACATATAACTCCCCATTTTTCAGGGTTTACAGACAAAACTGTGATAGAAAAGTGAATATTTAATTTTGGAATGAATATAGGTATTATAACAACTTAGAAGAAAATAATACATCAAGGTTTGCATTGATGAGTGTACATTTACTTATTTCAGCCTGTAAATAAATATTTTTTCCTATTTTAATAGTTTTTCCCAACATATCTGGATATGCATGACTTATCTTGATCAAGCAAGTGCAATTTCTTTATGAAATTGTTAACAGATGTTTCAGTATTTTTGGTTAATAATGAATAACTATAAATATTTACTTTAATGTTCCGAGCAATCTCCGCTTGTTTTTTTATAAGATGCCGTATCCGTGCCAGTTGCTGAAAATAAGTATAATCTAGCCTCTAAAACATTCTGAGTTTCTGTTCTCTGTATCCCTACTTTATCCTTTATTCTCACTTCCTTCCCTCCTACCCCCTCCTTCCATACCTCTCTACTCGCCTCCAATCTCAGATGAACAGTATGGTCTTTGACTTAGTCTTAATCTTCATTACAGGGTATTAGTCCACTGGGGAGGCCCTGTCTCGTCTCCCTACAGCGTAGCCTGGCACTGTCCCGTAAGGGATGTCCCGCAACGGCACAGTGCAGACAACCCACCAACAACCCCCTGCACTCCCCACCAGCTTCACCTTGGTCACCCCTTTGCTCAAATGAACTGTTAAATAAACGGCAGGCCTTAATCCACATGAAGCAGGGGGGTGGAAGCGATGGAATGGGTGGCAAAGCTAGTCAGGAGAAACAATAGAGTCGGCCTTGGACCTCGCCATTTAAAGCAACCATCAATCATACTCACCATGAGATTTCATTTTTTTTAAACATAGAGTATCATTAATGCCTAAACCAGAACAACAGTGATGTCAGACGTGCGGTTTAGCACTGATATGTGGTCCACGAGCATGGCCTAGTGTCTGATAGCGCATGTGAGTGGGCGCGTTCTCAGAAGAGGAAAGGGACAACCAATTTTATATGATTCCACCTCAGCTTTTATATGTTGGGCTATTAATTCTCTCATGGATTGCCTCTAAGAAATTCTTCCACACCCTTTTGTGCACAATCCATCGCAGGAGGAAGGGATTCTTTAAACAAGACACTTCATGGCTTGCTAACAGGGACAGTTGAATTGCTGTGAATTAGATAATTAAAGAGGATGTCTAATTGAGTAAACAAGCATCGGGTCCATCACCCCTAATTAAGTGATTACAAGGAAGAGCACACTCAGCCATCACAATGCTAATTAACACATACACAAACACACACGTGTGAGGACATGGAGAATTATCTGTTAGAGAAACAATGATGAGGCTGAGTGGGGGATCGCATGGGAGGCTGGTAATGAGGAGGAAAGCCACCCACACACACAGTCACACAGCATCATCCCACGAGAGGGCTTTTCTGTGTCTTAGTACTAATTCATGGCAGATAATCCTTTTATGCAGCTAACAGCATTTAAACTAATGTGAACAGTGCAGTCAGAGAGATTGACCTGCACTCACACACGCGCTGATGCAGAGCCTCACAGACAGACAGAATGTCTGATGCCGAGGATCTGACCGGCCATTCTGAGATGATGGGCGAAGGCTTAATTTGAATGCAACACCCCTCCTTTTTTTCAGTGATGATTATCGTCTCATTCTGCCATTGAGACAAATCGCAGAATGATTTTATACCCAAGTGAAATAATACAATCAAACCAACATTTACATATTCCATAGTGCTTCTTCACTCGGCTACATTAACACCGAGGGCCATTTCATTTTTCCACACTCCATGGGAATATACTCTACAGTTGGAGTCAACCGTGTTCTAATCTCAGCTGTGACATTTGCACATCCGGATGCTCAGACGAGGATATTATCATAGAGAGTGTTTCCCTGGGGAGAATTATCCACAACATTAACCAGGAAGTGAAAGTGATTATTTTGTCCCAAAGCTCCTTGTGGAATATAAAAGTGTGGATATGACATGATTTATTCTAATATAAATATATCTAGTCAAATATTTATTTGGATGCTAATGGCTTTGCTCAGTGAAAAGGCATACTTGTGTGGAAAAAAAAGACCCCCTACCAAAGTATAAATCAATTATTTTCGTCCAAAAGCTAGATTTATTAACAGACTATCACATATTTTCCTAACTCCTTCCCGATCAGCTTTTTTTCCTTAATCCATCAGGTCAGGTCTAATATATTTACACAACAGAGCACCAAAGCAGATCAGGTTGGCTTAAATTCCACTCTCACTGAAAATTAAAAAAAGGCATTAATTAGTATCGCTCCAGGGATGAAGTCTAATTATTTTTGGAACCAAGGATATTTTTCCACATTGGTCAGGATGACTGTGGTCGTGTGTTATCTGCTCACAACAAGGTCAACCTTTCTACTCCCCGACTAGCACCACTGTGAGTCTGACTTAAGATCCCAAGCTAATGGGCATACCTGCCTGACAAACATGACTTCTTAGAAGTTGACTCCTGTCAAGTTGACTGAAATAACAGGTAAATGAATTAGCAATAAAATGGACTTAGGTGTAAGAGGCAGGGGTGCCCATTATTACTGCTTCTAATCACTAAAGAGATGTCATTCACTTGCCTTAAGAAGGCAGCATTTTTCACCACTTGCTGGCAACTGGCCCCCTCAGAGCTACAACACATTTCTAATGGAAGGCTCTCTGCTTGAGCTCCAACCTCCCAAAAGCCCCCGACCATTTCTTTTCTTTCTCTCTCTTTTCTCTCCTCCACCCACGGCCCAATCCTCCACCCCCTTTCTCTCCTATAAGATTATCAGTTTTGATTACTGCCGGCAACAGGCTCTTACTAGCGGTCGGAAGCGGCATCTCACAGACCTGAAAGCCCTCAGCAGGTTGCAAGAAGCTTTAGAAATTATGGGGCTGAGCTCAGAGGGAAAGTGCTCTATGTGCTGCTTTTCGGCCATTTAATCAACTCCTGACTTTTGATAGTCAAATAATGGCTAATTACAGTAGCACCTGCCCACAGGGTTAAAGGGTGGGAAAGAATTAACGAGGAAAAGAGAGGAAAAAGAAAGAGACAAGAAAATGAAAGAGAGAGAGGAGTAAAGAAAGAGAGGAAAGTGTATTATTATCTCGATTTCTGGCTGATTGGTTGCAAATCCAAAAGTAAATCTAGGAGTGTTTGTATGTTCCCCCACCTTTTTCTCATTGTTAGGTGGTGTTTTTCGCAAATATGGAGGGAAAGGAAGGGAAGGGAAGGGAGAAGAATGTTAGTTTGAAAGAAAAAAAGTAGGCTATATATCATTGGTCCATGTTAATGTAAATATGAGGGAAAAAAATGTATTTGATGCTTATCGGAGGTTGTCAGAAGTGTCGCAATTCACCTTATATAAAATAAATTATGTGTGTCTTAAAAGTAGATATATACTGGATTTGAAAAATATTTATGCTTTAAATATTTCAAAAACAAAAATATTCACACTAGATACATGTAGAACAAATTAATGTATTTATTTATTTATTTATTTATTTATACCTACGTAGGATTGCCCTTATGTCCCTCCTTCTTCAAAAGTGTCCCGTCCCATCTACACATTGGAGCTTCATACCCAGTCATATAGATAATGGTTAAAGAAGAATGGGGCTATTAAGGGGTAATTTAATAGTTCACACCCCCTGTAACAAGATGTGCTTGATAGAGCGCACCCAAAGACCCATCAAATCACATGAACGCAACACAGCTGGGGTGACAGATCAAAGCACATAAAAATGACCCGTGTGACAGTGCATTGAAATGGTACCCATACACGCAGTCGAGCTGCTTATGCCCCCCACCCCCCTATCCCTCTTCCTCCTTTCTTGTGACCAGCAACAACTAAGTACCAGCACTCTATTGTTCAGCCACAAAGGATATGTAAAAACACGTCAGCAACTACAAAGCTGCAACGGCACAGCTCAATTACTCAAACGTGGCTGTGTACCACGTTGGTGTACATGTGTTTAGAGCTGAGAGTGTGTGTTGGGGTGAGTGTGTGGGCAACTCACAGTGAGTGCGGAGCCCCTGTGAGATATTAACAGTGTTGTGGCTGTGTCAGCAGCGCCGCTCTGTGTTTCTAGTCTTTCATGTTCCATTTATTTGACCCTTGACCCTCAAACAAAAGGCAGCTGCACTTTAGCCCATTTCATACACACTTCTGCACCATCCTTCAAACACACACACAAGTAGACACACGTCAACAAACACACTCAAGCACACATCTTCACATACAACAGAGTAACCCATTTCTCTTTCTCTGCTTTGTGCTATCACATACCATATTTGTCCCATCCAATCACTTTGATTAATCATGGGCCAGACCACAGTTGTGCAATCAGATGACCAGATCATTGTACCCCTCTCCCCACACACACAGTCCCCCCCCCCCCACACACACACACACACACACACACAAACACACAAAACACGCTTCCCTACACGCTAGTGGGGAAGTATTTCCCCATAGACATCCTTGGTCTGACAGCACCATAAACTGGCCATTTATCAAAGTGTCCCCCAAGTACGCACCCATACAAAGGTATTCACACGCACACGCACGCACACAAACACACACACACACACACAAACACACACACACATAAGAATCATGGAAAGTAGTCTTTAAGCAAAGAACAATCCACAATCCACCATTCTGCATTGTTCTTAATTTTTCCACTTGTTTAAGTTTCGATGAGTCGTTTTTGGTGATGCATTTATGTTGACTACTTTTGTAGTTATTGTAATGAAATAATGCAAATCAATATTTGTTCAATGTGAGAGGAATCTGATATCAATGAGCACAATAACATGTGTGTGTGTGTTTCAGTCTTAGTGCGTGTGTTCATCAGCCCATTGCCCTTTTCCTATAACAGCCGCATTAATATGCAGCTTCAGTAATGCAGAAATCCTGCCGTTCTTTATGGACTTGGGTCAATAGTAATAATTTAAAAAAACATTTTTACAGAATGCATGCTGTGTGAGTGTGCTATCTCACTCTACCATATCAGCTGAAGATTCAGAAGCCTGTTTTCTTTTCTTACACATTTTGTCTCTGTTTTTATTCTCTTCCTCCATCTTCTTCTTTTTTTACTTATTTCTCTCCCTGATTACTGAGGCACAAAAAACCCTCATTAGCTCGTCTTTTGTTGTTTTCCTTAATACACACATGTATTGTATTTTCATTTTCTGACACAAGTTAAAATCAGAGGTCAACGCTGGCTACTACAAAAATCTCTTCCTTCATTGTCACAGCCGTTCAGGCAGGTTTGCAGCAGTTCAATGGAGCCCTTTATTGCTGGCCTATGTTCCAGAGGGCACTCTGTGTCAGTAATCAGGATATGGGGGTTATCCTGGCTGACCTATGTATTGAGCTTGCTAGCATAGCCATTTCCAGTGTTAGCATAAGTTAAAAGCTCTGACTAACAGAGAGGGAGGGAAAGAAAGAGAGAGAGAGAAAGAGAGAGAGAGAAAGTTGACTGTTGTCCAACTAGTCAAATGTTTGAGCAGATGATAGATATTTAAGAGGCGCGGTCAACTTAATAACTGATTGTCAGTTGAATCAAATCATCAAAGTATAATTGCAGTAAAACCTCCCTCTACCTACTTATCCATATTGATTTTCTGTGGAAAATATATCCAGATAACACTTTTCATAGTGACAATGCTATAGAAAATACACATGGATGTTATTTGGGTATTTTTTTTAAACTTTATTGTTCATATACAGTAAATTATATTTCAAATCCTGTGAAAATACAAGCTAAACCTTCTCCCACTAACTAGATACCACTTATGCTAAGGGAGAAACTTTAACATGTCACCTAGTTTAATTGTGTAAATTAGCTTGAAACCCAACCCTTGACCTTGGTGTCATTACTGGAGGGTTTTTCAAGCCAAAAAAAGTCAGGACAGCTGCTGAGGAAGAGAACAAGATGGCAGCTGATTGTTTTCCAAAGGAATTAGGGTGGCCTGACCCTCTTGAGCCGAGCCATCTCTTGAATGGCTGACACTTTATTTGTTTTGTCCCTACAACAACAGTATTTCCCAAGCGCCGCAGCACCCGTTCACCCTGGTATTGTCACAAATAACTAGGCTCACTTTTCCTCTCCTTGTCCCTGTATGAGCGGAAAAAAATCCCCAGGCTTTTTACACAATCACAGGAGGCAACGCTGAGGTATGTGTGCTGTGATAAGACAGGGCGATGGGAGACAGATATGGGAAGGGCAGCGGTGGTCACACACTTCCACACTCATGAACACACACATTGGAAGAACCAAAATTGTGCCAGTTATTAACAGTAAACAAACAACATATGTATTATTAATGCTTGAATATATATCCGGTAAGATATCATGAATGACTTTGGAGACATGATGTTCAAACACAGTTTTCCTTTATCAGTGTGTGAATGTGTCATACATATGTGTGTGAATATGTGAGGGTGTGTGTGTTTTTTTTGGGAGGGGGGCTGGATGCAGAGACTTGGGTGTCCAGCTGTGTGCAGGCGCCCCCTATTGCCTATTACCGTTCACCTTCCGCGCTGCAGAAAAACGAAGCAACAAACAAGTTACACACTTAACAAAGTTTCTTACACTTACTTACGTACTTACAAACAAACAGAAGCTTACATGAAGGCATTCAGCAACGCTCCTGTTATCACATAGTGTCTTAGATCTCACATCACTCAAATATGGCACCCTGAATCTTCCTTATCAAAATAATGTCAGGCTTAATCGTGAAACAAGGGTGCTCATAGCTTCCGTGGGCTCGTGTTGGCTCCGCACATCATTTCCCTTTCCTGCAACATAACACACACACACAAACACACAGAGTCTTGCACACACTCACATAATTCTCACCCATCAATCCCAGCATGACCCTGTTTCAAATTCATTAACAAGGCTTCAAAACTTGCAGACACAGCGATCACCCCAAGCAAAAGAAATTCCTGCGCCAGAGGAAAAAGAGAGCTGTGTGTTTTTTGTGTGTGTGCGCATGTAAGTGTGTGTGTGTGTGTAAATTATAGCGGTGCTGTGTCGTCCACTGTGGAGTGGAGCGAAGAATCTGTTTGGACAACTGCTGAATGTTTTGGTTCCCCCACAGCGCCTTGGAAAGCCATGCAGCCGCTGTAACTTATACAAATTAGCCCGCATCGTCTACCAAGCACTTTCACTTATCCCCGGCCCTAAGCTCTGTCTGCCCACCGAAGGACAACTCCGGGTGTGTTTAGGGTAAGTGGAGATATGAGGAGAGGAGAGGACAGGAGAGGAGAGGAGAGGAGAGGAGAAAAGAAGAAAAATAAATCTCGATAATAACGAGATAATAATTTGTTGTTGTCAAAGGGAGGGTTTACACGTACTGAGGAATGGAGACAGATTTATACGATCTTTAATCTTATAAACTGAGATTAATTGCCTAATGCCGCTTTTTATCATTTATTACCAGCTAATAAACACTGAACTGTTTGCATAACAAGTGTGAGCTAGGTTTTAGATATTTCAAAGCTTCAGCCTGATGCAATGTGTGAAGGTCTTAACATCTGCTGTCGGTTGTGAATATACATCTGCGTCTGGTTAGCAGCGTTGCTAAAGGCTACAGTAGGCCGAGGTGGGAGATATTTGATGGGGAAGGTCAAAGCTAGTCATGTGACGAGTGGAGCTGCTTTACAGACCGGTGTTTTTACTACTGATTTATGATGCAATCCCATTTGGTTTGGGGAGGTGGTGGAAGAGAACCCATGTGTGAGTCAAAAAGTTGATTTGATGATGATGTGTGTAGAGATGGTGAGGGTGTAGTGAGAGATTTAACTGTGTGTCTGTCGTCTGTTACTTCTTAAAAACCATCCACATGCTCTTTCCCGACAACCACTACCAATGAGGTTTTTCATTGGTAGTGGAAGCCAGGATTTGGGGGTGGGCACGAGCATATTAGAGTTGTGATTATTTCTTTGTCTCTTTCATGAATGAGAAAACAGCATAGACTGTACATCTCTGTCTCCTTCCTTATATTATTTTTAACGTGTCTCCTCTCCTCATGTTGTAGAGTGTCATATAGAATTAGGTGGTCCAGGGTTGAGGAGGAAATCCTCAGGGCTGAGTCGAGTCGCTGCTCAACAGTTTGGCCATTGTTCACCGTCTCAGACACCGACACCCCTTCTCCAAAAAAAAAAAAAAGTGAACCCATCAGGCAGCTGCTCTCACAGCATGCCACAGTGGCTGAAAAGAGTAAAAAAGGTGTGCATGTCTGTGAGATATAGAGAAAATACACCATTTGAATCCAGGATATTGCAGTTAGTTAGTGTCATGGTGGGTCTTGAGTGTTTGGAGTTCTGTGTTTGTTGTAAAGAAAGTGCAGAGCAGCATAAAAGCACCCACTGCTTTTATGTTCATCTTGTCAAAAGTAGCACACAGTTGCATTGCATTATATCTTTGTCCTTTGGACAAATGGATAAAATTCTTACAGAGTGGTGGATTTTCCCGTATCTTAGTATAAGCATGCAGTTCCATCAGTCTAGAGTCTATAACTGCAACACTGAGCGCAAATACACATCAAAGTGTACCAATGAATTCAATTGGGACATGTTGGAGGAAACAGTTATCACAGTGCTTCAATGTAAGAACAGTCCCCCTGCCATCCTTTATACGCACATGCTTATAGTTCAGTGGTAGCAGCACAACAGTCTGTCCACACCCTCCCAGTAAAAAAGATGGATGACCTTTATTCCTTATCAGTATAACATTTATGAAAATGAAAATGTCACATAGTTTGAAGACGAGGAGGAGAAGGAAGATGAGGAGTGGGATATTGAAGGGAAAAAATCCAATTATACCGCAGGAGTTTCTGTTTTTCAATAAATTATAGTGTCAGCAATGTTAATGTTAATGTCAATGTGCATGTTACACAATCAAAGCTGGAAGTAAGCACATTTTTATATATTTAGGTTATGCATGCCCACAAAATGTGACACATGGCGCTCATGCTCATTATATAATGTCATCTTCAACCCCATCCCCCCATGACACTAATGTGATTAATAAATGATTTGTGACTAAATTCAAAATGATTGCTGAGAACTGCTAAATATCAATGTGAACCGGCTTCCTGTGCAATGACTGAAGTCAATTAACTGGAATTTGTCGGTAATGGTAAACAGCAGTCTTGTGAAATAAAGTCACATCTGTCCAATCAGCATTCATCTTCTTAAGCTCAAACCCATCTTTACTTCATCCTGATAATTTGCTGTCAAATACTCTTAATGCCAACACACAAACCATGTGCTGCCAGCTGGTATCATGGGCACAAAGTGAATATTTGTGGTAACTGCCACTACCATTATAAGCCTCTACCAGATTGAACTGTTATTAAATGCTGAGAAGTGGTGAGAGCTGGGATTTATTCAGGTCCAGGTCCATAAAATAATGTTTCCGTAAAGTAAATGATGATCTTTTTCTCCACTAATTACTCAAGCCAAATCCACACTTTTTCTGGAGCAATTCCGAAGAAAGAGCCGCCGTCTTTGTAAAAAAAAAAGTATATAGGATAAAAGACGGAGGCGCTGACCGAGATGAAGGGGAATAACAAACTAAGGTGAGAAATAACAGGAAGGCCCTAATCTTTTCCTTTGGCTTTAGTGTGTCACTGATTGACCATTCAGCGTGTCAGTGACCCTGTGTTGTCAGCCACTGCGCACATGGAGGCACACGCACCAGCACAATACGATTGATACGTTGTCAGCCACAGCAGCACAAACACATTCATACACATGCACACATACACACCCAAGGGGGAATGTTCTCTCACATTGCTGGTAGTAATTGAATCAAGCCACAAATGAACGCTGTTTCGTTTCCCTGCCCGCTTGTGCCTTAAAAAGGTAAGCCTTGTGGCTGATAGGAAGCAGATGTGGACTTAGCCCTGCATAGTAAAGGTGCAGAGTCAGAGCCCCACATCCACCCCTAGCCAGGAATATATCTTCATTAAAGAGAATAAGGGTGTCCACTTACATCTGCTACAGCACGTCAAATCACACTCATCTGTGTGTGCGTGTTCAAAGGTGAACAATAATGGTGTGTGTATGTGTGCGGGTGTGTGCGACTGCGAACCCCTGGGGAGGTGACTGACACCTATTCCTATCACTAGACTCTGACAGCTCCGCACGTCTGGCTCCAATATCCCTCCACTGGGTCTACAGAAACAACATCCCATACAAACCATCCGTCGCGTAATGATACTTGTTAGCGCGTGTTCATATGTGTGTGTGCATGTGTGTGTCTTCAAATGTGTGTTACTGCCTCAACTTTAGCAGTGAGATTGAATTGCGAAAACATGATCGGCAACTGCAGGTTTTATATCAGAAACAGGAAGTTGAGAGTTGAAGACCTGGGCGATCTATCTGTCTTCATTACTGAAATCGAAAGATAAACCATAGGCTGAATTTATTGATTCTATTGAAACCATAAAAAAAACGTATTTTTCTCAGACATGACACATCTGCTTAAGCTCTACAAGGATTTTTCAACAGAGTGCAGGGCGTAGGTCATGAGGAGTAATACCTAAATAATGAATAACTATTCACACACTCGTATGGCATTTATTTTGTGACTTCATAATGGCCCAATAACCGACACCGGCAGAACGCTATCACCAGTTCCGACTATGTCGCCAGCAGCAGCACTTCTTCCTAATTTTTCATTTTCTATTTTGGACCATGATATAATACATATCTATAATTATGGTTTAAAACACTGTATGTTTGGCCTAAGTCTGGCTTGTCGCTGGGAAACCTCTGGATCTCTTTCCAAGACCTTACATAGCTATAATTCTCTCCAGCTGTTGCATAAAACATATGGATGATGGGAAGTGTTGGGTATAGATGGGATTCAAAGCCAAAATATGACCAAGATATAAATATTTACTGTTTCTATGTGCACATAACTGCAGTAAGAGGCTACTGAAATTGCTTTTGACACAACGTTGCACTGTATAATTTAAATGACAAGATAAACAGTGTTCTAAACTCCCCATTTATAAGATATATATACCACAAACAATCACCTTTAATGCATTCTACGAAGCACCAAGACTCGTTAACCCATGGATGCCCTTAGTCGACCATCATTCAAATAGCCCTCAGTCACATTTCAGGCTTGGTCTATAACTAGTCTTTAGTCATTTCCCACAAACACTCTCATTGAAACCAGCAGACACAACACAAACTCTCTCCTTCTCTCCCCTCCTTTTCTACCTCAGAGGATTTGGCAGTTGCCTTAAGCCGAAGGAGGAGAGGATTGCAAAACACACACTGCTGTCTGTCAGTCTCATCAGCTTTTGGAAAGCAAGGGGGAGAGGAGAATAGGGAGGAGAAAGGAAGGGAGGTATTTGTTTTCACTGTAGTGTTAGAGAGCTCTAGATAGATCAGTAAGGAATTGCCCCTCCTGTCAGAAAAACGACCTTTAGTACATGTTTATTTGGGTTGACAGTTAGCGTAGGTGAAGCTGAATCATATTCAAATCCAGCCCTGAATGGTCTTTTTATGTTCACTTCATTCTTAAATCTGCCACTGAGTTCATGTTAGTCATATTCTGGGTGGGAGGATGTTTTAATTTGCCATAACTGATCGACGGTGACTATATTGATCCCATTGATGTCTTTTTCAGTTGACACATAATGCAGACGTGATGATTTTGTCAGTTATATCAATGGATAGTAATATTTGGCTCTGTCACAGGAAGTGTCCATCTTCTATCTTATCCAATTTATAGGCTGTGAGGGGGTTTTGTGTTTCATCAACCTTTTGAGCATCCATATGCAAATTCTTGAACTCTATTCACACAGTATGACAAGCCCTGATCTCAAATTCGTCAAATTCATAGGAATGCTTAAATGTCAGAAGCGGCATAATGTGCAGGTTAAGCGGAGATATCGGACAAGCAAGACAGAGACAGGGAGGGAAAATACAGGCTGAGCCAAAAGCAAGGAAGGAAGGAGATGAGGAGATGCAGAGGCAGCGCAAGAGGAGAAGTCCCCAGAGAGAGGAGGGTAGGGTGGGTTAATGAGTGAGTCGCCCAATGACAGACAGAATGAAACGGAGATGACTGGGGAAATCCCCTCTGTGCACACATTTAATAAGACGTGTGTGTGTGTGTGTGCATGTGTTCCAGCATAAAGTCTGTGTAACTGCTTTGGATGACATAATATAGACAGGGAGTCCTAAGGGCAGAATACACTGTATAAACTGAATACACCCCTCTGACTGTCTCAATTACACACACACACACACACACACACTCACCCACACACACACACGTACACACACACATACACACGGCCACTAATATATTCAGAGTCATATACAGTACGCCTCCCACTCTTTCAGATTGCCAGGAGCAGTTATTTTCTTTGGGATATATTTTGGCTGGAGTTTCCTGTCTGAATTTTTTTTGTTTCTTAATATTGTTACAAACTGTATCTGATGGCCACATGTGGTTTCTATGTCTCACACACATACACACACTTGCATCCTTGCATGCACACTTATCCTCCTAGGATTACACTGCAGATGTCCAAAGATATTGAAATATTTTGGAAGTATGTTTTACAAGCATTCATATAAGCACATTTAGACATGAAATCACACTGAAGACCAAAACACATTTACTTGTACTGTTTTCTCATTTATTTTGGGACTATTTTCAGATAAGACATTGTTAAGAAACTTCTCCATAGATTATTCAAACACATGGAAATAACGTGATTTCACTGATAGATTTATGAAATGATGTTTTAATGACGAGACCCAGCTTCTCCCAAAGCTTAGGGCTGTCGGACATGTTCCGTGCAGACTACTACTTGGTAGGTATCAGTGGTTTCACGTTGACCCAAATAACATTTTCTTTAATGCACAATAATGAGAGGTAACTCTAAAACATTAAATATATATTACAGTACAAATACTCTCAATAAAAATATTGTTTTTATCATAGGAAGTTAATCCGTTAGGTCAAATAAAATTTTGACCTGACCTGAATAAATCAATTGTTACATGCATTTGTGAGTCCAAAAACCTACAATGATCTTCCACTGGAAAAACCACTTCTTCACGTGTGGACGTCTTTTGGATTCAGGGAAGACAATTAAAGTCAAAAACGTGTCTTATTACACTGGCAGCAAAAATGTATACAATGTCCTTAAAGGTCACCACAAAGATCAATAAGATAAATCCGAATCATGCTGGAGGTGCTGGTTATGTAGCAGCCTGCTTATTATTTGCATGAGTTTGCCCAGTGGGAGGGAAATTAATGAAAAACCATTTTCAAATATTGTGTCCAGTTTTCTAAATATTGCCATGAGGTCAGAACTCAGACGATCTTTGTTGACATACGATCTGTTATAATGGTCAGAAATGCCATATTTTGTCCACTAGAAAATGTACCTCAATGGTTTTTGGGTTGAACTGCAAATACGTCCTTAGAGAAATCAAAGAAAAATATCATGACTCTAAGTCTCATCTTTGACTTTGAGTTAGTCATGATCTATTTCACTCTTGAGCAGGGTGTCGTTGAGATCAGCCTTGAGACAACACAAATCTTAGTGCCTTATCTTAAACCAGGGGGAACACCTGGAGAAAGAGAGAGGAGCAGACAAGTGAGGATCCATGGGTTATTGTGTCAACCCTCCCACAGTGCAGCAAAGAACCAAAATATGACACCTTATCACCCTGAGCCTGTCTTACAAGAGAAGAGTAAGAGAAAGAGAGAAAGAGAGAGAATGCTTGGTAGTGACCCGCCTCGACCCTGCCAGCTCTTCCTGACCTCCCTCGTGGCCCCATGCCGCTTAATTCTCCCTAATTACATTCCTTACTGACAGAAAGTTGGCCCTTGACCACCCCCACAAATGTCCAGGTAGCAAAACCCACCATAGCGCGGCTGGAGCACAGCGGATAACCAGTGATGACAAATGAATTAATGCTAGTGGAAGAGAGAGCACACAGATACACACCAATACGCTCACAGTTTGGTGTGTGGGGCTACTGTACTTGGGCTTTGACTTTCAGTGACTGGTGAATCAAGTGATATCTGGTTAATATGTAAAGCAGGGATTGATGATGTTCAGTGTTGGACTCAGGGGTGAGCGGAGATATGTTGCAAAACCTTTTCCACATTCACTGTTTCGAGACTGTGTGAATCCGGAGGAAAGAGCGAGGAAATGACAACATCACTGGAAATTGAATGCAGCTCTTTAAGGACAAGTGTAAACACCCATTAGAATATTGAAGTAGGCTTATGTATTGTTAAGAAAGGAGGAAAAAGGATTTTGAAATAAAATGCAATATAATAATTGGTCTCTGTCACGTTTTCTTTATCCGCTGGCGCCGTCTCTGGCCAGTCTTGACTTCAGTTGCGCAGGATAGGGTTACAGGAGTTCACCTGCATTTGTCTTTACAATGTAATTAAGGGATTTTTGGGGCCTACGGCCTCCGAATGGATAACTCCTCTAGCTTGGAGAGCGGGACGCTCAATAGGTAATCTATTAGTAAATCAATTGTAAAAAGTTCATACATTTGGTAGCTAACAGGTTGCAGTTTTACAGCAAACTGCAGTTTCCTTTAGCTTGTTTCCCTGTGTCTGTTAATCAGGGAGACAGTAGTGTTTTCATTCAGGTGTCTACTACTGATAAATATAACTGCAACATTAGTAAACCTGCATTTTGTACTCAATGGGCCACATATATTTATCTCAGAGTATTATCCAAAGTTTAAATGTTACCTGTGAAATAGTGGATTGTGGAAGAAAACCTGTGCATCCCCCTAGTAATTACTGCGGCTGGAGTCATTACGACAGTGTTGGTGTACATATGATATTCTATAAAAAATAACGGTTTCATGTGACTGTGTGTAGATCATTTCATGGCCCTGGCCTGAGGGGGAGAAAAGGGGGAGCGTTCCATTTTTTTAATATCAGATAATAAAGCTCTTGTGTTCCCACAGAAGACAAGGGGGCCTTCTCTTGGCCCTCTCTACTAAATCCCTCAGCTATCTTTCAAACAGTGATAGCTACGGAAATTAGCGGCGCAGAAATCCATAAGCGTCCATCATCGGGGGACTTATTAGTGTCTTTGTGAGGTTATGAGGGGAGGACAGAGGGGCTGGAGAACCACAGTGGCTCAGCTGAGGCGCTACCCTCCATAACACAGACGGAAAAAGACACGTGCATTCAAACTGACAAACACAGGATATTTGTGAATGTATGAGGAAAGACACTTATGTGTACATACTTTATGTTAAATGGAAGTTATAAAAGCTCACTTTTAACTGGGTTTCTGTTAGAGCCAGACTCTAAATCTTGGCTTCAAAGGAACATAAGACTTTTGTGACACTGGGACTGTAATGATTTTACAGTGACAGAGAAGAGTCTGGCTTTGTGTAAGCAATGATTTTGAGGTCTGGGGTACTTTAAGAGGGACGTCAGATACTGTTACCACATATGTCTCATCTCTCTCCTGCCCACTGTGCCTTTAATGAAGACCAACATACATATAACAATAATGCAGAATTTTTTTGCATTATCAACATTGACATGGCTACTAGCAAAGTAAATTACAAACATAATAATAATTGTGTCTACTTTATCACAAAATCTTTGGACTGCTTGCCTGCTTATTTATAATATCCATTACAGTCTAATCTTTGTTTATAATTTCAATTGACTATGTTCGTTAATATGTACCTTTGGTCTTGTTATGATGATCTCATGTTATGAGAAGCAATACAAAAATTAAATTGTGGTCTTTAAATAAAAACAGGTTAAATGAGAAAAATAATATTACCTACATTTCTAAATCTGCATATATTTGCTTATCATGGGGAAAAAAACTGTACTCTCACACAAATTGTCAAAAATTCCCAATCGGAGCTGTATTTCCATGCTATAGAACTTCCTGATATTCCCTTTCGTCCCTTTTTTTGTCAGTTTATGCCGCTTGAGTATATGTTTGTGTGTGTGGTTGTTGTTGGCGTGGTGTTGGTATAATAAATGGCAGCAGATATGGACATCGATTTTGGTAATAACAGGGAGAGCTGAGCAGAGGCAGTGCAGACGTCAGCCTGAGGTTCATCCATCTATGAAACAGGACATGCTAGTAATAGGAAAACACCTCACACCGTTATGGCCAGGGGCAAAGCACGCAGGCAACTTATCACAGCGCTGAACTTTGATGCTTCGCCGCACGCAGGGAGAAAATATATATAATTCCATTATTTCTTCACAGATGATGAGACAGAGCTTGTGTGTGTGTTTGTGTGTGTGACTTGGGAAGGGGATGGTGCTGTACCTTTGTGAACTAAGAGTAATATAGTACACGCACAAACACACACAATGGAATATAATATTTCTGCTGACTTGGGAAATGCACTTATTTATTTATTGAATTATTATAATACCCCCTTTTCATAGGACAGGTATGCTCTCAGGTGGCACGGCCGATTGCTTGGTATGAGTGTTTGAGCATCTGTGAGCTGCAGTATACCTTATATCTCTTTGTCATAACACCTTAATGCACATGTCAGTTTGCTACATTGACCATTTATTTTCAGACTTGTTGAATGAATCAGGGTAAATCCCTTTGCTTCCAAAGACGAGAATGCAAAACTTTGATCAGATGAGGTGCACCAAATACCAAGGAGACCTTATAGAAATCCAAAGTATGTCTTACTGCTCCATTAAACAGAACTTGGTTTAGCAATGAGGGTTCTCCAAAGTGCTCTAAGTGTGCATCTAAGGTCGTAATTATAATACCTTGGCTGTTGATCCTTTTAGAATGAAGTCATTTCAATCATCACCTCCATATCATTGACATGATTGGCAGTTCCAGGGATAAAAAGAGAAAAATAATCCGTAGCAAAGGATTATTTCAGGGCAACCCAAATGTTAGCGCTCCCTAACAGAGCATAATCATCTGCATATCTATTGGCAGCGTCAATTATCATAATCCTTGTGTGCATTTCACAACAGACTCATTTATGGCCTATAAAGAATCAATGAGCACTTAAGGTTAAACATAGATATATGAATTTTTAATGTGAGTATTGTCGGCAACCTAATTGCTGTCCACAATCAGCTATAACCAGTAAAACAAAATATTCATACTGACTGGGAATTTGCCAAGTTAGCATGTTTTGACATTAGTTGGATAAGGGCCCTTCACACATATATTACGTAGTTATGTAGATCTGAGGTTGATGTTCAAAGCAGATTTTGGAGACACTGAATTTCCAGATTTGTAGCAAGCTTTATGCATTTAACTATACTGTTTTTATATTTACGTAAAATCCATTGTCATTTCAGCCTGTTATATATATAATGGTTGACGTTTTTATGATACCATGAAAAACACAACATCGTGACATTCTTGTATTTTCCCAGATATAGGCTTTCCACATGTCAAATTAAATTTACAAAAAAACGATAACAATAATTTAACACTGAATAATATTATTTGATGTTTTCATTTAGAATTCAGTTATCAATGCACATTTAAAAATTATTTTCAAATGAACACACACAAGTTTTTACGGCTTCATCTATGGCTGTCCATTTTACATGTTCTTGCCATACCACACAAACACACACACAGACACACACACGTACGCATCTCCCCTGTAATGAAAAACAGATCTGTTGAAACAATCCTGTTCCGTTACGAGCTGTCGGTCATTCTCATCCAGAATAGTCTGTATCTCTCCATTTTCATTCTTTCACCCCTGCTGTCTCAGTTTCCCGTCTGAGAAAAAGATAGAGTGGAGAGAGAGAGAGAGAGAGAGAGAGAGAGAGAGCACGAGGGAGGATGACGGGCGGTGAGCTAAGGGGATCTGTGAATGGTGCGAAAAGTATTAAGTGCCAGTAATAATTGGACCCGGGCCTGGAGAACCCAAATATAATCTTACAGTGGGAACACATGTAATACATTGGTTCTGGATATGGGCCCAGAAAACACACACACACACAAACGCACACGTTCAGAGGACACACTGTGGATTCTCCGGGCCTAAAACAAAAGACCTTCTGCCAGATGCTCACAGATGCTAACAGTGTTGGCTAATGCTCTCTGATCAACCCCCATCGCCACAATCCCCAGCTGCCATTTTGCCAAAAGAAACATGGCTGAAATTGTACCTTGAATCCTCTTTTGCCTCATTCTCCCTGTCCATAGCTTCATACCCAGTCAGTACCAGAAAGGAAAGAGAATGTGCTAAACCCAATTTCCATGAGGTTTTCAGTTGAATAATGCTGTATAATATTTCACTGAGGTGGAATTGAAGTGAAATTACAGATTTCCATTATCTCTGCATAGATGGTTTGTCTGTATACTAGATGCAACAAGAAATTACTTTCATATTCAATGTTCTGTTTGTAGAATGTACTGGAAAGGCAGAAAAATGCTTGGCAATTTTCACGTTCTCAACAAAATTTACACGTATTACACGTATTAAAAAAAGGCATGAAATGTCTTTTAAGACGCACAAATTGCAGTTTGTAAGCACTTTTTATGCAGTTTGTAAGCACAGGTTTATGAGTGACATCTAATGTGGAAAAAGAAGCTTTCATTGGAAGGTAATTGCATCCACATCAGATAAAATATTTGTAGCTCCTAAAATGGATCTCTTGATTTTTCCTTGTTTTATAATAGGAAATTTGAATAGATTTTTATTTAATAATAGCAATACATAAAACAAAAATTCTTGATTAACCATGAAATGATTTTGTCATCTTACTAATACCACTAAGAAAAAGGCGAGCAGAGAGAGTTCTTGTTGTCCCTCGGGCATCTGTAGCAGGTGCCAGCAGCGACTTGTCAATAACTGTTTGGAGGAAGCTGGTGGTTGCTCTGGGCATTCCAGCGGCTAGCCTGACTTGGGTCTTTTGGCTCATGCTTCGTGGCCTGCCACAGAAATGCCAGCCTCTCTTTCTCCCTCCCTGACACACACACACACACACAGCTGCTGGGCCTCACACTCCACCAATATTGTATTTTTAGATGTAGCTGTTTTAAAAACCGTATTGAGTGCCCATTTTTGCCTGGTGGCAAGAGTTAAAGGTTTATTTTAGGAGAGCTCATATTCCAGTCCTGGGAAGCAGGTACTGCCGTCGTTTTGTGGCTTTTGCTGCCATGGCGGCAAGGAGGAACCTCTCAAGCAAGGCAGCTTTTTTCTGTCTTCTCCACACATTGCCCTGTTTTTCCCTCCTCTGGGAGTTTCTGGGTATTTCTCTCCAACAAAGCAGGTCTGTGGTTTCTGAGGTGGACTACAAAGATTTTATTGAATCGTGCTATAATTTCTTTCCTTCACTCACTGTGGAGCATGTAGTCAATGAATGACATGTTTAAACAGAGATGCTTGAGAATGCTTGTGTGAAATGTGTTGGTTTTCATGCTCAAATATGTGCGTGTGTGTGCGCATGTGTGTGTGTGTGTGTGTGTTAGCGTGCGTGCGTGTGTGTGTGTGTGTGTTTGTGTGTGTGTGTGTGTGTATGTGTGTGTGTGTGTGCCTGTGTTCGTGCCTGTGTGTGTGTGTGTGTGTGTCCACATGTGTATGGCAGGATGCTTCTGGCTTTGCTAGGCCTGCTCTTTGTCACCATAATTCCCCCAAATGAGGAGATGGAATGAGTCTCCGTCCTTTACTGCTCCCACTTACAGACCCCATATCAGATGCCTCGCTCTCTGCACACAGGCCACAAGCACTTCATTTTAATGCTGACACACTGAGCAAAACCCAGTCAGCCTCAACCCAGCTGCCTTATGGGTGTGCAACCTCCCCTATAGTTCATAGACTGTAGCAGGAATGCGCCACCTCCTCTTCGAGCAATAAGTGTTTATTTAATTACCTTCAGTTTTATCAAGCAAAATCTGTATAAAGCATAACAACAGAAAAAGGTGTATCTTCAGTCTCTTGCTTTCTTTGCAACTACGAACCACCCCTGACACTAGTCTTTTCCCAAGAATGTGGAATTCCTCCTCCTCCTCTGCGTGAACCCATTTCCAGTTTTTGTAAGTGTTAAACTAAATCTTCTAAACCCCTGCCGTTTATTTTTCTCTCATGTTGTTTTCCGTGTCCTCTCCTCTCTGCGCCTCTGTACTCAGTCGGTTATTTTCCTTGCATCTCCCATGACACCTTGTTCCTCTTTTGGAGAATCTTGTTGGTGTATGTTTATCTGAGGAACGTGGGTTTCAATAAACCTGGCCCCAGGGCAGTGCACACACTTATTGACACCTACGTACACACACAAGCGCTCACGTCTTCTTACGGACAAACAGGCCTTGGCAATTAATCTAAGAAAAACATACAGACTCACACATAAACATGTGTTAGGCAGAAAAACTCCATTGGAAAATAATCAGGTTAGAGAATGTCAGTTTTTAACAAAAAAAACTAAGAGTCCTCCACCATGTATGTTGGATGGGAATATGCACTGAAGCGATGTGGAGGGCAAACACTGGTGTCCATTCTATCGTCAGACAAGACTGCAAGCTGATAGTCGCCACCGAGTATCCCGTTTCCTCATATGTTCTGTGATAGCAGGAGGTGCTCTCTGAATTTTGAAGGAAGAAAGGTTAAAGATCACCTGACAAAATAAACAGGGAAATTCATAGAGTAAATCAGATGTGGAAAAATGTAGGTTTTTCCTCATGAGTGTCAATAGTTGGGGCTAATCAGGGGGTCAGGTCTGTACAAAAAGAGGAATCTCAGGGGAGAAGATCGGACTTCACACGCACGTATACACGCTACCTGAACAGAGAACAAGCTGCATCTGTGAACTGTGAACGAGACACAGCAGAAGGGATAGAGAGGCCGAGACAGACAGAGAGACAGAAAGCTGAGCCGGTGGACCACACAGATAAAAGAGTGTGCTCTGTTCTTTCTCCTCCTGAAGGAACCTGAAGGAGGAAACTCCACCTCGGGGATTAAGGCTTGTGTTTCCCCAATTAACTGCAGTGGCT
>JBBDHG010000078.1:4477500-4877500 GCA_037951165.1 Lophius americanus
TTTGATGCAGATCATACTGGGATGTGTGCTAGATCTTACAGGAAGGATATTCTTTACTTTGTGTCCAGGCATTGGAGGCACAATCCATGACGTCAGAATTAGGTGTATTAAAATTGCCCTTATCTCACAATAGGTGAAAATATATTAAAACGATCTTGATCGAGTTGATAATACCGATCACTAACCTTATTCAATTGTCTTGAGTCTTCCCCTACTTATTCAAAATTCATTCAAAATTCATTTTGAATAAGTCCTTATTTTTGAATAAGGACTTTTTGAGTAGTCCGACGAAGAGACAAAAATACACACCAGTTCTGACAAATACATTCATGGCTTGAGAACGTAATAACTTCTGTAATTCATCGGCTTGTTTAATAGTATTCACTGATAATAGAAATTTCAGACATTTGATTGCCTCTCTAAATCGTTTTTAAGAGGTTAACAACTTCATCTTTAGAAAACATCTAAAATGACACACTGGTAATATAAAATTATATTTTTGTATACAAATAACTAGACACTAGTTGTGAAAGTGAATCTGTTCTTCTCTTCGACAGGGTGCCCAGTAGATCCCAGAAGGAGAAGGACAGCAAACATGACGCATTCTAATTCTAACATCATCAGTCAGAGCAAAGTCACAAGTGGTTTCAGGGGAGGAAGTTTGTCCGCTGCAAACATCCTTCAACTCAATGGTAAGGACTCTTCCCGCCATTCTCAACCAGGAATGCCGTTTCGCTTTGTTAGGGGTGCAACAAACAATATTGTAATTTCACTTACATAATCTAATTAATTAATATTCCAAAAAAACAAACCTTATCTTAAAAAATTATGGTGACCAAACTCGTACATCATCAAAATGTGTCTCTCATGCCCCATTCGCCATGTCACAACCTTAAGGTATGACCCGCCTCCACTTTTATAAACAGCTTTTTAGTGTGTTTTGTAAAGACTAGCAGACTAACAGATTAACATACCCAGCCTGTCATATGGGTCTCATCTCTACAGGATATAATATAATGTGTTCAAACCAAGCAATGGTTCTGTGCAAACCTAAGACACCCGACAAGAGATTGTCTTCAATTAGCCAGCAAATTGAGAAAGTGTTTTATTCACTTGAAAAAGAAACACAACAGACAAGCCAATTGATGATAAAATCAACTATATGATAAGATACAACTAGAATCTTAGAGCGGCTGTGACTCAGTGGGTAGAGCGGCCGTCTCCCAATCAGAAGATCGGAAGGTAGCCGGTTCAAATCCCACCAGGGTCTACTTGTCGTAGGGTCCTTGAGCAAGACCCTGAATCCTTAGCTCCCCGGGCGCTCCACGAGGGGCTGCCCACTGTTCCCTCAGGGATGGGTCAAATGCAGAGAAGAAATTTCACTATGTTGTACTGTATGACTATGTGACTAATAAAGGATTCTTTCTTCTTCTTTCTTAATGTGTAAACATTGGCTTTGGACGGCTTTTGGATATCATTGATTGGGTAACCAATCGTTTCAAGAAGCACCATTGCTATTCTGCAACCATTCCTGATGATGTATTTGTGCGTGAGGGAGCAGGCTAGTGCACAAAGTGACTGAGAGAAATGGACCAGGAGCTCCCTGTCTGCTTCTCATCATTGTGCACATTCCCTCACGCTCAATTCTCCCATTGATAATAAATTACAGTTACCAATTTCTCTTTCTCAATAACAATGACTGTGCTTTGGTGGTCAGATGAAGGCAGAGTTAATGTATTTAAATACATTTAAGACTGGTGGGACTCAAGATTTTCTTCATACATCAAAAGGGTGCCATGTTGGAAGAAAAGGTTGAGAAACGCCGCTCTAATCTACAGTCATCTGTATCTTACCTGCAATACACCAAAACATTATTTAACCGTTCTTTCGTGATGATTTGCTCCAGTAGCCTTTCAGTGCACTTCTAAACACATGCCCATGTGTTGATTTTATGCCATGGAGAAAGGAATGGCTTTCATTTCAGAGTTGACCGTTCTACTGCCTTGATCAACTCAAACCAAATCCATTTTACATTTTGTCTGTTTGCTGCACCAGTGAATCACTCAATTTTGAGCCTAATTGAGCCAGTAGACACATCTCTAGTGGCTGGGCAATCCTGTTTGTTCTGGGTTTGTGTGCGCAGTCTGATAGAGAACCACTCATAAGGGAAATCCTTTTTTCCTTAATTACAGAAGCTGTCATCAGTCAACAGGTGCACATCCTTTAATGTGTCCTTAAAATGAGGGCTATGACTGAAAATCCCCCACCCAGACACACACTAACTCAATCACTCACACGCACACACACAGAAAAGGCCTGAGATTGAAAGAGTTATTCCATTTTACACACATTAGCGAAAAGCACACTACGTACTAATAGACAAATTGAAAATAAGCCAGTCGGAGCATGAACAAACACTTACTGATAAAGAAAAAAAAAGTGTCTGCATGTACCTAATCCAAATGTGGTCACCAATCATTTATTCACAACTCTTGTCATAATGCAAACTTGGTCTGTTAACTGTTCACTTTCTACTCTCAACACCAACTCCTCATCGGTCCTTCTTCTGCAACACACTGGAGTTCTCGTCTCTTTTTTTGACCATTTAAACGTAAAGTGTGCCGGTCACAGACAGTGTTGAACAGTAAACCACACTGAAGCTGCGTTCTGTCCGTGTGCTCAGTCCCACTCTTGACACCTTGTGGCTTTGAAGGTAAGGATGCTACCACACACTATCTGGTAGTGTGACTGGCAGCTGACTAAATGCCTCTGTGTCAGAGGAAGACACTTGAGGAGGAAACGATGTCTGAGGGTTAAGAGTGGCATGGGGAGAAAAGTAAGAGATGTGTATGTAGAATAATTTATTTCTGAGCTCATAATTTGGTAATTTACCTTCAAGATTCAGTCATATATGTAAATTACATCATTCTGTTATTAGATCATTGAATGTATTCCTTTCTTATTTATTTCAGATGTGTTGTTCATGTTTTATTACAGTACTGTTGAGATAAGTGTTATACTGTGTTGTTTTTCTGATAGATGGTTCAATCACTGGTTGCTTCGGTTGCATTGGCTTTATGACTTTTCGTTACAGTAGTTCAGAATTCTCAACTCACTGCAGCCAAATTAAACTAGTGGAAACTGACAAAATAGAAGCAGATGAACAATACACCGTGTCCACATACATCTTCAAAACCACTGGAAAAAAGAGAAGGAGAAAGCTAAGATGCAGAATCAGTTTATATTATAAAGATTGATTAAGAATTTGAAAAAAGAATTACAATAACTGTGTAGCAAATGTCTATAGTGATTTTGGAATCACCGAACCACTACAGCTACCCCAATCATGCACCTGCGCTTGAATGTGTTTCTTCACCTGCCAGTATTTTATATACACTCAAACACATACACTATATACACTTTTTCTCCAGAATATTATTTGTGCTGTCAAGTGGCAAAGATCTTTTATTAGTTGTATTTGTTTATCATTTTGAAAGTCATGGTTCATTAAGCACTCTCACCCACTGATGTAAGTTCTATGTATTAGTGGCAATAAGACATATATGCAAACTGAAAATAAATACTTGTTTACATTGAAAAAGCACCAGCAGCAGTGTTTGGCAACAATAGCTGAATCACAATCCTTTCTTTTAACTATTTGAAGGTTTATCAGAACATTTGATTGAAAATAACAAAGCGATTGGATTCCATTCTGCTGAATAGATAGATAGAGTCATGATTATAACCTGTTTCTCCTTCACAGCTAGGAACACTACACAAATACACAGACTGAAAACAGATTCTTATCAAGAGGATCCCCTCAGACACAGGATCAGAGCGAATACCATTGTGCCCCGAGAGCACAGCCTAAACAAGCCTGATGTTGAACGCCGCAAACTCGAGTGCATGGCTGCTGTCTATCAGCGGGAGGGTGAGGAAGACGCTAAAGCTGCTAAGGTCACGGTGAGTTCAAACTTTTCACACAGCCAATATGGAGACGGAGATTGATGTGAAGAGTTGTAGCTTATTTGTACAACAGAGGCACAAAAGTCTGTCCCTGTGTCTTGTTCACTTAAATCTCAAACAGACAAAGCAGATGCTCCGAGACGGGCTTTCAATCTGGCCCTTAAAGCTATCACAGGTAGAGGCGCAGAGCATCTCTGAGACAGCCTGACTTTGTTACAATTCTTGTGGTGATGTGCCCTGTTTTTTAGTGACTGTAGAGGAAGGTGTTAATTGTTCTACCCGAAGGCACATCTTGTTCTTTCACTCATGGGTGCACATGTTAAATGTGAGTTTGGCTGTGTTTCTTCTCTGTCTGAAAACATTTTACATATTTCATTTCCCCTGGTAAGACCTGGGTTTGAGCTGTTTCACACTCCCGGAACAGCCAATACTTTGTGAGATTTGTGTTTAAGGTGGGCTTTGGCAGGTAGGGGAACCCTCTATACCAGTGTAGTGGGAAAAGCCAGACTAGCTCCAGAGAAATGTATTGTATTCAAATGCATTTATATTTTATTACAGCATTTTCAGTATTATGACCCAATGACAGACTGATACCAGAGCAGATGCACACACTTACATTAAAGTCATGTAACTATCTAGCAGTTTAGTAGTACTGTCTTCAACAGACTACACACTTCAAAGAGATGCCAAATCAAAAAACACATTTTAGATCAAGGTTTGTTCACTAAAACCAGGATTCCTCAACTTTTTCTACCGCAAACCAGTTCAATATTGATAGTATTCTTATTGACCGGTAAATGGGGGCTGGTTGTCAATCATTACCGGAATCAGTGGGGTGCCCTGGGCTCATTTCCCTTAAGTATTTTTCTTATGTTCAGAATATTCTGTGAAGTAGTTTTTGCATGGGGCAGTGTTTGAACTTGTTCTGTTCTCCACGACTCTACTAACTGGACAGACGAGCATTATCCGTGGACATATCCCTCTGAGTTTTTCTTCACAATCCAAAATTTGTTGTCCTCTAGATGAAAACTGAGTACTACTGCAGCCGGCTGTAAAGTATTTAATGACCTTATGGATTTTTTAAGCTCACAAGCAACATTGTAAAGCACTTTTCATTGTCTACTCGAAAGCTTTTGATACAATAGATCATTTAGTGCTGAAGCAAAAATGTATCAGTACAGGATGGTGGAAAAACTTTCCAATGTTTTGAGAATAGGTAGATGTAAGTGGGTACAAGCAGAAGGTATCACTTTTAGCTCCCTTAGTACTTCAGAGGGGCGCCGCTCTTGCTCTGGATCAAATTTCCAATAGCTTTCACTTTTATGCTGATGATACTGTGATATTCTGCTCGTCATCCTAATTATGCCAGCGCCTAAGTCAGCTACTATTAGTTCTTAAAAGTGTATAGTTTACTTTTATTAAATGCTGACAACACTCACATCATTTTCAAATGCAAAATCTAAGTCAGTGGACCTTCCACTTGTCTTGTAATTGATGGCCACCTATTTTTTACACCTCAAAGTCAGCAACTGCTAAAGAAAAAACAAAATGTAAATTGGCATTGTTATTTTAGAATCAAATCTTGCTATTCTTTTGAGGCACACAATGGCAAAGTCATATACATGCATCTTCATAATGCTTACATGCACTGAACGTTGTCCACAATTAAGCCCTGAGAGTTATCACACATTTTAAGCCCTTACTCCCACCAAACCCGTTTTGTGCCTCAGTTGAGTGATTTGCCTTGTCCACCTGTGGATTTAGCCATTGGCATATTCTTATTTGTCTGGCTATTCTTGGTCTGCATCCACCTTATCTCCTGACCTATATCATTCAAAAGATCATGGGTCTTTAATGTATTCGCTCCCAGGACTTATTCCTGCTGTCTGTCCCAAAAGTCCGTACTGAATTCAGAAAAAGGTCATTTTAGTATGCTTCTCCCTCTGCCTGAAATCTGTTTCAAATAACCTGAATCTATGAGAGCTGGACTGTCTGGATGCAATTAAAGCCATATTGTTTTTATTGATTCACAATCATATTCCAATTAGGAAAAGTAATCTAATTATTGCAAAACGTTTTTTAACTTTTTTTTCCCTCATAAATACAACTTAATAACTGGATTTCTCAATTCGCTGTTGCTACAGATACGTCGGAGGATTTTAAGGAACTAACAGTTAATATAGATTATCTATGAGCATATGCAAATGTACCGTTGCACAAAATATGTGTATATAATGTGAATTTTCACGGGTAGAAAACTTTGAAGCAAATTAATATTAAAACATGAGATGACTGTGTAAATGGTGATTAATGTTTACAATAAAAATATGGCAGTTTTTTACATCACAGCACAGTAATACCTTTGTAGTAGTGGGGTAGTAGTGTAGTAATAAAGATGTAAATATCATGTAATACCATGTAATTACCAAAGCAATAACTAGTAGATAGCTTGGTAATTAAAGCACGGTAAAAAGATTGAATAGTGGTGTAATAGTGTGGTTATACAGAGATAATGCAAATGTTATACCCATGAAATTACCAAAGTAAAAATACCAAAGCAATAATAGCCGAAAAACTAAGGGTAATAATGAGGAAACAAATTTTAAGATTGAAATGAGGTCAAACTATTCGGTAATAGTACAGTAATACTTTGGTAAAATGCTAAAAATAAAAGGGTTATATCAGTGTAATATTTGGATTTAGAAATGGTTATATGGGTATATTGATATTTTGAGTAACATGATAATAATGAGGTAATATTGGTTGATGTTTTCACAGCATTATAGGTAATTATCAGCGTAATAACTTCCAACCAAAAATATTTCTTAAAAATGTTTCAGAAGCATGATATTCTATTGCCTGGTGTTTTCATTAAAACTGTTTGCTCTTGGTTTTCAGGGTCAGACTAAGGAAACCCACTTAGCCAAAGACACTCAGTTCAAACCCATGGAGGGGAGCAGCAAGGCTGAAAAAATCACCAATATGCTGTGTCAGGCAATCACCACCCACCACCTGCTCTATGCCAGCCTGGGCTCTGCTGAGTACATAGAGTTTGTCCTTAAAAATCCCCTCAATGTACCAAAGACTGTCACCATTCACAGCGAAGACCCTGAGCTCAGGTAAGACAAACAGCGAGCTGGGTGTGTCCCCAGTCTAACTATGCTGAGACCATGGCTTTCTGCCCATACTCCAGTATCTCAAGTCTGAACTTTAATTCAAAATATATCTCCATCAGTGATGGTTTAGTTCCGAAGATAGTTAATAGATCCAGTTTTCATCCTGCTTTAGGTAATAAGGTTTTTTCCTCCGATTTGAACATCTCCAAAGGACTCGAGCTGTACTTATTCTTTCAAACAATTGCTACCTCTTTTTAATTCGCTAGGAATAGAGATCAAGTTAAGTTGTTTTAATAATAGGCGTACCCATCATTATGAATGGAAACTGAAAAGATTACATTGATACCAGTGTCATTATTGATTCTGGTAATGGTCTGATTCATAATTGATCCCTTAAGGAATTTATGCATGGGACACAAGCCTTATTGTGTTGTGCTCACAATATTTACCTTTTTATAAATATGTACCATAGCTCCTTGGCAAGAAACAGTGTGTTTTCTAGGTTGCGGGAGTCTGAGTCACAGCTTTCTCACTATTTTGTTATGATACATGTGTATGTTGGTGTTAATGAATATGTCTGTTTACATTTTTTACATTTTGTTTACTGTTTGAACTTGATTTTATTTACTGTCTGGACACATCCTGTGTATGAAAATAATAATAATAAAATACATTTAATTTATAATGCCCTTTATATTTGGATCAAATCTCAAAGTGCTACAAAGTAAAAGTAGATAAAAGCATCAATAAAAAAAATAAAAAAACTGTGTATGTATAGGGTGTGTCATTTACTCTCAGAATATTTTATTTCAAATGCCATGTTTTCCATTTGTGTGCCTTTAGACATACAGAGTTTGATCACTCTTCCAAGATGTTGAAAAAAAGTAAAATAATAGTCAGAATCAGACACAATTCTAAACATGTTTGCATTTATGTCACTGCATGAACAGTGACGACGAATTTCGATCTTTTTTCTTGTTGCTTGTATCCCTTTTGCTCACACATATTATGCTTTGGACCCATTAAGAAAGGAGATTGTAGTGCTCTTTCTCCTCCTTTCTTTCTCCTCCTGTCGTTGACACAGATGCAAACATAATGCTGGTAAGATGCTAAATACCCACTTATAATCCACGCATAGAATCCATTATGACGACGTTCCTGGATCACAAGTTCTAGGTATCCATGTCCCGTTTGTTTGCTTTGATTAGTGTCATTTAATCCTCACACACTGAATCTTTTGTTATGGATTCTGCTCATGCCTGAGCTACGGATTAACAAACGTCATGTTAATAAACAAAGGCTGGAGTGTGCCACAGATGAATCATTTAGGCATTAGCTCGGCCAGCGAGCCTACCAAGTTTAATTGCGAGTCATCAATCCTTACATCGGTCCTCTCGCCATTTAAGTTATTTATCTCCTGCGAAGGTAGCATGACAGAAATCCTCTGCTTTCTCAAGCCTGACTCATAAATGTGTAAATTACCAAAGAAGACAATGCATTGTGTTTTTGTACTGCACAGATTCTATGACATAGGGGTATTTTATTATAGATCTGATGTTCCTTAATGTGGGTTGTTGTCTCAATAGAAGAGATGCAGGGAGGATTCAGTTGTAAAAATCAGTTAAGAACAAGAACTACATCTGGGTTGAAAGATTGTAAAAGGACTTATTTCTTGGTTTTTATGAGATTTTACCTTGATGTTTCTCAGGATATATTTGTGAAGCCGGAGTGAGCTCCTATCCCCGAAACTCTTGAAGCCTGCATGTTTGATTAATCGACTTGTCAAACCTTTTGTATAGTTTTTTTTACTCACTCAAACTAATACATGTCATGAAGGTTGGCAGGTAGTTTTTGGAAATAACTGCAGCTTGAAGATTGTTACAGTTAAGGAGTTTATTACAGTTCTGCTTCTTAATCAGTGTGTTTGGTAATTTTCTCTCTCATACAAGAGTCTTGCTCAGTGTTGAGGAAACCTCTCAGATGAGAGGAGAAACACCTTCAAAACCATGAAAGGAGTAGGTTGAGTTGCCCTTTATTCAAGGCCTTCATATTTCTGTGACCTGGATTAGTGAGTATATACACAGACTGACTGAACCTTCCTTTGACCACTGTACACCGGCTAGTATGCTCTTACTACATTGTAAATATTAAAAGTGATATTTCACAATGCACTTTTTTGCAAACACAAACAGGGTCCTGAGTTAGCTATTCTATAATAAACTGAAAAAAAAAAATCTGACCCTCGCCCTATAATCCAAGATTTGACTGTGAGGGAAGAGAACGCTCACGGAGATGCGAGGATGGACGTAGCATTGATGTCTGCTGTGTTTTAGAGCTCAACGGCTCCTCTCACTGCTGACAACATGTTTGCTACCTGCTTGCGATCCAGTTTTCATGGCTACATTTGCCCTTTGACTCTCTTAGCCTTCTTGTGAGCCATGATTGTTACCTGCCAGAGAGGCAGACGACTAAAACCTCTCTGCTGTTGTCCACCCGGCTCTTTTCTCTCTGACCTTCCTCTTCGTCTCTGTGCTTTCCAAGCCCATGCGTTGATTCAATTCTCTCTTATGATAATATAATTATAATCCTATTAACCATCTTTGTTTTGATCCTCCTCTGATCTCATCTCACTGTGTGTCTTCTTCACTTCCTGCCCTTTCCTCTCTCTTTAAAATTGATTACATCTATTTTCTGTTCGGAGAGATATACAGAACATTCAGAATATTTGTTGTCACATTAAGCCACGGGCAAACTGTTTTGGTCCCTGCGCGCAAGTGTGAATGCCTAAATAAGTTTCACGGAATATTGATTCTCACTCGCCTATTGAGGGGAAATTCCCCCTCTCCAGGCCAAGGGCTGAAAGCTTTGATGTTTAAATCAGCACTGCTTTTGATCATTTGGCTGTGAAATGTTTGCATTCAGAAAGAGGGAAACATTGGAAAGCGGACCTCTCTCCGTTACAATTGTATCAGTGATATTTATCTTTCTATCTTTCTCCCAGGAACTCATTTGCTGGGGGGTTTATATACCTGTTCTATACTTGTTGGGAAATCTGTGGCGAGGCATGCCATTATTATTATTATTTTTATTACTGTTATTATTATTATCATGATTATTATCATTATTAATATTATTAATGTTACCAACAGATTCATTGACAGTTCATCCCTCCTGCGATATTTCCTTTAGGCACACTTGACATTTTCCGTAGTGTAGTTAATTTGTAGTCCCTACAAATAAAACTCTCCCTTAGTCCTTGAGCTTTCTAATTGTTTTATTTATGGTCTTGTTTTTCTCTTAACTTCATGATTTTGACTATGATAATGGCTGCCGTCATTTTTGATGTGGTATCATTGGATTAAAGCAATGGAATCCCAATAATACCTACTGTGAATGCCAATCACAAATTTAAAATATTAGTTTTTAATTGTACTTTTGACAAAAATTCCATCTGAGTGATGACAGAGACTGATCTCCAGTTATCGGAAGCTTTTGTGTGCGGTTAAGGTTAATTATAAGTTAAAGGTGTGGATACTTTTTCATGCTGGTGATTACGCATTGGAAAAGCTTCCTGCCTTCTTGAATTAGATTATCTTGTTTTTGTTTGAAGATCCAACAAAGTTTAATATGAGTGACACAAAAATAGAAGAAATCAGGATGGCTTCATAGAATACACCACTGCATATAATTAACAAATTCCATGCAGATACTGCATGTGGAATGTTTTCACTGCCACAAAATTTATTGAACACATGCATCCATCTGAGGAGAAACCAACTGACCTGACAATGTGTTCTGATATTAATAAAACCTGTTTTTTTTCTCTGCACTACTGCAGTCAGTATCATTCGTGACTCAAAGAAAATCCGAGCCAGAGATAAGTTTGCCCCACATCTTGTCACACAGTAGGATCTAATGAGCTGGCCAGTGTTTGTGATCACATAACATGTCCAACTCTGAACCTGGGATGATCACTTTTAGATAAAAGAGGCACCTTTCATCTCTCTCCTGTCCTTTAATCTCCCGATCCAGGGTCATCACCAACACGGAGGAATGGGCTTACTTCAAAGCACTAACCAAAACTCCAACCCCATTGGAGGAGAACATGTTCCACTTTGAGGAAAGCTCGCCAGGTCCCAGGGTTTACCTCCGGCCCAAAGAGAGCATCCATATTCCCTTGAAATACCAGAGCTTCCTCTGTGACCACACCATGGCCCTTCAGGTAGAGTGGAGAGAAGTCTTGATTTAGATTTATTTTATCTGACGCGTATTTCCATTCCCCAAGATGAAAGTTCGATGTTACCCTCTTCAGGTAAAATTTCTGCTTATTGATTCCAATTCAAGGACCGTTTGCACGTTTTACACGTTTTTAGTGGGAATGCCGTGGAACTAAGAGGTGGAGCAGGGATGAATATGGAAAAATGAAACGTATGATAACAATAACTAACCTATTCCAAGGGCAGGTCAAACACATTTAGTGCCATCCTGCCTGCTGTGATTTATGTGATTGTTTATCAATGTTTTCTTTTATATGTTAATATAATGTTGTCTTTGCATTCATATTCTGTGGCTCTTCCAGATGACCAATATTGATAACACTTCTGTTTGTAATCAAATCATCACAGGGACCGAGCTTCGTACCTACAGGCAAAGGTTCTCAAATGGCCAGGAAGAATTTGTCCAATATTGTTGCTGCCAAGACTATCAAGGTACAGAGTGATCTATTAATGCTTTTACTGTGTATTGTGTGTATTTGTCCATCTTTATCTCATCTAGTCTCCTGCTTTTCAACCTCTCGGTTGTTTATCCCAAGGCTGGAATCATAGTAAGCAATGGATTTAAGACTTAATGTTTTTCCTGCCATGATAAGAGCTTTTAGCATCTGTGGGTGTAAAAATCTTTATAACACCCCTTCCTTACTATAAACTCAGTGTAAATACTCTGTTATATTATATTATATTATATATGGTATTCAGCAGAAAGGAGTATAGTCAGTTTAACCTCCTGGTACACACTTAAAGTCAGACAACATCTAGTGTGTACACATACACTCCCAGCCAACTCCCTGCACAGTGGCAGTGCTCCGCCTCCTCCATCCTCTCCTGTCCCACACAGTCACAGCTCAGACACAAAGACCGCTTTGAAGTGTCAACTATTTAAAAAGTTAGACTAGCCAGACAAGATTGTCAAGCAAAATTATATGCTGGAAATCACTTTTATCTTACTAAGTATAGTTTATCTCCTGCAACTGGCAAATGTCCGCCTGGGGAGTTAAACTATCTCTGAGTGGAGAACCGCTTGACACGTGGGGCTAATTTGATTTAAATTAACCTTGCATTTATAATATTTTATTATTATTGAGGGGGTTTTCTTTTCCTCATTTGATGAGCTTAACTCAACCGGTTATAATTTGTTAGAAGTTCAAAGACGGTTCTACGGTTGGCTTTGTTTTACTTCAGATAAGACAGTGCACCCCATATCCCCCATATGATGTAATATGTGCTACAGCTATCCAACCTGCTCCCCATGAATCCATTCTAGAAGAAGTTTCTGCCCTTTCTTCTCCCTTAAATCCAGGCCTATGATGGTGAAGAAAAAAAAAGAGCCTTGAATAATTCTCACCGCACAGGGTGATGAAATATCTGCCAGTCTGGCGAGTCTGTGTGTGTGTGTGTGTGTGTGTGTGTGAGTGTGTGCATGTGGGTGTGTGTGTGTGTGTGTGTCTGGGTTTGTGTGTGTGTGGGTTTGTGTGTGTGTGTGGGTGTGTTTGTGTGGGTTTTTTGTGTGTGTGCGTGTGTGTGTGTGTGCACTTGTGTGTGTGTGCTTACAGAATGTATATTTGCGCGTCAGTGTCAGCACTGCTGCTATGAGCAAAAATCCTGTCAAGAGGTCAAACAGGTAAGGGCTGGATCAAATCCGTGTCCTGTTTAACTGACAAGCCCCAACAGCAGAGCTGTCAGGATGCCAGCTTTGGCACTGCTGTCAGTCAGCACACTTTACCAGAGTCAGATACGGGCCACTCTCTCAGGTTAGCATGGGCCTCCAAATCTGCACAATCAACGATTTAGACAGCTGCTGTTTGGGAGGGATGAACTTTTGAGTTCGGGCATCAAAGACCAAATTGTAGAAAGTTAAATTAAAAATGTTCTCTCTGGTTCTGAAACTTAATTCAATAAAGTACCACTGTAGGAGGAAGAATATCACTTGATCAGCACTAAAGAAATAAATAATTATTCATAGACAAATATATAGTTATTTCTGAGCGTTACAATTTTTGATTTATTAATTAATAATTTACTTATAATGCTATGTTTCAAATTTTGAAAGTCCACCGCTAAATAAAAGACAAAATTATTTTCATGTAGTAAGATTCGAGATGACTTTCAACCAGAACCAGTCCTCAGGGATTTCCTTCCTTCCACCAGAGGTGCTCTAGGAAGGTTGATGTGGGTGACTAGGTTTGGTTCTTCAGTTGTTCTCAAAGATGTTGGATAGAGTGAAGCTCAAGGCTCTTGTAGCCCAACATATAAAAACAATAGAATTTTTGTAGATGTTTTTTGTGTGCTTACTTTAAAACAGAGTTGAACTTTGTAGTTAGAAGTAGCAGCAGAGTGTAGGCGAAGAGGTCATTTTATATTTTTAACAGATTGGGCCTCATGTGCCCAATGGGAAACATTATGGAATTTTGCTATATGGAAATAGTTTATCCTCTGGGAAGCCATGAGGGCCCACTACATTTTTTTCACGCATTGTAGAATTGTTGTGCAATCACAAAGAAGAGGGTCGGCGAAAACACACAAGACTCTTCTACTTATATGAATATTCACCGTGGTTTTCATGCTAAATGTTGCCAGAAAATATCAAGTATTGTAAGAATTAGTAAAGAAATACTCTTACTTTCATTTTTTTGGAGGACTTAAAAGAAACATTCTTCAGTAGTTTATTTTATGAAAATCCGATACATGTGACGTTCGTGCTCAAATGTAATATAACAAGCGTTTAAAACAATTTAGATTATGACGGTGCATCAGAGGGTTTCCATTTCGAGCATATTTACATACGTTTGCATACATGTGTACCACATCTCAGCTCTCATATTTAAGTAGTGTGTACCGTTATGTATAAATACATTTATGTCGATTTGCAGTGATCCTGAGGGTTATTGGAATGCAGCACATATGAAAGTAAACCCTGCAGGTCTGCGGGGATTTACGTAGTCCGATTGGAGCCAACTTTTATGTTGTAGTGCACAAGGCACATCATTATCAACATACTCTGGTGAATTTTTAAATAAAACCTCTCAAAGGCATTTTTTTTTTCTTTAAACACGTTTTGTTTTGTACACGCTGTTGAGAGCCGAACTGCCTGAGGAAAGAGTAAAGGGCTGCTCCACTTCTGTTTTTCACTGGAGTCAAAGAATGAGATTGTCGCTATTCTCTGAATGTCTTTCTTACGAAAAGGGCCCCGTTTATTTTGAGGGTCTCACTTGTATATAGAAATGGACGCACTGAGAGTGAAGAGAAAATGAAGTATAGAAAAACTGACAGAAAAAAACATCGATTTACAGTGCTATGAGAAAGTATTTGACACCCTTCTGTTTTTTCTGCTTTGGAATGTATTTAATTCTAAATAGCAATGGATCTTTATGCCAACGTTATATATTTAAAAAAAACAAGGCTACCTACCATCATTCAAGTTGAAAATAACTCAAATATTTTACAAAAATATTATCTAATACCATGTAGATTTGAGTGAAAAAGTTTTCACCCCCTTAAAAATTGAACCCAAAAAACTTGTACTTTATTGATATCTGGTTGAAGCGAGACCCAACACACCCAGGCCTGATTACCATCCCTGTCTGATCAATCATCGACTACTTCAACCATTTACAGGAGCAGAGAAGCAGCCAGTAATGAAATTCTCTAGTAGGCCTCTCCAGTAGCACATTATGCCAAAAGCAAAGGAAAATACCAGAATAGATTAGGGAGAAGTAATACATCAGTCTGGGAAATGTTACAAAGCTATTTCTCAGCTCCTAAGGCTCCTTCAGACTCCTACAGTGGGACAGATTATCTAAAAATGGAAGAGACCCAAAAAAATAGTAACGCTTCCCACAAATGACTGACCTTCCATTTTCCTCCAAGAGTTTGATGGAGGCTCATTCAAGTAGTTGCAAAAGAAAAAAACATCCAATCCTTTCTCACCTCAGCAGAGGCCAGTGTTCATGACTTCCCTATTTGAAAGACATTGAGCAAAAAAGGCCTCCATTGGAGAGTGGCGAGGCAAAAACCACTGCTAACCCAGAAGATCATTACGGCATGAAACCGATGGACTCCCGTGTCATCTGGCGAAAACTGAATACATTGCAAAAAAAAGAACATTATACCTACAGTCATGCATGGATGTGGCAGTGTGATGTTATGGGGATGCATTAATGCCTCAGGGCCTGGATGACTTGCCATGATGGAGGGAAGCATGAATTCTTCAGTCTACCACCCAAATCTGGGTGTCAGGTCATCAGATCGTCTCTTGGAGTGTTAGACAAAGATCCAAAACAGAAGAGTAAGTTCACCTCTGCATGACTCAAAAGGATCAAAATGTTTCTAAGATGCCTCCTCAAAGTTCAGACCATAAACCCATTGAGAAGCTGTGGTTGAACCTGGAAGGAAAAGCTCATGCACAAAAAACACCCGATTTGGCAGCACTAAAGCGTTTCTGAGTGGGACAACATTTTTCTGTAGTGAGATTATCGGCAGGCCACCTAATTTCATAAGCTTTTGGTTGCCGCAGTACTTCTAGCTAGCGAGTTTAATGTCTGTTTGGATTGGTAATCCATGTGGGTTGAATCCAAAGCAATTGGACTTTTGATTTGGCCTGAAGACGGAATGCGATTGTTTTTTGTTAACAATGTTTGGAATTTGCAGATGTGTTTGTCCTTGCCTTTTTGGTGTTGCGATACCGCATATCACACACATACAATGCTGCTTTAACATCTCTCCCAAGACGGTTTTGCCATCATCCACACCTGGACCACATAATGCTAAGGACTCACATGATGACAATCAAGACCACTGTGTCCCAAACTACTCTTGACGACTCCAGAAGACAACCCCTTCTGGAGGTTTAAAGATCCCTGACTCCCCAACAGCCAGTTAGAACTGAAGAAGCCTATTGGATGTGGGCTGGAACTTCAAGCCAAATCAGAAATCCAGTTGCTTTAATAATACTATATCTTTTATTGATCACACACAGTCATAAACAGTATAACATAGTGAAATTAATTCTTTGCATTTGACCCGTCCCTGAGGGACGATGGTCATCCGGTATAAATGCTGTCGGGGCTCCACAATGTGGATCAGGCACAGCTGCGGCGAGCCCTCGTCTTGAGCAGCCAGCCGAGGAAAAAAAGATGATTGACAGTCATAGACAAATCTATAACTTCAAGACTAAAGCCTTGATAAGACTGTAATTTTAAACAGCAGCTAAAAAAAGGGAATGTACTTACTGTCTCTTGATGATGGGAATACTGTTTCTTACAGTGTAGACAATTCACACCATTCATCTTCCCTCCACAGGTTACCTTCAAATCTGAAGACGAAAAGCCTATGGCCATCCTCCAGGTGAACGTGGAGCCGACACCTCACGTTGTTGACCAGACTTTCCGGCTTTACCACCCCGAGCTCTGCTTCCTCAAAAAAGCCATTCGCTTACCACCATGGCATGGTGCCACAGATGGTAAGGAGTTACCACTCAACTCCAATTATTTATCTGTTCATTAAATAGTTTTTTTAATTATTGGAATTATTATTTTCAATAGCAATTACTGACATACCCTCCTAGAGAAGCAGACATATGTATAGTATCACTGCACACGCTGGCTAGGAATGAATAATGCGTCTTACCTTTATTTGAATATATTTTTCCTAAAATATCAATATCAAAATATCAGAAAAGGCACAATAACGAGACAGAGGAATCTCTGCTTGCACAGCAGGAAATTAAAAGCACGGAAAAAACGGAAGGGGTTTAAAAGAAGAAAAAGAGACTGAATCATACATGAAGCATAGTACCTGTAATTTTACTGACACCAATAAATAGTCATTCATCTAAATCATGATCCTAAATTTAGCAAAACCTTTACCCTCTGCAAACCAACCTCTTTAATCTTTCTTGTACTCGGATTAACCAACTGAAGACCCACATGCCAGGACTGAGGTTTCAGTTCGCTGCAGTGACCCAAATATTTTCTGCCAGACAAAGATGATGGTGAGTAGGCTGTTTTGATAACTGAGTGATGCACAAGGTTTTTTTTCCTTTACTTCTGTATTTTGATGTTTTTCTGACTTTAATTCTGTTTCTGTCCAGGTGCCAGGCGAACCTCAGGATGTCTACTTGAAAGTGCCAGGGAGTCCCAGTCCAAACCTAAAGATGTTTTTTGTGATGGTTTTTACGTATGTCTTAGTTCCTGAATATCCACGGGCACACACGCAGACACACACGGGCACACACGCAGACACACAAAAACACACACAGACCACACTTAGCCTGAAGAGGCATTCTATTTTGATCTAATTAAATTGTTCAAGGAGGCTTGAATTAATTAACTAATCAGATAGATGCTTAATGGTTGAACTGCCTGAAGTTCAAATCTTCATCAAAAATAGGGCAACATTTTATAAGGATTGTTATGAAGGGCCAATGTCTTCATCTTAATGGGTGTCATCCATCTATGATGGGAAATTTTAGGTTTTGACTGGTTACTGCAGAGCTGATCTGTATTTGCTTTAAGAAAGGTTTGACTTCCGTATTAACGCTACAGTCCTGCTGTATAGTTTACATTTCTGTTGACATTCAGGGTCTCTGCAAAGCAGATTATACATTAATCAGAAACAGCTAACATATTTATGGTTTGAATATTTTTACCTCTCATCCAAGAGGCTTCTTCACTACAAACTAACTGGTAGAAATCCTGTATTAACCTGGACAACCCTGCAGGTTTGTGCAGGTTTGTGAGTCGTACATTTTACATGCACCCTTGAGGCCTGGTGGAAGGCATTTTCTTCATAAAACATTTTTCTCAGCAAATTTTAAGGTATTACTAAAACTACCCGCCAATTGGGCAGTGTAATTGTGGATTACATAATGGGCACACTGGTGTGCACCCTGATTAAATTTGTGTAGACCATATCCGGTATCGCATCAGAAACCTTGCTCCGTAGCACTACTAGTGGTCAAAGAATCCACAAGGGACTTTTATCCATCCGTCCATTCAATTCAACTTATCCTGGTGAATGCCGGGTCCGATGAAATATGTTATCCCTCCAGCAGGTTCTGGGTCTTCCAATAAAGGAGGTGACATGGAAACATCTTTATGAAATTTCTGAGCCACCCCCACTGCCTCCTTTGGACAAGAAGGGAGCTCTACTCTGAGCTCCCTCCAGATCTCTCAGCTCTTGGGCTGAACCCACTCGCCCTACGAAACACCTTCAGCTGGTTTCTAATTAACTATTATGACAGAAATAGTAACAATTGCACTTTGTTTTTTGGGTTAAACACACTGCACACAATTGACTCCATATTATATCTTGAGATCAAACGGTCTTCCTTTGTTGGAATTACACAGATTTCTAATGAGTAAATTTGTTTGTAGTGGGATGGGTGCAAAGTGCAAAAGTAAGAATAGCGAAGGAGAAGTTTAATGGTGGCCCGTCTCTGAGGCTTCTTTGACACACGGCCCCTTAAAAGAAACAGGGCCATTTGATTAGCTAATAACAGAAGAGCCATTGTGCTTGATGTTTTACTTTGTATTTTACAAGACATTACTGCAATTACCTAAATAATACATGGTTTACTGGGTAGCATTTAGGTTCCTGGGGGTCTGGAACTCAGAATTACTTGATAACAGCTCCTGTAACGCTACCTGTTATAAACGTCAGGGGCACGGCGATGACAACATGTAGAAATGCTGAAAGGAAATCTAACAATTGCGACAGTCTCTGCCTTCAAAACACTTGAATTTTAATCCGAGTATCCCCAATTGCTCTTTCAGTGCTGTTGTCACAAAACAGGGTTGAGGAGGTGACTGCATGGACTCCCACGCAGAGCTCTCAGAGCCAGCCAGAACCACTGAGTCTGAATTCCCTTCTTCTCAGCAGTGAGCGGAGGAGGAGGATGGCGACGCTGCTGCTTATTAAAATGCGAGCAGAGCCATAGATCAGTCCTCCTCATCTCCGACCTCATGCTGCTCCCACTGCATCTCCAGGGCACCTCAGCTTAATTGTTGCTGATGATGTTTTTCTCTGTAGTGACAAGTGGATGGCTGCACCCTCCCAGATCTGGCAGATTTACGTACATTTCCTGGAGCGATTGGATGTCAGCTGTGTGACTGGCCAACAGAACCGTCAATCACTGGTCCTAAGGGGGAAGCAGGCTATTCGCAAGGTCAAATGTTTCTCATCGCACCCTCGGGAGATTAAGGTAAGCACTTTGAAAAGTAACGTAGAACTGAACCCACTTTTTCCTTCTCCAGTTACACACTACTATCCAACTGTGGCCTCAAAAGATCACATCATAAAATATCAGTGATGTTGTCTCGAATTCCAAGTATGAAGCAGAACAGCAGCTCAGCTCCCCGTCTGTAAACACTCTTCTTTAGAAACGTGGACCCATCAGCCACATAATTACAACTGGTATCCATTCAATTTGTGGCTGATCAGTCATCAATCATCAACAATTTCCTGAACAATACTGATGTTTTCTGTTGAACCTAAATAAAAGATACACCACAACAAAGAAACCACCCTCCGTTCCTTTGGATCAGCTCTTTATTGCATCCTTCTACATCTGGTGTTCCTCTTCACTATTTCCTTCCCCTTGTTTAATTTAACAATTTAATTTAATTTTCATTTAGAAAAGACAGAGTTGACACAACTGAGAACAACAGACAGAATATTGAAAGAGCATAAGAGAAACGTCTTTCATTTGAACCTTAAATCCTCCACAGCTAATGACACCTTTTTCCTTTTTCAGTATTGGCAATATTCTAAATACATATCTAAAGATGAATTGATGCACTTTGATCTCTATGCAGCAGGAAACAAAGGAACAAAACAGTCTATTTTGTTATAACCCACGGTTAAGATGGACATCATCACCAAGAATTGAAATATGCAGATTGTTAAAGTAATGGCTTTTTTTTCTTTCTTGTATTTTATTGTATTACGTTCTCTTGGTACTCCCTGCAACGATTTCATGATGGGACACAATTTGAAACGATGAGCAGGTTATGTGTGCTCTTTGAACATATGGAACTGTGTTCCGGGAGTGTCCGACTGATCTATTTAGAAATAAATGATCTCTAATTCATAATTTGGTACAGGAGGGTAAAGCGTTTGAAAGTGCTTCTCATTTTGAGTCACAGTAAGAGAGACACTGCACATAACTCACTCATATCAAACCAAAAAAAGTGAATGTCACAGCCACCATCGATGCAAACAGACCCAAACATCTTCTCCCTGAAGAAATAGGGTAGAGGCTGAAAAGGCGACAGATGTTTTATTTAGAAGAATTCATCAGACGCATCAGCGACTACTTTGATCCGACTCTTGGCAGGTTAGCTCATTGTTGAATTCATCAGAGCAGTGGTACAAAACAAGATAAAGCTCACTGCCAGAGAAGAACTCAGCTTTTCTCAGCAGAGTGATAAGGAGCAGCACAGTCAATCTCATTTTTGAGTCCTTTTGTCTTTCTGTCACTTTCCTCTGAATTTCTCTCATTTCATTCTCGGCTGCCTCTCTTTACATTTTTTTAAATAATTTTTTTACTGAACCTCTTTTGCCCTTTCTGTTCCCCGCTCTCTAGTTCAATCTATACGTTTGTGAACCACATACATTAGTCTTATAAACTCATTAACCTTAACCATTTTCCTCCTCTTATAAAATTCCTCTTTTCTTTCATACCTTACTGCCTTTCTCATTCTCACAACGCCCCCAAGCATTACAAACTTGACACCTAACTGATGAAGGCAATCACCCGTAACCACCTACCCAATACCCTCTCCGTAGGTGGACCCAGAGGGAGTGTTCCTTTTACCTCCCTCAGCAGTGCAGGAACTGAAGTTGAAGGTGCAACCATGGCGAGCAGGCAACCGCTTCTTATATTTGAATGCCGTGGATGTGGAGCACCGGCGCCTCATCTCCGCCTGGCTGTTGTGTCTTAATGTTCACCGACCCATCCTGTCCAAGGTATGTGTAATTATTTTTTTTTTTTTATCCTATTGCTTGAAATGCTAATATGGATGTGTGTTTTATTTTATATTATGTCTTAATCTTCCTGTGCCAGTCTTTGCGCCGCGCATCTGACAAATCAAACAGTGTGGCTCATTTTTCTTAAACACACGGATATGATTGACACCACAACCCTTAAAGGCCCCCCTATATGAAACCTACTGGTGACTCATTTCCAGTGCTTATTGAACCATTCTGGTGATTTCAAGATTTACAGAACATTCCCATCTCCTTTATGGCGATTGTCATGCAAGAATAGACCAAGGCCAGCTGATGTCAGTGTAGCGCTCACAGATAATCCCCTCTATATCTGTCGTATGCATTTCTGGACCGACTGTCGGTGGTTCACAGCTAAGTGCCAGGATTACATTTTTTGGTCAAATTTGGGATACTTCTGGTGTGGTAGTTAGAATAAACCATACAAGTAATGCAAGTCTCTTCTTTTTTATTTTCAACCACTTACAGAATGTAAAATGTTGACAATTTATTGTTGTAGGAATCTAAAAATTGTTTTCACAGCATGTCGAAAAATGTGTAGAAACTGCCTTATAATTAAGTGGCACTAAGGGTGTGCATGTGTGTGTGTGTAGGCATTTGAAGTGTGTGTCCCAGTCAGTGGGGGCCGTGGCAGCTCTAAGAAAATCACCTACACCAACCCTTACACCAGGAGTCGCACATTTCTGCTACGCTCTGACCATCCAGACCTTCTGCAGTTCAGAGAGGATAAATTCCAGGTGAGATAAGGCGGGAAGCCATGCAGTTCTTATAAAATCAATACTTTGGACTTCCTTTGGAAAAGAGGATGTCCCTCTGTGACATAAAACCTGTTTTTGATGTTTAATAAAATCAAAACCTCCATCAGTTTCATGGGATTAGTTGATATCTTGTATATCATTAGGTGTAATTCAGAGTGCATCCTTAAATATGATTGTTTAAATCATGCTGAAAACAAAACAAGAAAAATTATGACAAATGGTTGTATTATTAATAGTATGTTTTATCTCCACGCCAATAATAGACCATTCCTATACAACAATTATTATTACATTATTATTACATTATTGTGATCTCTCTCAATTATTATTACTATTGTCTAGCTAATAGATTCTTTTTAAAATTCTACTATTTGAAACTACTCCATCTATTCTGAAGTTCCAAATTAAAGCATCTTTTGTTATTTTCCGCTGAAATTATACCCATAGTGATACAGTCAGACTTCCACTGACAAAATGTCTATATCAGGCAAGGAGAACACTCAGAGCAGATGTCAATATCAGTCTGGAGAGGCAGTTACTGAAGTGGAGATAATATGACTCCAGGACTGAAAAGTCAGAGTCCTGCAGAAGATTGTGGATGAAGGGCTTCTGCTGCGAGCAGCAGCTCAGAAGTCTGGACACTGGTGGCGGCGACTGATTACGATGATGTGATTTCATTTGTAAAGAATCGGTTGGGATCATTAGATTACAAAAGTGAATTATACATCTATTGGAGTAGCTTTTCAGCACATGGCCCAAATTTAATACGTTTCCCTACCTGGAGCGTTAAATTCAAGTCATTTAAAAGAAAAAAAGTTATTTATAGTGATTGCCTTTTGTAGACTTAGCTATTATTACTCGTCATTTTACTGACTGAATGTCAGTTCTTGTCTCTTCAGAGGCGTTTTGCGAGCGTGATTACATTGCTTCTTTTAAATTGTTTTTGCTTTTTCTCCTCCCTTCTCCACAATGACATTGATAGCATTTGAGTGTATTGTCTGTTACATATCTATCTCCAGGCCTTCACACGGAAAATATATCCCATGAAAATTGTCAGGAAATTAATTCCAAATAATGTATTTCATTTGCTTTAAAAGACCTGCTATCACGCAGTAATCAAAATAAGAAGATTACAGCTGCACAGCACCACAGTGATGATAAACGAGCCTCAAACATGTTTTGAAAATATTCATAAAATACAAGTTGGTAGCACACTTCTGAAAACCAATTGGTAATAATGCTGAGAAATATTATTGTTTCTCAGCAATAATAGTTGCTGAGAAACAGGTTACTTAAGGACTGCGTATAAAGCAGCCTCTTTTTAAATTAAACTATGCTTTAATTTTGTCGCATGAGCAGCGGTGGCTTAAATCCATCAGTGTCTGTTTTGTTGTGGTTCACCTCACAATCGGTGTAGTTAAGCATCTGAAAAGAAAGAAAATATACTTGAAACAAAAAGAATGTGATTGGAGTTGTTTTAGCGTATAGTTTGTTTAATTCATGGACCTTTATGACACGTTGATTCTGCTTAAATGTGATTTTAAGTGTATCATTTTTTACTTTCCTGTCATCTTGACGTATGATTATTTGACATTGCTTTTTCCTTGCCGCTCATGGGGAAAGCTCATTTTTCATGTGATAGACAACTGAGTTCCTTGTTTGCCCACAAAAAAAACCAGGAGAAATATAGCAAAGTCATTACCGCCGTTGTTTTATCGTTGTCTTGTCAAAACCTCGCATATATCTTTGCTGATTCACACGCAGCTGTGGGGATGCAGAGCCACTGGCATGATTGACTCTTATTTACTGAGGTGTGTTAAATGGGAAACCAAATGGAAAAGCAGCATTTTAAATTAACAAATGAGTAAATGGGATGTAATGAGAGTCTCTTTCCACATAAACTATTTAAAAGTCTTGCTACTGAAGACACTGCATCAGTCAGACAGAGGGAGGCGGGGAAAGTGAAAAACAGCCGTAGTTTTGTTTTCTCATCTTATTAATGTGGTTCCATGTGTCTTATAGAATTTGCTGTCATCCCGTAGCATAGAGTAAATGTGGAGACAATTTGATATTTTTTGTCACAACTTGCTCGTCATTGTATACTAGCTGTCAAGAGAGAAAGCAAAGCAGAGATCAAATCTTCTTATAGCATAAATCCTCAAAATTCATCTAATCATTCAGTGCTTACTATTAGAGAAAATGCCTGAAGATAGTTGTGGTCTGACTGAAATACTGGGAACACCTGAAATAACCAGATACAATATACAGTGTTTTGAAGCTGGAGGGGAAGACAATGAGCGCCGTGTGCCTTCTTATATTGAAGAATGATTGCACTGTGGATGGAGGGATTGCAATTTGAAAAAAAAGAGTGTCAAAACGTCATTAGGTTAGATGAATGAAGAATGAAAACCATTTGAGATTTCTTCTTGAAATCCTTTGCTTTCAGGTATCCCTCATTATGTTCGATAATAGAAACCCACAGGGCAAACACACACTAAAATTAAAGCTGTGAATATGCTTTTACACCATGTATTGGACATTAATTATTTCATTCCAATAAAACAGTAACACATTGGAAATTAAGCACTTCAGTATTTTTGATACTTTACAATAGTCCTTCCGTTAGAGACGGTTTATGAATGGTTTATAACTTGTTTATTAGGGAAGTTGTGAACACTTTATGAATAATTAATAAGATGCTGTTACTCAAAACATAAAAAAGCTATTTGCAGCCTAATTAAGGATTCATTAACTAATTATAAACCATCCATAATCTCTTTGTACGGCCAGTCTCACTGTAAAGTCTTGCCATATTTTCATATTTTTGTAAATCTATATGATGTTTTTTTCTGCTGCTTCATATGGGGTTGGTACATTATTCAACACAAAGAAATTCTTTCCCCAAAAGTCCCCGAATCACAGTTCACACACTGGTACATGAGTCGTTAATGAAAGAAGAGCACGACTGCAGAGCTGCTGCTTTAGTTTCAAGGAAAGTGATGTTTAGACGAAGACGGTCGACATTTTCTCTTCTCAAAGGTGAATTTTTAAAATAGTGGAGTGAAAAGCTGTACTTAACCCCCAGCTAGCGAGGGTAGTATTGCAATAAAAAGAAGTTAGTTGACCTCAAAAGTCTGGCACCTCATTTGTGAATGATCTACAAAAGGGACATTTCTCTGAGGCTGGTACCATCTCAGAATTGAATCTACAAGATGCTTCAGTTTTGTTTTCATTATATCAAATGTAACTCCGTCAAGAGGAGGAGAGATTGAAGCTCCAGCCCAAAACAAACAAAAAAGGAGAAGGCCTCAAACCAAACCTCAGAATGGATTGTTGGATTCAGGCTTCTCCCCTAACTTAAAATCACTATTCAGTCGGATGGAAAATAAAGTTGTTTTTTTTGTGTTCACTGTGTTCAGATCGGCGGAGGAGAGAGTCACACCATCGGTCTAAGATTTGCCCCCAGCAAGAGTCCAGGCTCAGTGGAGATACTGGTCTACGTGAACAACCTGGAGGAGAAAACTGAGGAGACTTTCTGTGTAAATGTGAACTACTCCTGACCATCAAACTGCATCTTTAAAAGTATTGACTCATGTAAATATATTTTCTACTTAGTTATGTAATTTCTGTAGTGATACATTTTTAATACATCAAATAAAATTTGTTTTATTACAATGTTTTAGACCTGAGTGGAATATTCTGTGTGACGGACTGAGAAGGTTTGTGTTTTGGCTTTGTGAGCTTCACTCAATTAAACCAAAGCAATATTTTGTTTAAATTATACACCAAACTGAAACAAATATAAAAGTTTGCCTGCCTAAAAGCAAAAATGAGGTTCCAAGAAAGAAACGATAACAGAATGAAACATCTGCGATAGTATAAACATCTTTGTTTATGCTTTGTTATCATCAAAACCGCACAATGGCAGCGACAACAGTATTAGAGCTAATTCCCAGCTGTGATCTGTCCCCGCAAATGTCTGATAATGATGCAAAGATGGGCTGAGGGGTGAAGGCAATAACATTTTATCGACTTTAATTACCCAGCAAACCCACTTGAACGCCACTTGATGGTTGGGTTTTAATCTCAGACAAGCCAGGGGTCCGCTCTCTGCGTCCCCTTGCCTCCCAAACAACTTATCCTCATCACCGGCATTATTAGAAACACTGCTGTAATGAGGTATGACTTTGCAGCGAGGCAAACATCTCTTCAGATGCCCTCGTTAACACTGGCACCCTATTAACACCCTCCGTACTCTCGGTCTTCCTACCCCCTCTGCTGTGAGTCTGAGGCACAGAGAGAAAGAGAGAGAGGACTGTGCACATTATGTTATGTAACATGGTTACACAATCCCCCCACTCGCTCCGCCCCCCACTCTCCTCCCGCGCTCTCTCATTAGAATGCAAGCTGTAAAATAAGCCTTAACGCAGCAGTGGGGGCTAATAAAAAGAAGATGGAAGCCAAGCTGGATGCACTTCACCTTTACCATTTCAAACATCTTTTCCGAAGCAAAGGCCTCATTGACGTGTGTTTTATGTTGACATATTAAAGCAAAATACATGGGAGATTATTTGTTTCATGTTCCTCGTGTTAAACTGCTTTTTGACACTGGAGTGCTGGGATGTGTGTCTGCAAAAATTTTTTAAAGGATGCCTCTTCATGTCTTAATGCGATACTCGTATAAAATATTTAGTCTTATTCGTTGTTCTAATTATTCTACTTATCAATACAGGCTTTGAAGAACATGTATTGAAGAATTATGGCTTTGTTGGCATGGAACAATTAGTCAACCAGTAAGTTACTGCAGACTGCCAACAGACTTCTGTCAGATTTTGAAATCACTCATAGTGAGAATCTCTTTAATCTTCATGGACAGGCTACAGGGTGTCATCAAGAGTCTTTGGCCGGCGGGATCAATGAATGCATCAACTCACGTGTTCTCTCCAGTGCTGGGGAGACATGAACAAAACGACAGTATATTGGATGACTTTAGAGAGAAATTACAAAAAACAGGAGAATCATATGTGGTTGAGATTCAGACTGTCTGTCTTCCCTTCAGCAAGAGCTTGAGGAGAGACATTAGGTGTCTGTTTAATATCTGACCCAGTAGTGTGCCGCTACATTAGCTTATTATTCTTTTGGCCGTTCCCTTTAGGGGACGCCACGAACAACTGTTTCCATACTGCCCTTTCCTCTGTCACACCAACCAACTGCATGTCCTCTCTCACCACATCCAAAAACCTCCTGTTATGTCTTCCCCGTTTTCTCCTGCCTGGTGGCTCCATCTGCAGCATCCTTCTACCAATAGATCGATTAACCATCCCCTTCACGATCCCCATCCCCAAACATTCTCTATCTGGCCTCTTTTATTTTGTCTTTAAGACTCTTACCTAGGCTGTCCCTCTGATGTGCTCGTCTCTAACCATTCCTTCCTCGTCTCTCCCAAAGAAAATCTTAATAGCTCCGATTCTGCCACCTCCTATCCTTTGGTCAGAGCCAACGTCTCTAAACTAAACAGCAGAGATGGTCTCACTAACGTATTGTTAACCCTTCCCTTCACTCTTTATGCTACTCATCTGTCACAGATAACTATTGACACTATTCTCCACCCACTCTACCCTGCCCGCACTCGCTACGTCTTTTCTTTTCCACACTCCCCATTGGTATGAACAGTTGACCCCAACTATTTAAACTCCTGCACCTTCTCCACCTCTCTTGCCTGAGCTCATTTTTCCTTCTGTCTATCACCATTGAAAACAAGAAGGGGCTTAAAGCTGATCCTTGGTGCAGTCCCAACTCATCCTTGAACCAATCTGTCACTCCTAATACTCACCTCACCGCTGTCATACATATACTGGATTTATACACTGACATACATCTCTGTCATTCCAGACTTCCTCATGAAATACCACAGTTCCTCCCTCGGCACTCTGTTGTACGCTTTCTCTAAATCCATGGACACAATGAAACTCCTTTTGACCTTCTCTGCTCTGAGGGTGCTGATGGAGAGGTACAAACATCAATCTGCAGTACTCTTTCTGGGCACGAATCCATACTGCTGCTCACATATTGTCACCACTTTTCTTAACCTGGCTTCCACTACTCTTTCTCAGATCTTCATCGTGTGGCTCATCAGCTTTATATTTACCTATGTAGTAGCTTCAGCTCTGCACATCACCCTTGTTCTTGAAGATTTGCACCACTACACTTTTTGTCCATTCCTCAGGCACCCTCACATTCTCCAAGATAGTGTTGAACAATATAGCTACACCAGCCTAAAGGTAAAAAAAAAGTAAACCACTGCTTGCCAACACCATCAGCTACTCAGTAATGTCTCTCTCATATTGATCTTCCATCAGAAGTAATGATCCAGATCCACATTCAGGAAAATAAAACCGGTTCGCAAATTATTGGAGCGGCCCCAATTGTCTACAAGCAGACTGGGAGGTTTAAATCGGGATAAGTGAAGGCCTCACATGAACATCAGGACTGATCAAAGTGCCAAACCAAATTTCGCTCTGATTTTCGGGAGGGTTGAGTCAGCCACATTCTCCTGAGGGGATTTTTCAAAGTTTCTGTAACTGCATAATCCATTTGTCTTTTTTTCCCCGCATTTTCTTAATGATTTTTCTTCTATGTAACTACTTCCCTTTGTGGGAGTTTAAAATTGCATTACTTCTGCTTACCAAGCAGGTTTGCTTCTCACTGCCATGAGTAAATAAATTGTGGAAAAAATCTAAGACACAGGCGAGAATTAAAGATCTAAACTGAAGCTAAATTCTCATCAAAGCCTCAGCAGGGCTTTTATATATTATTATATACATATATTATATGAATATAATAAGATTTGGTATCTTATTATATACATGTTAGTCAGACTTATCTCACTTAAGTGAAAAGATTTCCGATTCAAGCTGATCTGCACTCGACCTGCTGTGAAAGTATTGAGGGGAACACAAGTTACTCACGCAGCATTGTTTGTTGTGATCAGAGGAGGAGTGACACGTTAGAAAGAAATGAACCTAATCAGAATCTTCTACCAGCTGGAACTACTTCCCTTGGCCATGACTGTCAGATTTTTTAACCAATCAGATTTAGAATTTCTTAAGATGGCTGTTTTCCTTTTGCGTCAGCATTTAGTATGCAGAAAGAGGGTCATCTCAAAATACCGACTCTGTCGGATTTTTCAGCAAATTAAATTAAAACGTGTCTGAAAATTCGATGAAATCAGCACTGACCCCCATGTCAGTGGAAAAGGATCTTCTAATGTTAGAGAATGGGTACATAGTAATGAATTAAATTATTCAGTAACCATAACACTTATCTACGTGTTGGCTCTATGAGGAACTGGCAACTGGAACAGGAGTCTGGACTTTTTCTTCAAATGATGAGCAGCTTTGCTGAGTCTAATGGAATTTTGGCTGTTCCGTTTTGGGGTCGCCACAGCGGATCATCAGTTTCCATCCATAATTACCGCAAGTACCCTACTGGCTACAGTAACAGCGATGGTATTTGTTAACCCAAGACCCAATGGATCCAGTTTGGAACAGGTGCCATTCTGCTTTACAGGAAATGACATATGGTAGGTCAGATTTAAACACAGAATCTTCAAAGTTCTAAATGTTGTGCATATGCAATTTGCAAAATGTTTTGAAAGGCAAGGGCTACTTATGATAAGGAGTCTTGAAATGGTACTGTTAACAGGAGAGACGTGTTTGCTTAGTTTGGTGCAAAACCCAGAAGGGAACAGGGCTTCTCTTAAAAGTGCAATTAGCAATGTTTAAGTCATGGAGTGAAGCTGCAACCGTTCTGCCAGCAATGTTGCCGGAAGTCCGTGGCCTCTATGAGCAAGTTGAAATACTTGTGTGATTGCTTCTTACCTGTTTCTTCTACTTAGGCTGAAAGAAAATGTAGTGGCTTAGAAGCACATTGACACAATCTCAAAGCGCGCCTCAAAAGTGTTGTTGCAGTGTGTATCATATCCCCAAAAATAAACTGGGCAACCTAGCTAGGAAACTGATTGCTCAACAGTTCATCAGCAGCTACGGGAGGCTCAGATCCTTTTTGGGTTTTATGTATATATTGTGTTCTGATTGATAGGCAAATACTACTATGAGTTACGTGACATTTGTTGATTTGTAAAAATCGTGCGGTACAGGATCATTTAATAAATCTCTCAATGAAAATCATCTTACTCCTGAAAAAGTTGCCCCCTCAATTTTGTTATCATGGCTACGCCCCGGTTACAGGGGTAAAATACCTGTGGTTGGCCAACATCTCACGCTGCCATCCATTCACATTTTGACTTTATAACCCATGTGGTCTCTCCTAGGGATGAAATGCTGTTTTCTGCTGTCAAATGATTGTTAAAAAAACAATCTCACCTGTCACCGTTTGAATATCCGCATCCTGGTTGGAGTTGTAGGCGTTGCTTCTTGATAAGCAGCGCTGACACCTTATTAGCCGTGCCAGTCCAGTTGTTGAAGGTTCCTACTGAAGGAGCACAGACAGCCGCCACACCAGCTCGCGCTGTCTGCTCACCTTGTTAGTGAGGTTAGACGATTCCTGTCTGGTTGGCCAGCTGAGAGGCCGCCTTGATGCCTCCGCTGTGTGGAAGGTTACCTGATGGTGTCCCGATGTGTAGAGAACCAGGCCTACCCACTGTGTGTTTGTACGATGTGTTGGTGTGTGAGCATCTCTGTGTTTTTTCTTTGGGAAAAAACACAGAGATGCTTCTCTCAGAGAGCTTTCTTACTAGAAGAGTTTGCAACCTAGCAACCAGCCCTCCTCCTCATGGTCACTCCAGTCCTGGGCGAGCTCTCATTCACGCCCAGACAGAGATAGAAACACTTGCACTTGTGAGGAAGACAGATTTCAATATTTTTACATATTATATATAACAGCAAATAATCAATAGTTTTTTAAAAGACAGGAACAGGAATATGAGAGAAATATAAAACACCTACCTACCCTACATAAAGACTGATTTATGACATTAATAATAACCCCATTTCATCAGGGACCACAGCATCTTTCGGGTAGGGAAACTGCACTGCAAATTCTTTATTCAACACGGGATACTCAAACAGACAGATCAGGTTTGTAGCCACTATTAAAGAGTCAATATTCACAAAAGCATTTTCACTTCTGGTGTTGAAGTAGAAAAACGAAGGTGAGTCAAATTTAGTCCCAAGCAGCGGTGAAGTCAGCAGCTCCGTCTTTTCATTTGCAAACGTTTCCTCAGAAAAACACAGTCACCATTGACAGAGTCTCCTCACTGTCAAATTTAAATGATACAAATTGAGGCCGTTGAAATAAAATGATTCAATCTGATGCAGGTACCTCAGGTAGAGGGGATTTAAATTACTTAAGTGTTCAGCTTATGATTCTAAATGAGGAATCATGTCACATTTCCTCTGCTGAATCAGGGTTCTTCCCAAAAATCAGCTGATGTATAAAAGGTGTAATGGACTGACACTTAGAAAGAAGGAGTGGGGAAATTAAATAAGGATGTCACAGTGTGCACAATGTTAGCAGAATGGTCTACTGTAATTACAAACAGCAGCGCAGAGGGCGCTCTACTCTTTTATTTATTTATTTTTCTTTTACTTCACACACTAAGAGCGACTGCAGACACATCTTCCTCATTTAGAGTGAGCACTCAGAAAACTAAGTGAAGCCAAGATGTGCAGAAACATGATCAGTCATATCGGAGCACTGCCAAACGCCTGGCCTTTTTCTTCTTTCACGTATATACTGTACATAACACGTATTGCATTTTGAGCCACAGCAGCATGTTCGAGGCACACATAGCCTATCTGTTAGAAATCCTCTATTTACATATGATCAACAATAAGCAGAAAATTCATCTTACCTCAGTCACATTAGGCTGGGAGACAAATTCTAAAATATGGTTATTAACCTATAGCTTGAGGGTTGATTATGAGGTGCAGTCCTATTGACCTGAGTCCACTGCATTAAAATATTATTAATATTCATGAGTGAGCGGAAGTTCCCTGAGAAATAAATTCCAGCCTCGTCTGTGTGTCCAGCTTATCAAGCGAGGGGTCAGAGCTAAGGTAAATTCTTACTGCAGAGTGGAAGAAGTTCAAAACCTTTCTATGCCCGTAATGGAAAGCTCTCACTTTAAATCATTCCCCATTTCCTGCTGTCAGCAAGGACTTGTTAAAGGAAAAAATAGGCCCCTGGCGATTTTCCACCTTCATTGCTGACCCGGTGCTGCAGGACGTTCACCTACCAGTAGCTGTCAGCTGTCACTATTCCTGTTAGCTGAACTGGACTTCTGCTTCTGGTGTTTCACATCCCTGAGGAAACAAACACCCTGCTGGAATGTCTTGTTCTCATCTCATACCATGAATATGGGTTGTGCGTAGTCAAGTTTGTGACAGTGTTTCCTATCACAGTATCCAAAGCTCCAGTAAACAAGGTGTATTGTAGATGCTGAAAACTCACAACCAGCCATTTCAATAGCTTGCCATCGACAACTGAAGTCAGTATGCGCAATGTTTACGCCTTGTTTACTGTAGCTTTGGGTACAGTGTGTGTTAGGGCCATTATTATGTTTATTTGTTGTTTTTACGATGTTGATTAAAGTTTTATTCTGTGTCACATAACTGCATGACCCGAAAGTTAAGCGAAGATACCACTGCTAGTCAAAATATCACGACATCTTTGTGTATTATAAATGTTTTATTTACTAAATGAAGCAATTAATGTTTGCAGTGTGTTAACCCATGTCGGCCACTGTACTTACTTGTGTATGTGCGAGTATAACCTTTTTATATAACCTTCTTTTGTTCTCCACCACACCCATCACCAACACCGCTGTCACTCTGATATGCTTAAAGAGTCTCCTAAGCCCCGCCTCCGTCCTCTCTGTAGTAAAGATGGCTCACCATCATCAGGGGGCCGTTTCAGGAGGTGAACTTAACTTACTCTGAGTTGGTGACTAGATTCGAGAAGCCTGAGATGAGAAACTTGGGAAATCCGCTTACAGAACAGATGATAGGAATTGGTTTAATCAACTCAGCGTTGATAAACAAGAATTGAACATGTGCGCGCGGACTATTAAAGCCATCATCAATGGAGCTAAGATACTGCAATTCACCATGGCAACCGTTGAGATGCCATATACATGTACACACATACATACATATGGTTGCCATACTTCACGCTGATTAAACAGCGAGCTTTAAAGAACTCACAAAAGCATATGGACTAAAGAAAAGAGAGACGGTGCTTCATTGGAAGATGAGAGAAAACAGCCGGGGGAGGAAATTGTTGGCCGAGTGAAGGCATCTACTAGTTTTACCTGTATTGTCTGTAAATATTGTGTGAGACAAGAAGGCAGGAATGCGCACGCGAAAGAAGCTGAAATCACAGTGTTAATCCTGGGTGAACAAAGACTTCATTGGAAAAATCTTATATTTCATCTGATAACGCCTCAGCATCCAACCGCAGCAACAACTATTAGTCATGTAACTTCAGGCGATGTTTGATCTGTGTCATTGAGCACGCCAACCAGATGATGTGTTAAAGTTATGATCAATTAACGGTCATTCATCAGACTATTTTTGAAAACCGGCTGACATACAATACTCTAAACCTCCAGTTGCCGTTCCTAATTTTCTTTACAGTATTTAAAAGTAGCAAAGAACAATACTTGTTTTATACTGCTAAATAAAATAGTGTTTTTTCAATTCTTTCCCCATGATACTGTATGATCCTCAGACCTGTGGGCTACTAAAGCAATTTAATGAATTCCCTGAAAAGAACTAATAGGCTAACACTAATAGTGTCTGTGATTTTTTTAATTTCTGGAGAAATTCAGCATGGGAAAATAAAAGCTTCATGTCACTCGTGTCTCTAGTGACATACTGAAGTACTGGGGCTTCTTTAGGTTTAGCGATTAAAATTAACGTAGATGGTTGTGACTCATCGGGAATGTGTCAGGAAGAACATTTAAGTCATGGTGAATTCTTTATGCCACAGGACAAAGTATAGAATGCCTTCTGGATTTTACAGACAATAGTGTAATGTGAATTATTTTAGCATTGCTGACTGTGTTGTCAGGCGCTGTCCTTTCCCATTTGTGTCGAGCTTTTCCTGCCGCCTGTGGACAAGCTGCAATTTCCTTCAAGCTCAGGACCCTTCTATGACCTCACACTCTGAGTGCTACATCTCTCTCTATCAAGCACCTCACGACACTTCGAACTCGCACTTTGCTAGCTTAAATTAAGATGAATGCCAGTATTTAATGCCTTTTTTCCCCGTACACTCCGAGGGCACTCAGCCTAATCTCTGTGGCCTGAAACCCTATGGAGTTCATGTCCTGGCTGTGGGCAGAGCACCAACTATAACCATCCACATCCCCCCATTTGGCCCTCAGATCTCGGTGTCAGTTGAGATTCTTCTTCCCTTCAGACAGACAATGACCCGATGTGCGTGGACAAGCTTGGTTCATAAAATAGCAGCCATCCTCACTTTGAAATAAAACAGTGACTGTTAGAGTTTACTAATGTAGTTTTATTTGCAGAAATTTGCAACATGGCAGACATTCTCACATGCAATATCCACCCTCTAATGACACTATGCTGTCTAGTGTGATTGAGTCCATCTAAATTAAGATCGCTGGCAGGATTTGATGACATTTCTCAAGCATCCATAAATGTGTTCATTATTGAGTTCCTGGGCTTTAATGGTGAGTTTTAATGTTCCCTGCTCTAAATGATAACTCTGGTACTTTTTTAAAAGGAAAAATGGAAAATCTCCTGCAAACACACTTAAGCCCAGTTTTAAATGGGCACTCCAGTGATTTAGTGTTAGATAAAGCTGGAGGAATCACAAGAGGCAGATTAGAAGAGAACGGTCCAACTACCAGTACTCCAAATGTTTCAGTGGATACTACATTATCCACAATCGACTTTTAAGTCACATTCTCTTCCATGTTCACATGCTAATATGTAGCAAGGACCTTTTGGAAAAAGGTGTGTAGGCCATCAACAGAAACTGAGATAACATTAAACGGCCTGAACATCATCAGCTGAAAATATTCTATTAATGAGGATGTATAGGCCGGAAAGATCCATGTCAATTGAATCGTTTCAGGGCAGCTATCACATCTGAGTGTACTGGTTGCAATTGTGTTGGAGTCAGTTTAGCAGGTAAATTGAAACAAACCCTGGTGGGCTGTGATTATCCATTTATAGCAATAGCGTTTTTATAGCACCATTTATGGCATTTTTACCAGCATCGCTTCAAGGCTCTTAAATGTTTTAGGATCTCTCAAAATTGAAAATGTTGTTTAACGGTTTCTTTAGCACACTTGTCCTTAGTGTCCGCATAATCCATCTCTGACTGCTGATTCCTAAACTGATCAGCCACAACATTAACACTAGTTAAGCGCTCAAATGATGTGGTTGATCATAATCTGCGAAGCTGGAAACTGATGTCATTGATGAAGCGGAAAGAAGTTGTGAAAAAAATGTATGTGCACGTTGTTCCATAACAATGGATCGATGGAGTTGTAGTCCATCACATCGGAACAAGACTGGGAGCAGCTACCAGACAAGCCTGCTACATGATTCATCCTGGAACTGATGAGTCACCAGTACTGATTTAGGGTTAAGTCTCAAGGAAAGCCCTCAAAATGTAAGATTGTGCAATTAAACCGATTTTCTTCTATAGGTTTATCATTACTACATATAGTCATGCATCAAAATTGCGAAACCTTTTTTTTTAAATCCGATTGTTAAATAAGTCCACTAAGAAGTGTAAGGTTGATTAAAAACATGGAAAATTACAAAATTTAAATAGATCATGTGCCAACTGCATCAAATTGCATAAAAAACTGTCAGTCGCCGTCAACGAAGAGTAAAAGCACCAAAACAACTGAAGAATTAAACATAGTCATGCTGATGGGACACATTGGAGGAAAATACTAATCCAATTGACTCTTTGGAGTTCTTATCAAAGGAATGCATTATAAATACCTAACACTAAAACAGAAAGTAATAATACCACATATATACAATGAGACAAAGAGAAGTCATTGCGTAAGTTTTTAGTCTGTAGAACAAAGTAGGTTTTTGATAAATTAATCAGAATATATAATTTAAATATTCCAAACAGTAAATGCATTTTACATTTTGCACATTTTATTCGTCTGAATGCCAAAATAGAAATTCTGCAATTTATTGCAATCTGTATTACAATACATTGAAAAATTCTCTCTATATATTGTAATACAAATATTCATCGCCATTCCCTACCCTACTAGATTTTTTGCTTCAAAGCATCAGTTTTCCTATGATGAAATTCAACCACAGAGGAACTTCTTATTAACCTTCAACAATGGAATTGATTGATTATGGCGCATAGTAGACACTTCAGCACATTTCCTGACTGGCGTGTTGTATGAGCGACCCTCAAGGGTTTGAAAATAATTTAAACATAATATCTGGTATATTAGGTCCGGGACTCATTTCCTCTTTGGTATAGCTGCCTCCTGCGGCCGCGCGGTCCACGGTGCTGAATGACCTCCTCACAGGGAGCAGGAGAAGCTCTTTATGTTCACAGCGTGGACCCACTCTCTCATACACTTTGACTGCCTACAGAATGATCTGACCTGAAAAATACATCCACCACTTCATGTCTTCCCAGTGAGAGGGCTTATAATTAGGTGGTCAGTAATAAGGCCAAATAATCATCCTACCCTTGAATTGAGGTAATGCAGATTTCCCTGGTAATGCTGATGTTCACAGCGGAGAAAGTAATCCCAAATGACTACTTAGTTTTCTTGGCCTGCTTCTGATGCTGTTCTACGTGGGAATAATTTGAAAACAATTGGATTTGCACAATCTAATACCCTCCCTGGGCCTCCCTTAACATGGAATTTTACTTCTCTGCTTTACAGCAGGCGCTACTGCCTCTCCCCTGCTATTATTAGGAGATACTGTGTGCTATAAATAACAGCAGGCAAGAGGAAAGGGATAGAGGGCACACTGCCATATAGCTCAGAAACTAGCGTTGTTGTAAGTCATTAAAGATTTTTCTGTAATTAATGCAGCATATGGTAAGACACCTGTTTCATAGACTTGATGGTTTTACTGGCCTCCTCGGAGATTTTCATGGACATTCAATGATTATGGCATGAGGAAAAATCAATGGAAGTTTAATCAAATTACAATATTCTAGTTTATATGTTGTACTTGCATAAGCTCCGTAGTGCAGCACAGCAAATGAAAACATTTCCTTTGAACACAACCATGCATTATTATATATGCATAGTGGCTCATCAAGCATCATCATCATACAGGAATATGCAATTGTGTGTTTTTGTGAGCACGGTAAATATTAGAAAACCCCTGATTTCAAATTTCCTTCATTGAAAAAAAAAGAAATAGTTGAACTGTATATATTGTAGAGGCAAATATCTGAGAATTAGTTTAATTGCAGGAATAGTTCTTATTGATTAGAAGTTCACAGCAGATTCAACAGAGTTTGTGAGAAAATACTTCTTCCAGTCAGGCCACTGACGATCAGGGGTGTGAGTCTGATCCAAGATCTCTAAAAATAGCATAAAGACAATTTGCACTACATATTGCTAATAATCCAGATCAGAATTGATTAATGCTAATGTGAAAGTACACATAGACCGGGAAGGTGGAGGGTGACATTACTGCAGCAGCGTAACTGCAGGACAAGTGCTCGTCAGCTCTGTTAATAGTTCCATATTACTAATGGAAGAACATAGCTTCTCACTTACTATATTCATGTCACACAGATTAAGCTCCAAGATGTCGTCCCTGACAGCAAAGGTATAAGGCCCTAAAGCTCCCAATCCACTGTTTTGGACAAGCAATAACCCTGATTGAACTCCTCAAATTTATGTCTGAAAATCTAAATTTCGTAGAAAAGCACCTCCTAGTGAGTAAAATATGAACAATTAGAATAAAATAAATTGTTGAGATATTATGGCCTGAAAACTTTTGGCAACATAGCTCCACCTAGTATCGTTGGAGCGCTTAGTGATAAACATATTTATCTCCCTACTTTCTCCCCACATGAGTAAGCATGTGACAGGTGGGTGTGTGGTGAGGTATATTTCACCCAAACTTTTGAACATTGGAAAACACCAAAGGTTTGGACTTACACCAAAACTAAGTTAGGCAGAGTGAAGCACCTGATGACAGCGGACCGGTCCAGCAGACTTCAGAAGCTCGGAGGCAGGAGGAAGCGGTGTGAACACAAGCGGAAGAGGGGCAAGAAGGCCAGACTGTTAGCTAAGCTAAAGGCTAACACCAACACTGGCCAATGTTTGGTCAATGGAGAACAAAACAAACTTGTTACGCCTGCATCTGAAAACCTACAGGGAATGAGGAACTTCTGTGTATTTCTCCTGATGGAAAAGTGCTTAAATAGCAAAAAGCCGGACACTGTTTTTCAGCTTGAGGGGTTTCAGCTATTCAGAGCGGACCGCAACCAGCAGTCAGGGAAATCGTGAGGAGGGGGCCTCTGTATATAAATCAATAAAGGTTGCTGCACGAACTGTAACCTGAATAGCAACCACTGCTCTGCATCAGTAGAGTATTTAACCGTAAAATGCCGGCCCCACTATTTGCCATGGGAGTTTCCAACAGTGTTTATCCTGGCTGTTTAAATCACCCTGAGTGCTAATGCTAACGAGGCACTCAGTGAGCTACGTGATCGCATCTGCTCACTCCAAAACAAGCACCTGGAGCTTTTCTATGTGATCGGGGTAATTTTAACCACGTCAACCTGAAGGACATACTGCCCAGGTTTCACCAGCACATCACCACAGCAACCAGGGGGAAACATTCGGCCGTTTGCACACCGACAGACTCCAGATGTTGTAAGACTCACTAACTCTTCACAGGGCTAATGTGCTGTTTTAGTACTCTCTACACTGTACACCAAAATGATCCACGAAATAGTTTTTGAGTTATCGCATTGGTACGAGTAATCTGCGGAGGCAGTGACAATTCCATAATATACCCGACTTTTTGGGGATATAATACCAGCAAGGAAGTCGAGGCCCCTATATATAATAATTACAGTAATTGTATATCGTGTTCTGAGTATCGTTAAAATATTACCTGGGTCCTTGGTTTTAGTTAAGAGTGTTTTGTATTACTCTACTGGTTGAGCTTCTTTAATTTTGACTGAGCATTCAGTACCTGAACACTCTTTGCCTCATAATTTTATGGTGGCCAATAAAAAAAGCAAAGGCTATCAACTCAAAGAACTGAATTGCATTATTTAAGAATTGGACTATAAATAAATGTCATGTATTCATTTTCATTGATTAGTCAAGGGGTTAAGCCATGGTTGGCTGTTTCACCTTGTTACACAGACTCTATAACATTGATTAATCTGGACATGATGTGCTCTACAATATAACAGGACCCATTAAAGTCCCTTATGGGGATTTCTCCTGCTCCACTCTGTGTCAAAAGGTGTAAATCGTGGTTCCATGTGGGCGTCATTGCTGTTCTCCATATGTATGTCTATAATGAAACTTACAATAATGATACTTTCATTATTTTATGGTTGATGATATTTAGATTATACTGTTATTTATTGCTCATTACTTTTAGTTGTGGAAACCCTTTAATCTCTTCAGTGCCCCTTTGCTGTTGTTCAATCTTTTTGAGCCCAACATGAATTGGTTTTAAGTGCAGACAAATCTAAGTCTATGCTATTTTCAAAATGCAAAGACAAAAAAATCTTATTTTCCTAAGATCTGAAATGTTGAAAGAGTAGGCACTCAAATAGACACAACATGTAAGTATTTTGGTATATCCTCATGAACGCACCAGAGCAGTGCTTAAAGAACTTTAACAATGTACACCATTGTACTAGACATGTGATTACTGACTGTGGAAACTGTGTACTTTACTTTGCTCAATGTGCTGTGGCCAAGTGCGTGTATGTCCACAGCCTCGCACATTGATATTTATCTATTAATAAATCACTCCTTTGGCTGCTTATTTGTTGTCTCTGCACAAACTTGTGTAAAATAAATAGGGTCTGGCATCTCAAAATTTTTACAAATGATGGTGTTCAGAGGCATCCAGGGAAAAAGGTATTATATTCTGCTTGTTCTTCCTGGGATAATTTACAGAACTGTCGTACTTTTGGTGAGTCTATTTTCAACGATGGAGACAATACTATATGATACTACTCGTGTTCAATGAGATTGCCTAAAAAAAAAGGAGGATAACTATATTATATATATTATAATTTTTAAACAGGCTTTTAGTTATTTCATGTCTGTTTTTATTTATTTGTAGTGAGTAAATGATTATTTCACCTGATTATAAAACTGTATGAATAAATTGTACTCCAATTATAACTTGATTATAGTGAATATTACCTTCCATTAGTATCCATATATCCCTTCAAACTTGATCTTTTAGCTCAGTTGATTGAGTACTTTATGTGATGCTGGGGTAATGAGTGTCTTCATCACAGATTTGCATCTAATACTAAAACTGTGTTAATCAGAAATAAGTTCTTTAAATATTTGGGGGGGCAAATTCAAGCCAAACCTACACAAATTCCCAAAAAACATTTTGGCAAGCCCATTCCAGGCTTACAAGCGCAGATTTATGATGACAATAGATTGATAATCATTTTTATGAATTGATTCTTTCTCTGGCTCATGCGGCAGATTCATTGGAAGCACAGACCAAATTGATCCGTTCAACAATGAATGCTGACAGAAATAGATTTGCAAATGAAAAAGACAAAATAGCTGACTCGGGAAAATATTTTTGGAAACATACATTCATGCATTCACCTTCTCCAGGAGAATAAGGAGAAACGGAGAATGAAGAAGAGAGGGAGGTTTATTAAAACAGATAATTTGCAATGGAGCTGAAGATTTTACTTATTACTTACTTATGGGATACTATTTTTCATTACTTATACTTCTTGTCTTATTGCTTCATTTGACTGCCGTCTCATCTTTTGCTTTCTTCTATGTCTTTTATTTTTCATTATTTTCCTCAAATCTTTTTTTATTGTTTCTATCCTTTTTTGGTTCTCAGTTGATATTATCTTTGGGGTGCAATGCCGTCTTTCTAATAGTGACTTATTATTAGATATTTTTAACTGAGCAACTTCTTGTTTTATATATTATCTGGAGCCCATATCTTTTTTTTTTCTTATTTAAATTCTTTTACATTCTGTTCTTTCTTATATTACCTTCTGAGTTTCTTAGCTGCCTTGTCAGTCAAAGCAATTTATAAACAGTTTTTTGTAAAGATACTATTTACAAAAATAAAGTTTATTATTATAATTATTGTCAAATTTATCTACAGTTGACTGGGAAATAAAAAATTTTTTTTGGAGCTGCTTAGACTTTAAACTACCACATGAAATGGCCTTAAACAGATCTTCAACTGACCGAAAACTTTATTCCCAGTTACATTTTATGAAATCACTTGAGTCAGGATCAAATAAAAATGTTTATTTGATTTGAATTTTGGTAATTACATTTGGCAGGTGATTCTTTTCTGGGACCTGCGTTTACTTTCACGTGCACAGCTAAAGCAGGAAGAGCAGCGGGAAAGACTCCCACACATGCTGATTGGAGCAGGCATCAATGTTTGACGTCATGTTGATTAAGTCAAAAAAAGCATAGTAAGGAGAGGATGGGGTGCAGGTTGGTTGTACAACATCCTGGAGAGGACACAACAATATTAAGCTGGCTTCAATGCGGTGGGCATTTCCAGTTGAGCTGTGCTAATAAAAGAAATTTCTTGGTTCAGAGTTCTTTTCTCTACCTTTTCTTGCCCCAAAAACTCCAAGCTTGGCACATCTTTGTCAGAAGTAGGATTGCAAGATGGCAGACATGTTAGTAGAGATAAGAGAACTCATCACAGGCCTAAACGCCAGTGAAAGTGCTTGCCTGAAGAAAGGAAGCACGCCTGTGATGGAGATGCAGCGGTGACAGATCGCCGACCAGGGACTCAGCAAGGGATAGCCAGCCTTCCATTGGTGGTGGCAGCAACGGCCACGGACTGTCAGAATCCACCGCTACAACCAGAGGGTCCCCGGCGGTGTGCGATGAAGATACCACACTACAATGGAGAAAAGCCACCAGAGACCTATATCACTCAGGTGCAGTTGATGAATCTTCAACTGAGGAGACAGCTGTACCATTAACCCATAGCCTGTAAGGTAAGGCCTTGCAGATTCTCAAAGATCTCCAACAACAGGAACGACGCGTCCGGCAGGCTAGCGAGAGGCCGCTGAGACATTGCCCCTACGCTTACGCTGACGACGGCCGGGACAAGCTGGTCAACCATTTGGAAAGAGGTTGGGACCCTGCACTGCAGTTCTTCACCTTCAAGCATGTCAAGGGTACCCCATGTTTGACACTGCCGCACAGGAAAGGCTTTGCTCCTAATGACATTCAGCCCGCATGGGTTGTGCATTATGCAAAATATAGTTGGAAGATCTACTCACATCCAATCATTACAATGCACCTCAATTGAGCCACTTAAAGGCAATCTTAGAGCGGTCCTCAAATAAGCAACTGTGCTTCATTTTTTATAGTTGAAGATGCTTCACCTTTTATTCAAGAGGATTTCGCAGTTCTAACTGATTGGTGGGGAGTCAGGCATCTAAACCCCAGTGAGAGCTTCGAATCAATCACCATTGTTCACTTTCATGTTTATTTCCACATCTGAAGCAGAGGAAGCTGTCGGAAAATATACATGGCAAGACAGCATATTGAAATACAGATTGAACCCAGATCATTTGTGTGCATTATTTGACCTCTGCTTCACCACCACTTACTTTAAATATTAACACTGTTTCTACAGAGAGAAATACAGCTGCACCCATGGGTTCTAAAGTACGGCTATATCCTATTTTGGCCAATCTCTACGTGCAGGAAATAGAAACAGAGCATCGAACTTCTTCAAGGGAACACCATGGCATAGGTTCAAGTATGTGGATGACATCTGGGTCAAAATCTAAACCTGTGAAGTAAACATTGAAGTGGATGGTGAACTTAATAAAATGAGTAGGTTTAATGTAATATTAAACCTACTCAATGTTTGCCCTTTTTTTCACAGAGGAAAAAAAGGGCAGGCATAAAAACACTGTCATCCCAACCGTGGCCGGGGTTTCAGAGAAACTACTAAGGGTCGTTTCGAAACCCAACATCCTGTTCCACCTAAACCCACACCCTCAGACAAACTGACTTATATGGTTTATGCAGTCCAATGCAGTGAGGAGTATACAGATCTGTCTGTAGGGGATACTAACCGACCACTCCACTAGAACATAGCCCCACGCACACAGGAGAGCCAGCTCATCAGGACAGGACTCAGTGGTCCATCTGCATCTCAAAGACAAGGGACACTCAACCATATTCAATGCAATACTGACAACCCCCCCAGATAGGTTCACCAACATTCACACTTTGAATTATGTTATGCCAAACGACTCACGTGATGACCTTGCAGATAAAAATAAGAATCTTTCCTTTATTTATCACATGCTACACACATATAGTACAACGTCTCATCCGTGAGGTAGCAGTGGGTTGGCCCTGTGAGGTGTGAAGCAACCAGGGAGCTGAGGTGTCCGGGTCTTGCTCAACGACCCACGGCTTTTGAACCCTGGTCTCAGGGTCTCAACAACTGTGTCCCTAGAGACTGAGATTAGCGATGTTGGATATATTGTCCAAATTGCCGTCTCGCCATAGACTTACTGACAGCTTGCACTGCTCAAAGTGAACCAACTTTGAATGATACCATGCCTCAAGATTCTCTGTGTATCGACCACTTAACTGGAAGTTTTATACCTGACTCCTAGTCAGAACTGGAGAAGCCTCTGGGATGGGCGGTGAAACATCTTCAGCATTTAAAAAAGAAGCCCTGACACGTCGTTTACAGCTTTTGAGGATTACCATGAACTGGATGAATGAGAATCTACATATTGAACATAGTCTTATACTAATTCATCAGTTCCATAAGAGTTAACTGCCTTGTATGTAGAAGGCTTTCCACAATGATCCATGTAAAAATGGACATGGTAATAATGGAATTTTTCATCAAAAATCTTTAGCATCACTAAATCATAATTGCATTAATAATGACACATTGGTGTGTATACCTTAGAAAATATTAAGGAAAGTTTTTAGTGACCTTTACACTCATATAAATATATATGAGTGTAAATATATAAATATAAATATATTAACTATATATGCACTCATACACTCATATATATAAATATTTATTAGTGTAGAAATATACTCATATAAATATATGAGTGTAGTGTAATGAGTATACAATATATATATATATATATGAGTATAAATTCCCTCTTAGCTTGGATTTAAAAAAAAGTGAGTTAGATAGATTAATCTTTTTCATAAATTCTTACAGAGTCAACAGTCTTATCTTTTATTAAGTAGGGACTTACTCTCGTCTATTTATCTGACAAAAAGTGGAGCGTATTTTAGTTCAAGGCCAGAGACCAAAGTCCCTGTCACAATAAAACCTCAAAACTTTACGCCTTCAGTGTTCTGGCAAAAAAAACACCATTGTTTGGAGCTCTGATCTTATCTACAGATGCTATCGACCTCGTTCTGAGGGGAAGCTTCAGACGTGATGGCCTGACTGTCACTATTGAGGATATTTTAAAGTTATGGATGTGAAACCGTGGTTAAGAAAGCAAGGCAATTTATTTCATTTTGCTTAGGTGAACTCTCTGACATAAAGTAAAAAAAATTATACTGAATTTTTATTGACATGTTGTGTGACTATTGTTTGGGAATCAGCTCTGTTTCTACCTTCCACCTGTCAGGTTACACTCTGAATGTGGACTCCTTCCTCATCACCACCTTCTTCCTCAAGGATAGGCAGATATTTTGCTAAAGCCACATATAAGGTTGTTGTAATTATTGCTACTCACACCTAACAATCTAAGATTTATCATGTTCTTGATTTCATTTTGATATTGTTGGATGTTTTCTTATGTAAAATAGAAATGCGTAGAAGAGAGTAGGATGCAGTGAGAGTGACAGCAAATAATGTGCTGCTAGCCCATTATGCACATCACAGCTACCAATGGTAACTGTGAAATGTGACCAATGATGTCAAGTGTTAAAAAGCAGGGCTCTCATTATTTTGTCTCTTCTCCAACTCTTCTCCTTGGCTGCAAGAGGCAGCACCTCTGAGGGGCACCCAACGGAGCTAACAGCTGTGGCCTGAGCTACAAAAGCTTTCTTTTGTTAGTGTGTCCTGTTCAGAACCACAGACACTTCTTCTCCTTATTGCAGTGTTCAAGAGGCTGTTTAAAGACCAAGAGCACCAAGTGGCTAACTGCAATGAACAAGAACCAAACAACCCACAGCATCTAATCTGCACATCCAGGAATACAACGTTCAATACCGGAACCTCAATTCTTCTCCAGTTTATGCCGAGGGGATAGCCATAAATAAGTAAGGAGGAAACGACTGCATCAATGCAGGGAAAGTAACGTCTACTGCACAGGGCTTTACAGTAATGCACAATTCAAATCTAACTTTCCAGTGCAACTCCTTAAAACTATTTTTGTTCGTGATTAATATTGTATATGTTACTTATTAAATATTTTCAGGATTTCGGCTTTTCTGTGAAGTCTGTGCAGCACAGTGGCATGGAATATATTCTTTTTACCTCATGTAAGAAGTTTCCAGGTTCAATTCCACCAGGGAACCCAAAGCTATTCCACATTGTGTTTGCATACTCTCTCTAGATTTCTCTCACAGTGACTCTAAATTGCGCACAGATATGAACGTGTGCATGAATGACCGTTTATTTCTACCTACTGGCCCTGTGCTGAACTGACAAAATATCCAGGGTGTACCCTGCCTCTTGCACAATGTCAGCCTGGACAGGCTCTCTTGTGGGCCTGAGCAGGATAAGCAGTTATAGCTAATGAATGAAAACAAAGGCCTAATACACATGTTGGAAACAGTATTTCAACTAACATTGGCTTCTCAAGATAATGTGCTCTACCACACTGCAAAATTGGTTCAGGAATGGTTCGAGGATCTAAACAAGTTCAAGGTTTTGATTTGGTCTCCATATTCCCCAGATTGCAATCCAATTGAGCATCTGCGGGATGTCCTGTACAAACCAGTCTGATCAATGAAGGTACCAGCTTGAAACCTAGTGGACTTTGCTAGGTTTGCTGCCAATGGGTTGTATCACTGCACACCCTTAGAGGTCCTGTGGAGACCACGCCATGAGCCAGAGCTGCGTTGGCGGAAAGTGCTTCTAGCCACTATAGGGCAAGTAGTTGTAATGTTTAGGCTGATTGTGGTCAATGTACAGTACTTTCAGCCCACTCAATGTGGACATTTTGACATTAAGCATTCATCAATGATATGATTCCTCTACCCCTCTGTAATACACTTATAACAAATGAAATTCCCCAAAGAAAAATATCATAGGAAATAATGTAAATGTAAAACACAAGGCAAGATGACAAATACTTTTAACAGCATTATAGTAAACAAAGACATCATGCTTTTTTATTGAAAGTTCCTAGACTGGTTCTTAAATCTTATAAAGAAGAGGCAGTGTTCTGTTCCTCGGTGAGAAGATGAAAAGACATTTAGACTTTGAATAAATAGTTTCAAACCTCATCAGCGTTGAGCAAACAGCTCTAAAAGTCAACCATTCAACATTTTTTAAAATCGTATTATGTTTATTGAGGAAGGAAATTGCTTGAGGAGGAAGATTCTAAGAATGCATGGCGAGAAAAACATCCTGCCAGAAAAGAAAAACAAGCAAATACTGACCAGACGTGACATGATTTAACTCTGTGTGTCCTGAGGTCACGCTGGTAGATTAAATAATATTTTACTTGCCAATGTTTGGTTTATGTATTATTTTTCAGCTCATTAACGCTACGACTCGACAGTTATTACTTCACTTTTAAATAATAAAACAAAACAAATGCCAGGGTAGGGTTACAGGATGACTTCAGACTGGCTAAAATATTTAATCTTAGACTTCCGCCTTTGCAGTACAACAAAAGTAGAGGTAAGTTTAAAGGAAATAATTTAAACTTCAATATTTGGGAATATGATGTTAAAAATCCAACAACCTCTTTGTTGCAGTCTCACATGTTTGGGACACAAGTGACATTAGCACGATTGTTGAGTGTCAACCATGGAACAAAGGAACACTGATGTTATCATGTTGGCGTGAAACTGCTGTGGAGGAGGATCACATCCACCTTCGACGAGAATATGCTGTGTGAGTAGAAGTACACCTCAGAGGAGACAAAAGTCCTCTTAGTGGAGATTCAGACTCTGCAGAGCAGCAGTAACTTAAAAATGTAATTCTTAACCCTTTAATGCCCTGCCCAGCTGTTTGGTTGAGCATTTACTTTATGTTGACTTTCTCGTTCTTATTGAAAAATGTGAGCCATTTGACGGAGTGATAGCATGTACGTGCTAAAGTATAAGGGGCCAATGATGGATCCCTGGGGGACACCTTAGGTCAAATGGGCCACCCAATAGGAGGTGTGAACCACGGCTATAGGGAAAGTTGTATTCGATAAGAAGGATGTTTTTTGGCATATTAAAGCATGTGAGTACTTACTAAACACAATTATGTAACTTCATACAACAAAACACTCAAAACCTTTTTCCAAAATTATGCTTTACCAAAGGATGGAGCTAAACTAATGAAGAATGACTATTTTCCACTTAAAAAAAAATTACATCATGAAATAATTCCTGACATATATAAAATCTGATTTCTTTCCTTTTTTTCCCTATTCAAAACATGATTGACCAAACGACTTGTCATATACAGTAAATAGTGAAGTTTCTAAGATAGTAAGTTAATTAATGCCCCAAAGAAGTAATATATGGATTATTCTATTTTTTTCTTGGTGAGGACATTATTAAGCTGGACAGAGAGGCCAGAAGCGCTTCTATTTAGTAATTTTATAAACACACTGGAAACATTTGAATTATACATTTCTTGATCCACTTTTTGCAAACCCAAGTAACCACATCCCTACTGCTTCTGTGATTTTCTCTTTATCAGAATATAAATCCCTTGACTGCAAAGCCTACTTTTGCCCCACCAAATCCAGCGCTCTTAAAATATTAGTGGATTGGATGGATTTCTGTGCAACCAGAAATAATCTTTTTCCATTTAAAGGTATAGAGCAAAGTTATTTATTTCATGGATTATATTTTGCTGTTCTTAAACTTCATCCTTAATGTTTCTGCAATTCAAAGACTCGATTTCTTCTACTGGGACTACCAACCCATTGCGGTTGCTATTTTCATTATGATTCTCTTACCTATAACACAAGTAGAATGTGAAACATGATGAGCACCACCCACCGTGCTCATATTTCCATTTAGGGCCTCTTTGAGATATCCTGCAGGCAGTATGGGATTATGATGTCAGTACGGACAGTAATGAATATCTATTTCTTGAAGGAAATTCACAGCAGGCTAACCCCAGGCTTTGGGGAGTCTGGGTGCATCGTTGTATGCTAATGAGGTCCAACATGTTCCCGAAGTGTGAATTCTTAAGAAGACCATACTGACTCCTCAGTATCTTTAGGTAGGAGGTACATTGTACACCGAGGGAATTTTTCATTCACTTATTCAATTACGCTGATTTACCATATTATAATTTTTGCACCTATGACCAAGCCTCCCGCTCTCATCTCATGTGTATGACACATCCATAGACACACCTGTTGGCTTTGCTCTGCAGACTTAAAAGGCAGAATTGTAGCCATGTGAAAGACCAATTTCCTCAATAACAGCACAGCTCCGTGCAACAACCCAGTACCCGCCGGTGTGAGGGGAGATGGGGAACAACCAGGACATAGAGTCTCTTCTCCTGCATGGAATCTGTGGGACAGAAAAAGATGTTATGGTTTAGGTTGGCAGTAGTAGCAGTAGAGGTATTTTCAAAGAATTTGTTTGCAAGCAGACAAACACCAAAAACAATTGCTGATTTGATTGCAATTATATCCTCCGGATTATGCTTGCTTGTGTAATGTGTGAATTTCCCCAGTTTAGTCTCAAATCTACTTCAGTTCAAGTGACCGCAACCGTTGTGTCATTTAAAAAAAATACCTTCCAGCTTTTTCACTCTTCTAAAAAGAAACAGTTTAATCTGTATATTACGTCATGATTCTCCGCAGTAACCAATGGATCCTTGGGCCCATTTTCCCAAGCTTGAATAGGCTCATAAGCCTCTACCTCTGGGCCTCACGTCATCTCTCAAGAAGCAGCAGAGCATGGAAAGAAAATGACTTCCGAGGTGCCTTAGGGATCAACTAACTTCGCAGTTAGAAAATATTGAAGTTAGTGGAAACAAGAGTGGATGAAGAATTGGTTGGGAACACTCAGAAGGAGATTATCTTTCCTTACCTGAGATATTAACTGTGGGTTTGTCGTTGTAGTTCTCAAACATCACTGTCAACGGTGGATGCTGTGGAGTAACACTTCTGTTTCCTACCATACATAATGGAACGTTCATCGGTCTTATACCTCCTCATCTCTTTCAGGTTTTTAGCAATGGTAAACATTTTATCACAGGAGATGTTATCAACCGACCACGTTAATCATGTCTCCCTAACCATTTATTCATCCATACCTGTTTCCTCTGTTTTCTTATTTTCTCACTCTAAAGACCCAGTTAAATTGTTACTCCTTTTGTTGACGTTTAATAGGGTGGTAAATTCATTTCATCTCCTCATCATCAAGAGTCTTAATAAAAATCTTGCACCTGGGGTCCTCCTGGTGTGCTGGGGTGATGCCCCATGTCCATGCTTGAGATTTGTGAGAAGATATTCTGTGTGGATTCTACCTTTGTGAGATGAAAACCAACTTCAAAGTTGGTTAGGATTTTAAAACTCCTTTAAATTAAGCCAGGCTTGTCTTAGGTTTCTAAGTGGATGTAATTTCACATCTTGAAGCATCTTTTTTTTTTCATAGTCTTTGTGTGTCATCAGTTGAACCTGTGTTTGGTACTATATTCCATCGATTATGGTAAAATGATTTATAAATTGTAGAAAAAGCGACAGCGAGGAAGTATTGATTTAACTATTGACTTTAAGTATGGCCTATCACAGCTGTGGAGTTTGGTAGGCGTGTCTGTTTCTTCTGCCACGATACCAACTTTGGCTGATTCCGATTTTTTCTTTAAAATTTAAAATTCATAATGAGTAATGTATTTTAGATGGTCTAGCTTCTTAACTTACAATGTTCCACCGGTTGATTAAATGTGAAATGTGTGATTAAGTTTGTTGTGCCGAACTTTTTCGGGGGGTGTTCCTCAACAGCTTATTTTGTCCTTAGTGGTGTTAGATATTGCAAGCTTTTATTTTTTCTGGTTTATCAATCAATCAATCTTTATTTACATAGCGCCAATTCACAACAACAGTTGTCTCAAGGTGCTTTCCAGAAAGAGCAGGTCTAGACCAAACTCTTTATATAATTATCTATAGAGACCCAACAAATTCCTCCTTGAGCAAGCACTTGGCGAGAATTGCGAGAAAAAACTGCCCTTTAACAGGCAGAAACCTCGAGCAGATCCAAGACTCATGGTGGACGGCCTACTGCCATAACCGGTCGGGTTTACGTGTGGGATATTTGGAGCCATGGTAGCTCCAAATATCTCACAAGTAATGTTCGTGTACGGCGCATGCATGCAACCGGTGCGTAACCGGCCTCCAGTGTCTCTGCTCGGCCAATTGCCGATTTCTTCAAACTTGGCCGCCCACCACCGATCGATCGCCCATTCTGGCCTTATGGCTTATGGCATGGTATTTTTGCTGTCTCTCTTTGTCTGGCTGGTATAATTTTTTTCAAAACCACAGCAGAGGATGTTTTAGAGTGCAGTTGAAGAGAGCAGTTGTTGAAAACTGCAGAGCCCTTTAGGTAGGACATTGGAGACAAGTGATTGAAAGAGAGCATTAAATCACACAGGAAAGCTTACTTGTTTAAGGACAGCGTATATAAAGAGGAAATATAGAAAATCTCTGTTTGTAGTGGTTTTACACACCTACCCACGAACTGAAATAAGGACATCGAGTGAGTTCTATGAGCTACCTTAAATACAATGTGTATTAGATGTCTTCTGAGTCTCGCCAGGAATAAATGTTTTTAATATCGACTGGATTTGATACCTTTGCTCACTTTACTTTAATTGGAATCTAGAAATATGGAAGTTTATCCCATTTTTCCTCCCACTTTTGTATTAGAGCAGAACTCTCTAACCACAGCCCATAACACACCAAAGCAGAGGTGGAAGGAACGATGGCTGATCTGTGTTTAAATGGAATTGCACATTATCCTAGGAACACTATCAAAAGTTTAACTACGATAACATATAGTGATTTTTAATTTTTTTTTAACTTTTGAATAAATCATTGTCCAAATCTTGGGATAAATCCACAGTGTAAAGATACACAGTTTGTGCTTACAGTTCCTTTTATGGTCTTATTTTCAACACAATTGAGCACCTTTTACTGCAACTCGTTTCATCGCATTGTTGTAAAGTCAATGATAGGAACATAAAGCTGTGATCCGTCCTTGAGAGTCAAGATAATTAAATGCCAAGATAAAATTCAAAAATAATTTTATATTAGCACCATTTGGTCAAAAAGGCTGTGTGTTTAGAATGTAGTGAGACTGAATAATAGCATAAATGTTACCTGCAGGGTTTGATACAATCTGGATTTCAGGCAATAATATTTGAGACTTGATCTGATGATATGATCAATCTTCAGTTTATCCCTGTCCCAATTTTTCAATTCACAGCAGATCACGTACTTTAGGAATTTTCGGAGTGTTTTGGGAGTGTTTCCTATTTAAAACATCCAAATGTTATCATTTTCAACAGTTAAAAAAATGTGCCTTCTCTCACATCACCTTATTTGGTGATTCTGTTGGGCTCAAGCATTTACCCGAAGAAAAATATTCTAATTGATTTCAAGCAAATTAATAAATGTTGTACTGAATTTATTCATTTTCAACGGCAAAACATTTCATCACATGTTAATTACTTCTTGGTTTTTGTCCTAATTTAAATGTGACGGAACAAGTGACCTTTGCTTGTTGTAGGTTTGATCTCGCTTTTGAAATTAGTTTTTCTAAAATGTAAATATAGTTTTGCTTTTGGTAAAAGTGCTTTTCATATTGTTAAGTTGTTTTAGCATTTGTGGGCCACGATAATATTTACTTATTTCCTTTCATTTCTGTGCACTATGGGGGTGTAGTAGGTAACACGGTTGCCTCACGGCAAAAAATCCAAGGTTCAACTCCTCCTACCATCAATACTCCAGCATACAATATGATTATACTCCATTTATGTAACTGATAATGTTACATAAAGACTACTGTTGTAAATTTTATCTCCAGTATCCATATAACGTTCTGTGTTAATCAAACCTAAAATCTTTCCAGTTGTTGTCAAAGGTTTTCCACATGGTTTTCAACTAAAGTCTGCGAATTAAGGATAAGGGTTTTTTGGCATAAGAGGAATGTAGGGCAGCAGTTTTTCCACAAAACGTAGTCTCTATAATATATGCAAGATGAGAGGAGCTACAGAAAACCAAGAGGTCCAAAAGATGGGACATGTGGCAGGGTAATTTCCAATCCTTGAGATAAACTTCATGAATGAAACTTAATCATTACCAGATAAATAGGGATCCTCCTCTTCCTGTGGAAAGTATACGAAATTTCCTGTTGTTTGCAGTCGATAGGTGTCGCAAACTGTGCTGCTTAGATCAGTAGCTTGTAATTGATTACAATTCTAACAAAATTTTTCATAAGTTCTCTTATATCAAGAGTAATTCCACGTAAACATTCAACTACTCACTCATATTTAGAAATTCTTGCATTTCTTCGCTTTGTTTTCTTAATACTTAGCCGTTAGCCACTAAACTCAAAGATAGATATGGCTTCCATCTTGCCTTCTCCCTCTCCTGCTCTCTTGCTCACGCTGTCATATGTTTAGCTACTCCTCTGCCTCCTTTAGCTCTAATCTATTGAGTTTAGTTTATTTGTAGCCATAGAGGCGGAGCTTACTGAATTAAAGACGTGGTTCCGCACATTGGAAAAAACCCCATTTGCCGCTGTAGCTAGCCCGCACCGTGTAGTCGATGCTTACCGACTTAACTTAGCTCCTCCTAGCTGCCCCCTACCAGCTCCAGAGCAGCCGGGAAAACCAGAGACCATAGTGAAATGCATTCCTGTGGCCAGAGCGGGCGAAGTGGAATTATATATTATAGATTATATATTTAAAACTGCTGGCAAAGAATAAGTGTAAATATAGCAAGATAAAAATTGATTTTGGTGGTCATGACACCCGATTACGACAACCGGTAGTCACAAAACTGAATGTTCATTGGTAAGTGCTTCTGCTGAAACTATGTCGGACTCCGTAGTTTTCTCAGGACCTCTACCAAATCTGAACAGCGATGAAATGTTTAGCCGCATGTCATCATTCATCCTCAGGCTGTTGAGGTCTTGTCCACATGACGATGTGGGCTTTCTAGACAATTGACGAACTTTCTGGGAAACCTGGTCTGCTTAAGAGGAATCTAGGAATCTAACTGTTTAATTGACGAGAGCAAACGTGAAATCAAAGCGTTGAGACCAGGAAGCAGAGTTGCATTCTTACAAGCCGCTCTGCGCCTCCTTTAGAGTCACCCAGCCCAAAACCCGGTGTTTTGTCTGTCCCCCGAACACCTACATTACTCAAATCAGATTGCAAAATAATTTCACACAAAAACCTAATAAAAATGTGCAGAAACCAAGAATTTAGTTAAAAATGAACATCAAATGAATTGTGGAATCCTGAATATTAAATCTCTAAAATCTAAAAGCGTTGTAGTAAACGATCTTATTTTAGATCACCATACTGATTTATTCTGTCTGACGGAAACCTGGCTGTGTGAGGAGGAATATGTTAGTTTAAATTAATCCAGCCTCTGCTACTCATAATAATACTCACGTACATAACTCCAGTTTACTATTAATTCCTAAACCCAAACCTGACTGTGTATCATTTTAAAGCCTGACTCTCAGTCTTACAAATCCAACGTTGGAGCACCAAGTGCCAATCTTATTTGTTATAGAATATCGGGCTCCTGGCCCATACTAGGATTTATTATTATTATTTTTTTTTCAGTTTTCTGAGTTTATTAAGCCTAGTCCTTAACACAGGTATGATAATTATTGAAGGTGACTTTAACATTCACGTACATAAAGGCAAGGATAGTCTTGGTACTGCTTTAACCTATAATATTAGACTCTGTTGGTTCAGTAAGTGTGTAAATGAGCCCACTCATTGTTTTAATCACACCCTGGATTTAGTCCTGACTTTACGACATTGACACGACATTGAAACAACAAACAGTCCATCCACAGACCCACTGCTATCGGACCACCGTTTGTCAACTTTTGAATTTGCACTCCTGAGGGCAGTTTTGTTAGAAGGTTTCCTCTTGACAGTCATTTTAAAGTCATTTTCCTCCAGGGCTTTTCTCTTTTTAATGTGCTGCCTGCAATTCTACATTTTTTTTCTCATTCTCCCCTCCTCCTGTCCATTTTTGAACAAACGTATTGTCCATGCACAATTCGTGGAATTAGAATCAGCATTATGTGGATGTGCGTGAGACACATGCCTGACACACAGGCACGCAGGCAGCTTGCCAGGCCATTTCTTCCATGTTATGCCAATGGCCAATGTGGGTCTGGCAGCTCACCTTCATCACATATCCATGCCTGTGAGTAATCCTCATTCATGTTCTGACAGGTTGTTGACTAGTTTAATCTATAAGATAATCATAGCCTTTTTAAAGCACCACTGTCCTGAGAGCCATGTATCTTTAAAGTCAATCTTACATATTACATGATAGATCAGGCTGTTTTCATTAGATCAGACAATACGGTACAGTTTTTGAATAGTTCATTCAGCTAAATCATTTTCTCAACCCATAAAGAAACACTTAAACCTTCATTTTCAATCCTGGTGTCATAATGTACAAGAAACCAATAAACCTTTCATCATGGATGAATAAAGGTACTACACACTTCAAACACATCTTCCACAATGTTAAGCTGCTTTCGTTCCCTGAGCTGGTGCAGAGGAATAGCATCGGAGAAAACCGACTCGAATTTTCATCAAATAAAAACCTCTACTCCGACAAAATATTTAAGTCAAATTCACTCCAGATCTCCCACATTACCATCCCTCATGTTCAATATTATGTGAAAAAGACTTAAGGATGGCAGTTTATGCTGACTGCTAGACAAAAAAATCTGCAAAGTATACTCTTTACACCAAACCGCAATGGAGGATGGTCATCAACCAACAGACTGCCTCCTAACAGTCTTGGTTTTGTCCATAGCAGGACAATAGAAACAACTGCAACTGGCTTGTATCCTAATCAGGGTTTGGGCAAAGTTCGAATTATGAAAAAAGGAAGCTCGTGGAAGGGGGTTGTTGTTATCTGGCTTATATCCTGCTCAGGTTTATGGACTTTCAATTGGTTTCAGGGAATATCTGCTCCCTCTTGGGCCTTTGCCTGACCTCTCTAGTCATTCATTAGGAGACATTACATTTTACAAATGTCTCTCATTCAGTGGATTACACCATGGAATGATAAGGACATTAATATGTAATTATCTTACTATTATATAATTAATTATTGTATCTAGAAAGCACTCTGGAGAGTATGAATCTTCTACTCGCTATTAACAGCCTATAAATCGAAGAAAAACTTCAAAAAAAACGCTTCAATGTCTTGTTTCTCCTCCTTCTTTTGCGCCATCCACGTGCGCCATCTCTGCTCAGCACGCTGAGCCTGATCTCCACCAACCCGACCTACTAAGTAAACTCAGCCTGCAGTCCTTCATCTTCATATTCTGTCAGTTTCAGGATGGCACTTTCACTAGTAGGTAATATCACCGCTCCAACCAGCCTGACGTCACATCGTGAAATCATCGTCTCTAGGACATGTTAAAACCTACCATTGGGTAAAATTTCATGCAAATGTGCCCACTCATTTTACTGTAGTCTTGCTAAGAGGTGAACAACCAATTAAACAGACAAACCAAAACCAAGTCAAAGTACTAATTTTCCAACACTGAATGAAAAGCATACGAATTGAATCACATTAAAATTGGCCCTGAATGTTATATCCAACCTTTGACCATATATCTAGACATACATTGTACCTACTGATAGGAATTGACACGCCTGCATGGTGGCTGGAATGGTATGCAAAAAAATCAAGGACTATAATGAATGAGGCTGTTTCATTTAATATTTCTTTTTTTACTGACCTCATTTTCCAATTGATACTATCTTTGTTATAGCATTTCAAAAGGAGATGGAATATCATGGACAGATGAAATGGTCGGCTGTAGGAAGAGCTCCATCCCTGGCAGAGTGCTTATCGTGTGAAACATGTTTGGAGGGCAGATCTACGCCTCAACATCAAAGCCGGTCAGATATGATAACTTCACACGTTTCCCTGCTCTTTTCCTTTGAATCTTCATTATATATTGTCTCTTTGATGGTTACTTGCATTTTTCAGTCCTTAATAAAATATATGATGCAAAATTCAGAGCGCAATATTTACTAACGTTTTTCAGCCTCTTGTGCTTTATGTGTTTTTTCAGCTCGTGATACATTATATAAGGAGTGAACATAATGACAATCCTCCTCTGACAGTTAAAGCACCCTTCTCACAATATTTATCCCAAATGATGAAGTGTGACAAAATCTTTCAGATTCCTCCACCACCTTGTCACGATTAATGATGTTGGTCCCCGGTGTTCCGCTGGATATTATAATAATCCTGAAATAATTATATATTGTTGACATTATGTCAGTACAGCACAGTGAATGATGGTTGAAGCTTGGATTGAGACACACAGTCGAACTTGCCGTGCTGCAAACAGCAGGGATCTGGTACATGATCATCGGCGCCCCTCCTGATGACTTCACTTTGCGGTGGCACTAACATTACTGGCATAATTGCATCGTCAAACAGCCCACGGATACATTAGCATACAACGACTCTCTGCCTCAGGGACAAAGACAGTGGTTTCCACCAAGGCTTGATATCTCTCTGTGAAAGTGAATACAATATGGATACTTTTCACCTTTCATTAATTGTCTCGGTGGGACAACCAAGAGAAAAATGGATGAGATCGAGTCTTTGTCACATTACTTTTTACAGTGACAGTTGAATGTCTCCCACCGCTAAAACGGTTGGAGAGTCCATTAAGAACAGCCAACGACAGAAAAGATTTTGACATCGGTCACAACAGCTGTGTTAAGTTGACTTAACCTACAATACAATTCTTCATTCAACTATATTTAATTTTTGATCCCTTACTCCAAATTTGTGCTTACTTAAAATACAATATTAAACCTCTGTGAACGCACCAAAGTGCATTTCTCTGTTTCCTCATTCTGGTCTCGAGAGAAAGCCACTGCTTAATTTCTTGACACAAGTCTTCTCCAGCCTTATCCCCTGCTGCCCCATATCGTCTGTTATGTAACGCTCACACGCCGACAGAGGACAAACGCTGCTCCAGCGACAGGGGAAATTTCATAAACAACAACTCTCCTTTCTATTTAGCATAGAGGCTGATGCAGCTTCCCGGTTTCAAACTTTATACATGATAGTCGAAACTTTACAATGAGAGAAATGAGCTTAGGAATATTACAACAGCTGGAAAACATTATCTGGAGCTCCAATAAGATAAAACCCAATTTCCAAGCACCTACCATTCACCGCACAGGAAATTAAAATGGCCCTTCATGCAATTACAGCACACCATGCCACCGAGTGTAAAGTCACACGCGTAGTCCCACCTTTATTACAAAGTTTACAAATGAAAAATATAATAAACTGCACAGGTGTCTGTCTGTCTATTTATATATCAATATATCTCGAGGAATGATGTGAATTGGTGTATTTTATGAATTATTGCCACTTGCAGGCCTCCAGTCTTTAACGGATCTCTGACATGAGATCAAATATCTGCAGCACTTTGACTGATGTGCACAACCATCTTCACCACTGGACTGATTATTTCAGTAAACCAGGTCTCCTCTTGTGCACTTAGACTGGCTGCATCAGGGAAGAGATTTCTCTCATTGGAAGTTTACTATTTGGAACAACAATTCCAATCATATATTTTCTCAAAATTCAGAAAGTCATGGAGGGACACACATTGGTATTCTAAAATATACAATTTCTGAATGCCTGTATGCCCCTGAACTCACTCATCCACATAGAAGTAGATATCAAATCAATTTACTCTTGAAGCTGTCCTTACCTTCACCAGACAGATTAAATTCTGCACCCAGTTTTGATTGTTGTTTGTCTGTTGTATTATTTTTTCTAACTGTTACCTGGATTACTCAAAGATTGCTACAAAACTTTGTAGAATGGTGGGGCCCAGGTCAGACAGAACACCATGATATTTTAGAGTCATTCCAAGTTGAGTGGTAGATCAAAAAGTTTTTCCAAAATTTCTCAAAAATAATCCATCAATTGTGGTATAAAAATACACATGATTTAATGATTTATGTGGTTGAAATGTGTGACATGAATATCTAGGGAAAGATCACTCAGGAAGACTATCCCCTTCCAAACTGGGGCCACAGTTACTGTTTATACCACTATATTTTTTCGCACCTTTCACACATCCTCAGTTTCAAATACCTGCTTTGTAGTCTCGGGCCTCAACTGATTTCAGCCGTGCTCATCTGCCAGCCACATCAATCCAGTCGCTGTGACACATCATCATCATTGGCCACAATCAATTGCTGTCTTTTTAAAATATGATTCTCTATTGCATCTAGTTCTTTAATACTGCTGGTTTGCATGCCCCTCACTTCGTCATATCTGCCTAGTGTTCACAAATCCATATACATTATCATTCATTCAGTCTAAGCAGAGTCATCAGCCACCACTACCAGTATCCAGGTATGTCATACCCAATTTTGACACTTTTTTTGCCAAAAGGTCTCCTTTGGTACCATCTGAACTGGAAGAGGATGCGTTGAATTGAATGAACTTATTGGACAGCAATACTTGTTTTATGTTACCTATGTAATGTTTCTATTAATTATCTCAATTGAGTAAAAAGTTAAATTGTCCTGAACAATTATGATTTAAGATCATGGGTATAGATAATAAAGACAATTCTTGCTTCTAATTTGACAATTTTATTATTTCATAGGGTTTAGGGTTATATGGTTTGAATATTACTGGATGTTTTTTTTTTGAGGGCACGTTTCGCTGTTGTTCTTCACCCTAACTGTCATCTCCTTGGCAGCCAGTTCTGTTATGTAGCCAAGCCTACCATAGAGGGAGAAGTTATCCATGATACCCACTCAACTCCTGCATCATTATGAGGATGCCATCAGGCTACTCATAGGTAGCCCAGTGAAACCATCAGAGGGTGCCTTTGCTTTAGGGTACCACTTTGGGCGCAAAGCATTCTGTGGAACAGCCAATGGAGAGTCCTAGAGGAAAGACCTTTTGTGTTGCACTGATTCATGCACAACTTTTCTGGGGGATGGTTTGACTGAAATTGCAATGGAATGGTGATTCCTTCTTTAAATATTGATTGAGTATAATTAAGAAGTGTCAGAGCTAAGAAGTATTATGATCGTTTGTATGTGAAAGTGTTTCTAAGTGTGTTTTCTTCTGTTTTTAATTCTTTCTCAGATTTATACAGAAAGAGGAAGAAGCGTTCGGGTATTCTGTTAATGTGGAAGCTGACCTTTTGAATTATGAGATTGTTCAGAATTCCTGGTGAAAACTGAAGCTTTTCACCAATTGTTTAAAACATCTTTTAAAAAAAATGTATTCTGATTAATCATTGGTGTCTGTATGATATTAAAAAAATGTTAATTGTGGATTGTGGGCTCTATGTTTTTCTAATCAAGGCCGATTACCGCTATTTCATTATATTTATCTTTATGAAGTTTTTAATGGTAAAGGGAAAACTTTGTTTTATTTTAGTTTGAAATTTATATTTTGCATCCTCAATGATGGACCAGATGTAATAAGCAAAACACATGCTTTTAAAAAAAAAGAATTTTCTTAATTACGGATTTCCTAATTTTTTGTTCCTAAAAAAGTTAATAAATCAAAAATACAGTTTGTCTCCTGAGCTTAATTTCTCAAGGTTTCACATCCGATACTTCGTTTTTCCGCATACTTGTTAATGTGAACTTGCTCATACATTCAAACAACCAAGGTTAAGTATGGAAGTTCAGGATTTGAGACACAGCACATATCTTCCTGTGAAAAGTTGGTAAATGTAAGAGGGGCCATATGACATTTTGGATACTTTAATACTGAGTAGAAACACACACACACACGCATGCATACATACAGACACACACACTGTAGCTCTGTAAGCCGTATCTGCCCTGTTGGGAGAACACACTTCTCCATAAACAGCTGTTCGCTGGTGTCCCTTGTGGCCTCCTGCCAAGCCAAAAGTGGGTATCAAACCGTGACCACACAAGCCCACGTATCTCTGCACAAATGAATAATTACATTATATGAAGAAATATATTTGATGCTTTATCACGCAAGCACAGCAACTACCTCCTCTTAACCCTTTAATAAAGAAATGCTAAATGAGAAGGAAGACAGAGTTGGTTTGAGGAGAATGGAGTCCAACTGTAAACCAGGGTTAAAAAACAAGAGGTTGAAGAAATGAGCTGCGGGCATGACGGCCTATGTCGGTGGGAGGCATCCCTTATGGGAAGCTGGGTACCATATACCTCTATCAATCATAAAGATAGAGCTACCACCATATTGACTATGCACCAAACAAACAACATCTAGGATGAGTTTTAAGCGCTATACCCTACAGAGTTCACATTTCATATCGTTCCTCTTCCAATGTCTCAAGGGACGACGTTGTATTTTTGAGAATGCATATGTATCTGAGTGCAAAGTCTCACCAGAACTCCTTTGTGGCGGGATTAAAGAGCATCATTAAAGGTCAATTCCACTAAAAAAAAAAAATCTCTTTATAGAGGTTATTTTTTACAAAGCTATGCAAAGTGTAAAGGGAAACTAAGCCAACCATGAACTTGGACTCTATGAAAAGTTTATTTGCAAAGGCAGATATCACCATTTTCCTTTCTATAAATCCTTTTTTCCGTAAATATCTAAATGTATATCTATATATCTAATCAATAAAATCTACAATAAATACAAATAAGCAATTTGCAATATTTAAATGATAATAAAAAAATTAGAATGCAAAGTGTTGAAAATTGCAACAAAAATAGTCCATTTATGGGCAATAGTATGCATTCAAAAAAATTTTTGGGGAGGCAATAAAGCATGATATTCATTCATATCCATCAATGACTTTGTTGTAGAAGACTCTCCAAAAAAGCTCTTGCTTGGAGATGCAGCTTTAAAAATCTACCCACGGTTCCATTCCCTGAAGTGTCGGGATTAACATTTCACCTGTGCCCTTTTTCCCCTCAACCTACATTGTCAACTTCTGCTCCAGTTAGCAATTTCCTGCATTAACAAGAATGACTTTTAGCCGCCCCCAACAAAAGGCTTCTCTTCACTGTAAACATTTTATAAACACCCAAATACTACCAAAAATGAAGACCTTACATGAAGTTCAGTCAGAAAGACTAAACTTCACGATGGCAGTTCTCCAGTGGACACACACGCCGACTCCTCTCCAACGCCAACCGGCAGATCCTCAGATTCATCAGCCCTCCAGCTCCATGTGTCAGGTTTCTTCTAGCATCAACACCAGTGGCTAGAATTGTGGTCCTATACTGCAGCCACTCAGAACCGACTCTTCCGCAGTGAACCAAAACTTCCCGGTGAGCCCCAGTGCCAAACTCTTTTATCAATTTTCATCTCAACTAAAACAATTTGTTCACTGATGCACTAGTCGAGAGACTGATTGAAAAATTATTTTTAACCGATGGACTTTAACTTGCTACCATAACAGTGTCAACTGTGCCGGGCTTTCTGCAATCTGAGCAACCAGTGAGCTTTAATTAGGTTAAATATTGTATACTGGGGTGTTAGAAACCCTGGTGTGCAATCAGCATTGAAGTTGAATGGGGTTGAGTTTAAGGCTTTCTGTCGGCCATTCAAGTTCGTCCTCACTGATCGGGGAAACCATGAGAATCCCATGGTCTCATTAACCCTTGTTTCTTATCCCTGAACCCAGATGTTTTCGGGTTCAGTGTACTAATATGGTTTCTTAAAGTGAAAAAAATGCTTTTTGCATTAAGATTTCCCATCACTGAAAATAAAGGGCCAAGCCCAATCTGTGGTACACAGCCTGCTTTTGCGCAAAAATTGCAATGCCTCCCATGTATATATGGAGATACAGTATAACAACAATAGGTCTTAAATAGGCAAAAAAAAATCAACTCTCTCACCCTACTGTTATTGTATTATGACGTTAATAATTTTTTGCTTTGTCAAATCAGATTTCTTTTCTGAGCAGGGATTAATTAGTCAGTATCTTGCGGTCCATTAAGGCCCTACCAAGTCAAGTCTTAATTAGAGAAACATTAATTGCAGTGATAACCATGCTCCTCTTGAGGCGTTGTGTACGGGCTAAGGAACAGAGATCACTACCAACTTTAGGGAGTGACAAATTATGTGTGATGTTCAGAGAAGTGTCTCTCACTGTGTGACAGTATGTGGTGCCTCGCCCTCTTTGTGTTTCCACCAAGCTGCGGTTTCTGTAATCTCTCTGCATAGCCTGAACAAAATTACAGAGTGCTCACTCAAATGTTTGTTTTTTTCTTGTAGATAATGTTCTTTGTGAAAAACAAATTTAATTATTCCTACTGAGGAGTATTGTAGTGGAGGGCTGGAAGCTAAACCATCTTTAATCTAATGGAGGACACACAAAGACAGCCCAAAAAGACAGCCAGCTTTGTAGGCAGTCTGTGGGACTGATTCGAATACACAATCAGCTCAATGACTGGAAGCCTGTCGTCTTATCTCGGCTTCCGCTGTGTGTTCGTCCCATGATGATGCCTCTACCTTGACAGTTTGCAGGAAAAGCTATTCTCCTGTGTTTTTTTAAATGCTCTTGAGTTCTAACCCACAGCTATCTGTGGGTTGAGAGAATGTATCTGGATCAGGAAAAGGAATTAGGGAGAGGAAATATGTAAGTATTAGATCATATTCAAATGTACTCTCATGTTTAAGAAATCATCATTCGCTTATGGAAGACAAGAGTAGCCATGGAGGTAATTATTTATTTATTACCATTATCTTGTTCTCATGAAAAAAAAAATTGTCTTCTCAATACAATTACGTCCTTATCTTTATCACCTTATCATTAATTCTAAATATTGTATGTTTACCAGCCATAAATAGTCTCAGAGCTGCATGCATATGTGGTATCTTTACAACTGCCGCAACTGATTCAAGATGAAAATGTCAGATCCAGGAAAATCCATTATTGACAAACAACTAAAAGATTCTATACTAATCAAGGTCTAACAAGGAAAGAAAATCAATCTTCTAGTATAATCATTAGAAGACCCTTGGCAGCTACTGTGAATCTGTCAACACCAGAATGTATTAGAGTGACGTATGTTTATCAAGCGCCCAATAAAGATGTGTTTTTCTGAATTTTATAACACTGCAGTATCAAGAGTGAAGAAATCGCAAATTCCCAACAATAGAGATTCATTTAAATGATGGATAAGCATATTTCATTCCAACATTGCTCTGACTTTGTACAACCAACAACAGTCCACTGAAATAAGGAGTCATCTTGGTGAAGCTGCACTGCATATCAGCGAAAATACCATATTTTGTATTTTGTCTTTTTTGTCTTGCAATTTGTAGACAATCCTTACGCTCTCAGCCGACAGGATGACTCCTTTAGATGAACTTGAAGATTGTATCTCGTCTATCTCAATACAAAACTACAGACCTGTTGGTTGGGTCTTGACAATGCTTTGCTAATAAGTTACTGATCAAGGAAGTTTGAATCTGCTAATAACTTTACAAGTTCACAGCGCTAGCCTTCTCTGTAAACTAGGCCTACTCTGTCGTTCCCGACAATAAGGATATATTCCGAAAAAGTTGCCAATCCCCTTCATTGTCATTGCAAAGAACTGCAGTGGCGGACGCAGTGGTGAGGGTGGACACAATGATGGTGATGACAATTCCATAATAGCCCAGACTTGCCGGAGAAATTATGATGAGGACTGAATCATGGCTAACAAAAACACATAAAGCAATTTGTCCTTGTATTAGACTTTGATTAAAAAAGATTTCATAAATAATGATCCAACATTGTCATCTTGAAACAGTTGCTTCAGTTTCCACCCATACACGCAACTATGAGATTCCTGATCTCTGATTAACATAAAAATAAGTTATAAACCTTTGGTTTTCTCATGATAACGAGATAATGAACTTAATCAATTAACAAGATAATTAACTTGTTTTCTCGGATACCGGCATAAATAAACGTTTGCCAAAATGGAAGTTCTTTGCCTCCATATTCAACCCCTCCTTTCACCAACTTTGTATTTTTTCAAACATATAATGGATTTTATATTAAATTTTTTTTTTTTACAGTGTAGTCATTCTGAGCAGTTAATGTTTAATGACTTACATGGCCATGGGAAACTTACGATAACAATCTATGTGTTTTAGGTACTTTAACTTAAAAGATAAACAACACATTAAAACATAACAACATCAAACAACACTAAACATTCCAGGAAGTTTTGCTAATTGCATATCAAACAAACGTGCAACAATTTCTGCATTAATTCAAATTTCTCCGACTACCTGGCAAATTTTAGTCGACCGTTAACTCCAACGCTTTTTATCCCCTCATGAACGGTTTTGACTGTTTTGTGAAATGTTTGACAGTTTTGACGGTTTGAGGTAATACTTAAAACCGTCAAAACATGATTTCATCAACCTAGCTTACTACTAGCTACAGAATCAATTACACTGAGTGTCAGAAATAAAAACCTGGCATTCAAACAGGTACATTTTACACTGGTACAGTTATAGCAGTACATTTCATATATTTTTTCTGATAAACTTTACACATGTCAATAACTGATTAATCATGAATACTTTTACAAGCAACAAACTATATTAAGACTGATGTGGTAACTTTCCTGCTTCACTTTTGGATTATTTACTCGTTGTCTTTAAAAAAAGCTGTTCCCAAAAAACAAAATGAAGTGAAAAGGACGGAAGGTGAAAATACTAGGTTTACTGAAAGATAATAATAGTCGATTAACACAAACTTTTCAGCTAAACAATAAACCCCCCCACCAAAAAAACAATTCCAAATATCACCAATCAAAGCCCTTTGTTATTAACAATACCAATTTGAAGTACAGCGAAAATTATATGCACACTAATTGGCAAACAAATTACTGTTTATGCCACTCAAAATAGGCTTCCTGGTGACAAAATGCAATAAGTTTCAAACGTTTTAAATGTCAAGCAATTTTAAATCTCCATAACACAATCCAAATTTCACACTATTTCAACAATACAACTTATCTAATGTATTAATAAAGTATTCTACAACTTGGTTCAGACACAGAGACACACACCATAAAATAAGGGACATAAAAAGTAAGTTGCAGGCCTGTTTTATTTTTTTTATGTGAAGCAATGGGGAATGGAGTGTGCGGAAAATCAAACTCACAGTTGAAGGTTAAGCTTGACGAATCCTCAAATGATCCCACAAACAAAAACCAAGAAAACTAAATAGCCCCAGAAGTATCATCAGAAGCAGGGAGCACATTCAGTCCATATCATTCAGCATTATTGTCCTCCGACGTGCAGTTCACTGTACATTACTCTAAATTTAAAAGCCCACACCCATACATTTATCATCTGTTACTATTGTGTCTTATTTTTATGAATAACACACAAGCCAACAACACTCCTCTTACCACCTTTGCTGCCGTCTCTCATTTCAGGCCAGTCTCTTCCAGACCGTCAAGTTCCCGGAGGAGCCTCTGCTGGTGCTGATCCTCTAGGGCTTTCTCATAAGCATTCAGATCGTCCAGGCGCACGATGACCTCAAGCATTTGCATGTCCCTGACTGCCTTCTCCACAAGCCTTTGAAAAGTTTCCACGGCTCCTGTGATCCCTGTTTTATCTTACGAACTGATAAAATTCCAGTGGGCATAGGAAGGTCTTTTTCTCTGTATCCTTATTTCGGCGCATCATTGGGCATAGGAGCAGCAATGGTCTAAGCTGTCCAACAGTGAGACCATTGCTTACAACCAAAGAGGCCAATGCATCATCAGTTCATTGCACCATGAACAAACCTTCAGATATAACCGTGCAACTATTAGATATTGTTCTTAAGTCCATTCCTCTGTAGCCAAGTTCTTGGTCATGTCAGAGTTAATGTGTTTCTGTAGCGAGAAATTCAAAAAGAATTGACTGGACCTGAGGTTGTAGAAATACAAAGTCGGCATGCACTGGCGTTTGTCTGGAAGTATAAAGAAAGAAGCATATGGTCTTTTTAACTCCTTTATTATCCCTGCTGCCAGATGTCAGGAAGCTTTTTGGCAGGAAGGTGTTGGTAGCCAGATCTGTCAGATTTGGTCTCACTGACCAAATGTTATCTTAGTTTGCAACTCTTTTGTTGGAAGTAACACTCTTGTCCTAATTGGGGCAGGAATAGTGTCTGAACAGAGAGAATGTGGACACACCAAATAAAAACAAAAATAAACTTTGTTTTTTGGGGCATTATCTCTGGAAGCTCTGGTTCAAATGTATGAATGAACTGTGTGAGGTGGCTGCTCTGTACTTCAGTGCGGCTCCAGAGATTTTCACCCCTGACCGGATATTGGAGGACTAGTGGCAGGTGCTCAGGTGTTGGAATTATTGTCATTTGGACACATTTTTCCAGGATAGCAGTGTAGAATGTACCATAGACTTTCATATTCACACAGGGAACAAAAAATGGCCATGCAAGTCCTGCTGGCAGAATGACAATGACAATGCGCACTTAAAATGCTCATTTGGATATTTGCATTTGTCGTTCTTATTTCTTTCGCAGTGCTAGGAGCTATCTTGACTTTCAGTTTATGCTGTGCGTGAACTGTTTTCTGTGTCAGTTTATAGTTCCCTGAAACAGTAGACTTCATAGAGACTTGTTACTCCTCATGGACTATAGTAGACGCAATGGACAACACGTATTCCTCTTTTTCTACCACTAAGTTCCTATTTTGGAATTTTTCAATAAAGTGAGAAGAACATCAAACAGTTTTTGTGGGTTTTATTAAGAGAGATTTAGCAAAAGACCATCACAGACAAGAATTAGCCATATTAGGTGGAGAGTGAGGGATAGGCTAACATTTTATAACCAGTGAACAAAATAAAAGCAAAGGTCCCAGACATTTGGTTTATCTCCCTCAAGCACCACAAAAGTTATTCTTCATGCCACACTAGGTCAAAGGTTCACAACATAACTTGTATAACTCATGTATGATAAAAAAAAAAAAACAGACGGAAAAAAACAACAGTTCCTTAATGCTTTCCATCGGAGTATTTAAGTAAGGTGGGGGGGCGTCATTGACCGAGTTATGAGCACACTAACTTCTTATATTAATCATATTTCAGCTCTGAAGTTCTTTGCAGTCTCCACTGATACAACAACACTTTTGACATGGACAGGTTTGGTGGAGTTCATCCTGTGGCAGGAAGCTTCCTAGCCCTCTTCAGTGCATACAGAAATGTGTTATCCACTCAAACCTTTCATGAAATAGTAAAGATCATCATATATAATCCTGTGGCTTCTTTACGTAGTTGATTAAACCGTGTCCCATCTGTGCAAGCAAGTCTCTTTTTATGGACCACTATGTCAAAACTATCTCCATCGTTCTTGGACATTCTGAAGGTTGGTGACACAAGTGTTATTCATCTTTCTATGATGTGCCAAAGATGTTCTCAATCACATTAACTATTCTTTAGGTGCTGCCTCTGGGTTATCAAGGCAGACAGTTTGTAAAATGTTCAAGACAGAACCTTTCACACCTCCATTATTCTCCTTCTATTTTTTTTATCAGACTCCTCTGTCCTCACCTGAGTTCAGGCCAGTTCACCAAATGCTTCTCTCCAGGCAGTGTGAGGACCAATGCTGAGAAGGTTCGCAGCTTAGCTTTCTAAATGCACTACTGTCACCATTAGTCTTAGGTGTTCTCCGTAAAAAGATTCCACTGCTCTAACGATAACTTCAGGAGAGGGTGCTTTGAGTGGGAAAGTGGGACCAGCTTGTCGCTGCGTGTGTGTTGCACTCCCTGAATTCTTCATAGCTTTCTCTACATTTTCCTTTTGGGAATGTTAACTTTCACACTGACGGTCATTTTTCCACCTGAAGAAACACAGTGGCTTTTGTGGACTCTAAGTCCCACAAATCTCTGCCACATGTATGACCAATATGACATCTGAAGGGTTAATGCCTTCTCCTCAGCATCAATACCAGTGACCCATTTGATTTGTAACAGCAGCATACTATCAACCTTAGTTTACCCTATTCTGTGTCTGCAGTATAAACTATGTTGTACTTGGGAAAATACTTTGTTTCTTTTAAAATAAGCTAATAACTACAAAGCAACGCTTCATTGGTGACTCATGACTGCTTTGCCAAGTATCCTACTAACCACATCGTGAAATTTGTGGATGGCACGACAGAAGTGGACCTGATCCAGGATAACAACAACCTGACCTACAGAGAGGAGGTGAAACATATGGTGGACTGGTGTAAAACCAACAACCTGGCCCTGAATGTTGACAAAACAAAGGAGAGCATCGTCGACTTCAGGAGGAGCCGGCCCAGTCACAGCACCAAGTTCTTAGGAGTGCAGATATCAGAATCTCTGTCCTGGTCCCGCCACATTAGAGCTCTCATAAAGAAAGTTCAGCAATGCATGCACTTTCTGCGCAGGACGAGGAGAGCACACCTCCCCTCCCCAATTCTCACCACATTCTACAGTGGTACTATAGAGAGTATACCGACCAGCGGCATCTCTGTCTGGTCAGGAGCCTGCAGTGCCGCTGACTGGCGGTCCCTGCAGAGGGTGTTGAGGACAGCTGAAAAAACCCTCGGGACTTCATTTCCACCCATCCAGGTCACTGCTACAAAAAGCTGCCTGACCAGGGCTAGCAACTATAGCAGAAAACCCTCCCACCCCCACCATAGACTGTTCTCACTGTTGGCCTCTGGAAAGAGGTTCCGTAGTCTCCGGAGCAGAACAGCCAGGTTCAACAACAGCTTCTTTCTGCAAGGCATAAGACTGCTGAACTCCATATAATACCTATAACCATCCCCTTTCATATACATCCCCCCCCCCCCCCCCCCCCCCCCCCCCCCCCAAAAATAGTGTTTTTATACCCTGTACAGGATTGCAGGGGAGCTGGATACGATTCATACAACTAAATTATTTTTAGTTGTATATATATACAACTAAATATATATATATATATATATATGTGATAATCCTGAAGCAGGGCAGAATAATGACCTCCTGAAGCAGGAAAGAATAATGTCCTACTTCAAAACAACCTGATCTATCATAAACTTTTTTTCTTCAATTAGAAGTGGTAACAGCTAGACCTTAACATGATCCACAGCTGGTGAGGGATTCATATTGATTCAAACCTTGCAAATTAATCCATTTTACCACCAGGCTTGGGAGCCCTCAGCTTCTGAGCTTGTTGCCAGTATTTAAATAGTTGATAGCCATCACATGAGGTATAACAAATCGATTGTAGACAGCCTTACGGAATATAATTCATGGCTTTGAGCAGAGCCAGCAGTTACCTATAATTAAGCAGGCTTATTTGTAGATTGAATGCTGGTGTATTCACATTCCTCAGAGATAATTGGAACGGGACGTGTGTGGGTGGTGAGCGTTAGACGGAGAACAGGGAGGTCAGTTTATTCTCAATGGAAAACATGTCAGTTATATTTAATTGACAGGGTGCATGTTTGAGTGCATACTTGCATCTCATTTCCCTACATGTGTGCTGTCCATTTTTACTTGTTTTTGTATCATTCTGAAAACTAATTTTAGATTTCGACCTTTGGAGTGATGACCGGAGGTGCAAAAGGCACCAATAGTAACTGGTGGTTTTCACTTAAAGACAGGCTTTTCATATTGTTGAGGTCGGGGAAAAAAATCAGTTTTAGTCACTTTATGTGGGACCTTCAGCTGTGCTCTCTGTTTCCCTTGTTTTGGGGAATTTCACATGTGCAAGAAAGCAGAGGTTGGCTTTTAGGGCCATAGATATATTGGAGCTGGATTAAAATATCTTAGCTAAAGTAGTAGTGTAAAGTAGTAGTAGTAGTGTTTTGAAAAAAGTTTGACATGCAAACAAAAGCAGGTTTGGTTATTCTGATATATTTGCGTTTAGTAAATATTAAATGTTTGTCTTTACTTTTGTTTTATGCAGCAGAAACGTGAACAAAAATAATTCACTGAGATACCCATGGAGCGGGATGTACTGGGAGGGATGTAGACTATCTCAGGGGCTACGAATGAAAGTTAAAAGTTTGGATTCAACTGGGCTAGAGAATCAACTAAAATGCTAAACATTAGTGTCAAGGTAAAATGTTAATTAGTAAATGCAAACATCAGTATTGGTCTTGTTAGTTTTTTAGTTTGTGTTTGCCACATGTTGAACCAGAGACTATAGCTAACATACATAAAACTAGGCCTACTCTGTGGTCTCAGACAGTGTTGAATAACCCCAAAAAGCCCCCAGTTGTCTTCGTTGTACAAGCAATGCCTCTGGATTTAACTCCTCAAAATCAAACCCCCTCTGTGGGTAAAATTAGAACTATTACAGTAAAATATGATTTATTCAGCCACCAACACCGAAGTGGTGGTGGATTTGTGCGTTCACCAAGAATCCTGCGTATTAATGTGATCATTCCAATATTATTTCAGGGATTATTACTCGACTGGAATGAAGACCTGGACTGATTTTGGGAAAGGTCAATTGTTTATTTTTGACACTGGGTTGAGCATTATATGGAAGGCTCCAGAATTTATCAACCGTTGGTCAGCTTAAGTCCAAATCTGGTGACTCAATGAGATATATTTTTATCACATTTTACTCTAATAGTTCAGATTTTACTCTCTAGGACGGCCACTTTTACGAAGAATGGTGTTTTTTCGGACATATCTTCCTAACTATTGGTTTGATTTAGTAAATTTAAAAAAGAAGTACTGTAGACAGCTCAGCCACGAACAGGTCACACGTCAGTCTACTTCTAGTACAGCGTTATCTAATGTTGGCTGTAACTTAACCCTAGGCTCGAGACAGTTTTAAAGAAAGCATTCACAGTTTGCATTCAGTCATAGCACAACATAAAATATAACAGTACTAAACCTATGTTTAACTCTCCATCGTTCAAAGGGATCAAGGTTGTAGAAAGAGTGTATGAGTCAGACAAGTCTGTGGATCTGACTGCTTTGTGCTGAATGTTTTGCGCCTTACTTTACATGATACTTTCAGCAAACCCACTGAGTAGCTGATTGCATCATCAAAGTCTAAGTGGTTCTTTCTGCTGAGTTACAGGCCCAGCAAACATCCGACGCAACTTTTCTCTCCACGTCTGCCGTGTCTCTCAGCAAACATGGAGAGATGCCCTGATGTGTGTTCTGTCAGTTGTCGGCTGCTTACTTTTTCTTTTTTTTTTGCGCAGCATTATCCGGGTGAAGCCTAAACATTAATCTACAAAAGCGCACTGTGGTGAACTGTCAGGGTTGAAACTTGCCCTCCTATTTTCCCCTGTTTCAAAATCTTCTCCTCTCGCTTTGATGTGCCGACTCCTTGGCCCTGCTGGGTAAGATGCCCTCAGCTTTTCTTTGTATTCATCCCCTGTCAGTCCAGCTGATGTCAATCAAAAGTCTGCTTAAATGAATGCCCTCCAGTCTGCATGAAATGTTTTTCTCTTTCCAGGAGGAAACTCAACACTCCAACCATTCTGACAAAATAGAGGTCTGTGTTGATGTTGGAGTTTTGTCGATAAATGTGTGTGTTGACAAGAGAAAGTCCAGTTGTTTTATTTATTTTTAATTAGCCGTAATATGATTATTATTTTTTTTTTGTCTTCTTCACTGTGCCCAAATGACAGACACAACATTTACTATATCCCCGCAAAGTCGTAATCAGAATTATGGAATCGTCATCAAGGATTATTTTCAAATATTATATCCTCGTAGACCTTAGAGCAAATTAAAACTGGATTGCATTTGGGAAAGATCGCCTGTATACATTGCACACTAGGAGGCACTTTATCTCCAAAGGTTTCAGGCCATAATTTTGCAGCCATTGATCCAATGTAGTCCAAATTTGGACTCGAGGCAAATGAATCGACTCGAGGAAACCTATCTTGTATGTGTAAACTTTTTATCTAATAGTTCTATTTCATGCACTAGGGGGAGTTTTTTTTTTTTTTACAAAACATACAATTTCTGATACTAACGTTTTAATATTTAATTTGAAGAGTTCAATCAGGGGAATGGCTTTTACAACACAGGGGATCGGGTCTTTCCAAGGAAATACCCTTGCTGCTGTGAACTAAAGCGTAGGTCTAGTGTCACAATGTGATCAATAAGTAAATACAGCATAATGATGACTGTTTTCACTGAATTGGATTGCTATATGTATGTTATCACTCTGGAGAACTTTTTATGCTCTGAACCTAACATAAACGTTCGTTATGACTGCTGCTGCTCTGAAAAGATCCAAATAAAGTGTTGTGTAAAGGCCCTCTGTGGTTTTCCACTTCTTTGTGTCCCATTTCTCTCCCTCACTCTGCTCAGCTGAGTCATAAGTCTGTGCACACAGTGTGTACAGCAGGCGGGGAAGTATAGACACATTTTCACAGCCTGCTCTTCTCAACACATTCTGCATGAAAAGTGGAGCGTTAACTTAAACACCTGTCCCTTGATAGTTTCACTGACTGGGTATTACAGCTCTGCAGTTGAGGCCGTCTGCTCAGTGATTGCTGGCGAGGTCAAATATTGTGTTTGAGTCAGTTCACACTATAAGAGGTCAATATGGAAGTTTTTTTTTCACTTCAATGGAATTAGCTGTCTGGATTTATCACAATCACATCATGTTATCATCCAGATGAGAGTATATTATTGCTTCTACAGATGAGTAAATACCCTCATCTGATTATTGCCTTGTGGTAATGCGGGTCTTCCATAAAGGTCACCTCACAAATAAAGAGAGTAACTACAGTTCTATTGTTGACAAACAGTTGATATCCTTAAATTCTAATATTACAGCATTCCTGGCTTGATAGATAATTTGCCAGATTATCTGCCCTCAATTGAAATTAGGAAATTATGCATTCTTGAACAAGTAGAGGTTAGGACACAAGGCTACACAGCTATAAAGGTTATTCGTGTTTTTTTCTCAGGGAAGCCAAAGGAAATAGCTCCTATGTATCTACATCAGTTATTAGCCTAGCTCCTCACCTAATTAAGTAGCGGGCACAGTAATCAATCATAGGGCAAATTGGATTAAGATTGGATTTCTGTGGCTTCTTCAGTGAGTAGAAGATTGTCCAAAGCTGGAACTATGACTTTGATGATGACATTCCCAGTCAGTACTGGAATAAATTAGTGAGATGCTGCAGGAGAATGGTGAGATAAGTAGCAATGTAATGACACACAGGGGGCAAGTTTCTCTTAAAATTCCAACACGAAGGTTGAGTCTACATGTTTTTGGTAATATATGTGTAATCATCTATTGTTTTATCAATCCAAAATGCTGTGAGGGGTTAAATATATCAATACACCAAAATTATATCCAGGCCTGAGGATTTTCCTTTGTGTCTTTGGCAAATTGAGTGATTGTCAGGGAATGAACACGCTGCTATTTAAGTTTCCGTCACCATTTCCAGAAGGTCATTTAGCTAATCTAATCCTTATCCTGGCATTAAGCCTTTAATATCCTGCTCAATAGTTTGGTTGATTGCGTCTTGAGTCACAATTTCTTGTTGAAAAATGTGTGCCACTTGACTGAACCTGTTTATAATATGACCCAGCGTTTCTTTGTTGATGAAATTACTCTCTCCATTCTTATAGTTCTTTCATGGTGCCAGTATGTGCGCCCTGTCCACTTCATCATTGACACAGCCGAGTCATCAGCCACCACCACCAGTGTCCAGGTTTAATGGGGGATATTCCTACTGCTGCTTTCAGAGAGTTTGTGACCTTTCAATCACAATTTCTCTAAAAGAGTCTGAGCGCCAAAGACCTCCTGAAAGACTAATTATCACATATCTGTTATGCCTATCCTTTGTATTCTTATATCAAATCCTAGCTATAAACATTTATCTCTTCTGATTTAAAAATTATTTCTGGTTTTTAATGAATATTTGATTGTTTGGTATACAAATTAAGAGCCCAGACATTTTAAAACATTTCAAACATAATCAAATGCCAAAGAAATCTGCAGCTTCCCACTAAAGTAACTTGCGTTAGTCTCCACAGGTTCCCTGTCAACTAGTGGTTTGGTTAGTTTTAAGAGACTACTCAAGCATTTTATGAAATGTGCACACACTCACACACGCAACATCAGATTATGGGCATCAGTTTTCCTACATAGAAAATAATGCAACTCAACATTTCAAATTTACGAATTTGTTATGCTTGCAGAAACATTAAGTAAATGAATGTCGCCTTGAGCCTTTAATCTCAAACAGAGATTAAAAAGTCAGCTGCAAAGGTTTGGTGAACTCAAAGGTTTCTGACATTTTCACACTTCAGAAACATGTGACTCACAGGTTTCACTCGCACCATAAGACTTGTGGCAGCTCCCTCTGGTGCTGCTAAAGGCCTTTTAAAAAAGCTTATCACAGAAATGTAGAAATACTCTACAATCCATGTAAAGAGACAATGATGCATCAGCGGAGCTGTCATTTAAGGTTGGGAAAGCTCATAGGCATTTGAACATTGAATGATGCTGAATTTTCAGGGAGAACTGTCTTGCCAAAGAAACGTAACAGTCCTTTACCTCTTTGACAAGTAGAAAAGGCAACATTCAAAATGAGCTTTTTACTCCATAACAAACATCCGGACGGAATTTCCCTGTTACAAGAAGTACCGATGGGGTCCTTGAGGAGGTTCTGTGCTGCAAAACACCTCCAACATTGAGAAAGCAAAGGAAAATAGCTGCAATTTCTTTGCAGATTCAAATTCAAATGTGAGGCTCATTATTGGAGCAACAGTATACGTTTGTTGAAGCTGAGATGGAGTTGACTTTTCCATCAGTCCTTTCCATTTATTTGAAATGAAGGACCAGAAAACAAGCTTGCAAAGGCAGCATTAATTATTTAGATCAAAATGGAAACAATTACATGCCAACTCACATTATAGACACACAGCTACATTCCCTGCTGTTGTGGGTACACCCGAGAGAGAGAAACCTCAAACACAGCTGAAATAGCTTTTGCGACCATGGTAAGGTATTTACTGAATTATATACAATTCTGCTAAGAAATTCTATCTGCATATTCACTTTGTTGGAAACTCTTATGAAAAAAATAAATATATATTTATATATATTCTATTTGTTTTACAATATATCTTAATTGTAAAATTCATAAATTTAAATGTAGTAATCTGCCTTTATGAAAAGATCCTTTGGTATTTAACTGTTGAATATACTGTAGTTTGACCATTCATTAATTATTTACAACAATGACAAATGAAGATGGCCCATTTAACCAAGCTGCGTGTTTTCTACGTTAATTTAATAATAAATGAGATATAACATGTTTATTAGTGAGCTTAAGAGGTGCCAGGTGAGCCGTATCCCATTGCTTCCTGTGTTTGTGTTAAATGAAGATATTTGGATGGTAGCTCTAGCATCATAATTAATTTGCGGACATGATAATTCTATTTTTTTATTTTCCTTTAAGAGTGGATATGCTCAATGGTTGACACATTCAGTTATTTGGTGTAACTCCTTTACAAGGCATTATTTTAATGATTAAAGTCCATTAAAAAAAGCATCTAAAGAAAATAAGGCTGTATTTAAACGTGACAGAAAGTTATATGGGGCAGACGTTTTTGGACATTTAGAAAAAGGGATACAATTATAAAAAGTAATATAAAGACCAAATTGTTTATAAAGCTGTTTCTTCACCTTATATGTTTCTGATGTGATATTTGCAATATTAACCAGACTAGTGCTTTTGTACCGGACAGCCAGGGTATATCCCCGGAAGTCACCAATCCCTTTCGTTGTACAAGCAACGAACTGATTGAACTTCTCAAATTAATAATAATAATAATAATACATTTAATTTATAACGCACTTTACATTTGGATCAAATCTCAAAGTGCTAAATAAATGTGAAGGTATGTCCACAAATTATTTTGTAAAGCAAAAGCTATAACAATTGACTTAATTGTACCAACGGTTAAGAAATAATGGCTGTAAACCTTTAGAGATAAAGCTCTTCCTAGTCTTAGAAATATACATCTGATGAATCTCAAAATGAAACCAGTTCCTCGCACTAAGGTCTATGTGAGTATAAAATAAATAAAAACTGTCACATCCATTCAAAGGCTAGGAAACACAGATGTTTTTAATTTCCGTTTGTTTAAGGTTCTCCTTTATTGCATTTAGCAATAGTAACCTTCAGAGGCTTTGACTTATCAGCATGTGTTTTCAATGGTACAATATGTACACAATTTCACTCATCAAACACGTGGCCGTTCCTAAAAGTTACATTTAAATGATGTAAAGAACTCAGCAGTGCTGCTTGAAGTATTCAGATCCTTTACTTGGGTGAAAGTACTTATATCATCAAGTGTTTAAGTAAAAGGACGTAAAGCATCGAAGTTAAAGTACTCATTGTGCGGTAACGTGATCGCTCCTACGCCCGTGATTCCTCTGGGAGCATCGTGGTAGCGTTCCAGGGACGTCGCAGCTGCGCCGCGGTTTTGCTGCGTCTTTGTCGACACCGGTAGCGTTTTGGAAGAGGAGCGCCTGCATGCTTTGTTTTTGTTTCTTTGTCGTATTAAATGTGGTTTGAAGATTGAAAGCTACTGAATGGCTCTTTACTGATTTCAGTACACTTTAGTTGGGCAAAATCACAACTCGCTTTTTCATCGTAGATAATTAGAAGATATGCTCACCTATATCCACAAACTCCTGCAACAAAATTCCAACTCTTTCCATTCTACTACTGTCCTTGTAACGAGGATCTGCGGTATCATAGATGACCTTGAGTGTTTCAAATAGAAATAAATTTCTCCTCCTCGATGGAAACTTGATGATCCTCACACCAACCACTTTTGTAAATCGAGACATATTGTTGATGTATACGATCTGGAGTATCCTATATTTATTTTAAGAGCATCCGCACAAAGTTGTTGTGTAATCTGATGGGATGCTCTATGTCGTTTCTTTGTTGTATTTCCCTTTTCCTTGCTGTGCGGTTCGATCTGCTCTATCATAAAAAGACTGGGTGTGTATTTGCAGCGGAGCGCCGGGTCGCTGGTGGGTCGCGTCGCAGCGCATCTGGTGGTCTTGCATTGTTTTGAAAAGAAGTGATTGGGAGCCGCAACCGTAAAGGCGCGCAACGCTTCCGGTCTAATCAAGCCTTTATTGTTTGACTATATTATAGGATGTTTAAGGATTAAAATTCCTGCTGCATTGATGTGTAGGTCCATGTTTGTGAACGGTTTAAGGAATCCATCTGCTAATAAGTAATTTAATGTACCATATTGCCTGGAGGCGGCATGGCACACGCATCAACCAAAAAAACCCAACAACTTCATTGTGACAGAGCTGAACGGTTTTCTATCATTCATGCCGCCGTCATGTCAATTATATTTTCAACATCTGTCTAGTAAGTTGATCAGAGAGGGCATCCCTGTAGCTTATGAGCAGACAGATTTCCCCCTGTAGAGAGTAATCCCATGGTCAGAGATGGGGAGGGGCGGCGGAGCTCAGCAGGTAAAGGAATGATCAGAACATTAGGGGACAGATATACCGGGATAGAAATGAAATCCCTAACCCTGCTCCCCATTTCCATCTTAAGAAGATCAGAATACTTACTTCCTTCCCTTCATATCATTTCTTTTGGAGTGTGGATGCCCGACTGGTCCTGTTGAAGCGCTGGGATCGTTAAAATATTTACAAAAAATGCTTGGGGCTCGGTCACGTCAGGGAAAGCCCAAGTCAGGTTTGGAACAGAGGGATCATGCACATTTATTTCTAAAGTGATGCAATGCTGTATTGGTCGCTGTGCTATTTGACTTACAGGGCAACAACTTTCCATATTCTGTCCAATTAGCAACTAATATTGGACATATTTTCACACAATTTGGACATAATGTCACACAGTTTCATAGTGATAATGTGTGTAGCCTGCAGGAAAGTAATTACAACCCTAAACACAGATTCAGAATTTTTCTGTTGTAAGGTTACCTTGAGTGTTTTGAAAGAACCCTATGAATAAAATGTATTCTAATTTTTTCTATTATTATTTTTATTATTATTATTTTTATTATTTTTATATTGACCAGACCCTGAGGTACATAATTAAAGGTGGCCATGATACACTGTTTGTATTTCGGCACAGGCTGCAAAAATCTTATTTTTGATAATGTATTTTTCTTGTTAAGAAATGCCTGTGTATGGCTGGTCTCTTATTTTTTTCAGATCCAAAGTTTGCTAATATATTAGCAATTACAAAAAAGCAGGGTCCTTATCTGAGCAGAGTTCTAAGGTAAAACTATTAAATAGTTAGATATTGTTAGCAAACCACTAAACATAAGTTAATGCATATGTAGTCATGTATTGTATAACACAAGACTTTAAAGACTGCTTCGAAAGGTGTTTTGGAGTTGAGCATGCATTTTTGGCAGCTGTGACAATGTGAATCCCAGAGACCCTATTTCACTTATATTGACTTGTATGTTCCTAACCTACCAGCATTTGACCACCGAACTGTAGCTGAAGTAGCTGCCTGCTTTATAAATATCACAGAAACAAGAATTTCTCTGCCTTGTCCCTCTTGGAGCTGGGTGATTTTGGACAAGCCAGAAGATTATTTTTATTTCACAATTTTATTGCACTCATCTACCGGATGCAGACAATAAAACAATACAAACAAAATACATGATGGTGCAATGTTCCGCAAGAATACGCTGATGCAATGGAACCAGCACATCCAAAGGGAAAACACAGATATTAGACTGCCAACTGTTTAAAGTCTCTTGACAGGCACAGGAGTCAGTCAACTTTTTTTTTAAAGGACTACACCATTTAGCTAAATAAGGATGATAATCCCTAACTTGAAAAAAAAGAAGAAAGATGTTATAAAAGTGACAGCGACAGGAAGACACTCTCACCGGAATATAGAAACCAGCCAGAACTTCTTCTCTTGTTTAGACGAATCATGACCGCATCACATTGATTGTCACATTTTTAACAAATCAGTTTTCGAATTGGTTCTTGGGTGTGTCTTTAGCGTCAGTATGTGGAAAGCGGTTCTTTCTAATATGTAACCTCAGTTGTATGGTTATTTTCGGTTTAGTTCCTAAATTAAAACTCATCAGAGAAATACGACTACCAGCCCTGACCTCCATGTCATTTGAAAAGAATGTTCTAATGAAACTGAGAGGCAATGGTGTCCTATATGATCGTTCATTCCCCTATAATCCATAACGCTAATCTAAGTGTCGGCTCTTTGATGAACTGGCGACCCGTCCAACATGTACCCCGTGTCATTCAGCTACTTTTTAGACAAAAAAAAGGAGGATGGACTTTTTCTTCAGGAAATTTAATAACTATTCTGAGTCTAATGGGTTCTCATGTATCCTATATAGCTGTTCATTATTGCTGCTTGTAGATGGTTGCTAATGTTGTGTTGTGAAGGGATCCAGATTCAGTTGTCTGGCGCTGCCAGCATTCCTTTGGACGCATATGTTTAAAATTGTTTAAGTTATTTGGTGGCAGTTTAATTGCGAGATTATAGCGCTGATGGCCGGGTTGGGAAATAAACGTAACCAAGCCGAAATCATATCCTTAGAGATATAATTAGAAATAACCTACTTTATATTTATTTTCTGAGCACTTCATGTTTTTGTTCAATCGATATCAGATCGATAACAGCGATATTAGGTTGTTATACTTGGACTCGGATCAAAAAGAAAATTAGTGGTATTTTAAATTACTAATTTAAGATGATTACATCAATTTGTGACATGGCTTAATATCCGCAGGTTTTAGACTTTCATCTCTTCTCTGAATCCAAAAATCTCCAACTCTTCAGGAATAAATAATGTTAGCAACAATTTGCTAACTTATGGTTTCTGCTCTTCCTGTTCATATTATATATATATATATAAGAGCATCCGCACAATATATATATATATTACCCACTAGGGGAAGCTATTACTGGGGAAAAATACTGTTTTTCTGACATAATTTCACATTTAATTAGAGAAGTTAATCAGGGGGATTTCTTGTACAGGGCAGAGAATTGAAGGCTTTTCAGGCGTATACTCTTGCTGTCGAGGACGACAGTGTAGGTAAAGTTTAAAAATTAGATGTCATAGGGGAATGGTGGGAGCTAAACATCCTGTTAATCATTCTCTCATTTGATATTGCCTGTTTTGTGATGAATTTGCAAAGAAAAATCACAAAGCCAGGCTGTTAAAATAAATCCGATAATGCATGCAGGAAATGAAATGTAGCTTATCCTATCTTGAATCTGTAAATACCTGCTCTCACTTATTATTATTATTATTATTATTATTATTATTATTATTATTATTATTATTATTGTTATTATTATGTATGGTTTGTTATCACTTTGTCAACGTTGTATAACTGTAACAAAAGAGTAGTGGGCAGCCGATGTGAAGTATCCATAGAACAAATTATAGTTCAGAGTCTAGCTTAACGACTTTAGGACACACAGAATACATGGGCAGAACAGGGATCCATTCAGGGACCTCCCGGTTTGAGGACAACCACTCTACCTCCCCGTCTGCAGCAACCCATTAGTCTTCTACATCGACATGACTGGTCGAAAGCTGAAGTATGTATAAAAGTGGATTAAGGCAAGGTCAACAGTAAGAACTCAGCTGGCTAATCTTTGGATTATCATAGAATTTTTGAACAAATAAGAATATCATAACCTTTTTAAAAATTAGGTTTAATCATTGTGATCATTGTGAGAAAACAAAATATCTTTTTATGATTATGCCAAGCATACCTGAGATGTCGAGAAGCTGTTGGGTTTTTTTTTATTTCAGGCTTTTTGTAGTCATAGTGGCTGTGGATTTCCAAAAACAACACAGCACAAAGTAATGTAACTTAAACACTGATGATATTTTCCAATACCCGAGATAGAAGACTCAGCCAGGGAACAGCGTTTAATCAGGGAAGAAGATTTAACTGTGTGCACAGAGGGAGAGAGGAGGTTTCTCATTGAAGGTTCACCTTGTCTCTAATTAGATAAACAATTTAAGGTCAAGTATCCTACCATGATAACAGCTAGAAGTGTCAATCATGTCCATGTATTTTTTTCAAGAAATGCACACATTTAATTTTTTTCTCCTCCACACGTCCAATTTAAGTTATCATCTTCAAAGGGAACTGATCACCTAATGGAGGAGTAGGAATTACAGGAGTGTATCTGGAGTCATATTAATGGTGGGCCAGACTAAACATGAAAGACAATGTCCAGAATTATCCAATCACACTCACACAACCATGAAACAATAGCCGGACACTGCTAGTAAAAGGGGGAGTTGTAGCGGGGTTGTATAAATCTGTGTTTCATTCACAGTTTACAGAAAATACTTGAAAACAATCTTAAATTAATTCTTAAAAATAATTCCAGACACGTATGCATTTATGTTTTGTATTTAATTATTATATAGCTTTTTAATTTCACTTTTCACACGTTTTAGTATCTTTTCTATTATATATATTTTTAGAGGAGTGGCTCCCCGGCACTCCTCATGCTCAGTGGGCCACACAAATCTGTTTTTTTCCACTTATCTTGGGTCAGATTGTGGTGGCTACAGACTGCAAACGATATCCCAGACGTCAAGTCTCCAACTAAACCCTGAGGTGTTACCAGGCATGAGATATTTAATCCCTGGAGCGAGTTCTGGATGTATCCCGGGGATCCTCCCAGTTTGGCGCGCAAGGAAAACCTCCAAAGAGATGCATCCTAATCAGACCAACTCAACTGGCTCTTTTCGACGTGAAGGAGCAGCAGCTTTGCTCCGAGCAACCCTCCGGATGTCCCAGCTCCCTCCTTATCTCTAAGGCTGGGCCTAGCCACCATTCACACTCAGGCCAAAAGCTCTCCTGCTTAGTGTATTGACTAAAAATCTATGAAGAAAGTGACAATCTTTCTTAACATTTTTTTCTCTTTGTTTCTCTCTTCATCTTCAGCAGGTAGACACAAAGGATAAAATGTCACATTTCCACAAAGTGTCTTCGGGATTTCGGGGACATGCTGGAGGATAACAGGCCATTTCGTCACAGGAAAGCAAAATTAATAGAAACTTGGAGTATGATTAGCATGTCAGTCCTCTCAACCTATTCAATTCCCAAGGGAGAGATAACGACATAATGGATAGTGTCTTCTATAGCGTACAGGCGGATATGCCCTTTGTGTTCCGTTAAGTCAGGTGAACTTTAGGTCTGTTATTTCTGCTGATTCACAGCGGGGTAACAGAGGGAGTAACAAAAAAGAGAACGTTCACTAAAATAACTCCACCAATGTTGTTCTGGGCTTAATGTTCTACCCAATGGATGGAGCTCTAGTGTCAACGTTAAGAGAGCGTCTTTCTGGTGGATGTTTATTCTGCTTCCAGTCAGCAGCAATGCCGATGTTTTAGGTAGAGGAACATGGTCTTAGTAAAGCAGACGATGCTTTGGAGGCTTGTGTTGTTTCAGGCGGTCTCTCACCTCAATATGCATAGGCAATGGGGTTAATTAAGAAAACCCACTTTACTGATGTGTTTCAAAGGATGAAATTAAAAATTAAACAGTGATCCTTTCACGCCAGCAGGATGGATAAACAAGGAGAACATCCTGTCCTGGTTAGAAGCTCTCACTGAAAGTAAGTTTGGGTGCTCCCATGACATGACGAGCAACAGACGTACTACAGCACAGATGCTGTTATCAAAGTGTGATTGATTGTGTTCTCCTCCTTTGCACAGCCCTTAAATATTACCTCTAGAAAACTTTACCAAAGTTTTAGGTAAGCAGGAAATGGTCCAAAATTCACCCAAAAGTAATAAAAGTTACAAAATATGATGGGTCTAGGAGAAATTTTAGCCCTGATGCTTTGAAATGTTTAAGATGTCAAGGGGAAGAAACATCCCTTTATGTTGAAAAATTGTTTGTTTGTTTAGCATTATCATTATAATGTAAATCCGCTAGCTTCAGCATGACTGCAGCTAACTGAGAGGCAACACTATTACTGATCATCATCTAATACTGTGGTTCTCAACTTGAGGTATGCATATTCCTAGGGTTACTTTGGGGTATTGCATGGGGTACATGTAATTATTTAGAAAATTCATGATTTGTGAAAATTATTTAATCATAATAAATTGAGTCACAAAAAATGTCATCCATCCAAATAACTAAGTCTATTAAAACATTTTCCCATTTCAAATATAATGTAGATGACTATGTTCACATGATTTTTTTTCTAATCCAAATTACAATAGTTTTCTTCAAGGTAGCATCCTCCAAAGACCCGGGAAGAAGAGAGTATGAGGCCTATGGCCACACTCTTCTACATTTCAATACCTTTGAGTGATGGCCAGATGTTGCTGAGAACATAAAAATAAATTCAATGATCTCAATGACTATTCATACTGTTTACAGATTTTTCTTTTATACATTTCTTACAAAAGAAAATACCTTCTTGATATTTAAAAATAAATAATCACCATCCCATTTGCTAATAGCTTTGCATATATATCAATATTTATAAAGACTTTTAGTTGTATCGCATGCTAGATTATTTTATACCAAGTGGCATATCATTACCAGATATGTTCCTTGATATCAAGTGTTATTGCTTTTTTTTACAGGCATTTGTTCTCAATTTAGCCTCAATTTAGTAGTCCGTCAACATTCCAGCCCTCACCTATGGTCGTGAGCTCTAGTAACCAAAAGAACGAGATCAAGGATACAAGTAGCTGAAATGGTGGTGACTTTAGCTCTATGGGTAGACCAGCCATCTCACTATCAGAAGGTAGCTGGTTCAAGTCCAACCAAGGTCTACTTGTTGTAATTTCTCTATGTTGTACTGTGTATGGCTGTATGTGATTAAGAACGACTTCTTCTTTTCATAAATGAGCTTCCTTCGTAGGGGGTCTGGGTTCAGGCTTCCAGATAAGGAGAGGAGCTCAGGAGTGGGCCTCCAAGACGTGTCACTTTCCCTTTTTTTTCCCTTTTCGCCACCCTTCAAGGGGTGACCGCTGCCACTGAGACCCGGCCCTGGATAAGCTGAAGAAAATGGATAGATTGATGGAGATGTACATTTCACCCCGTGCTCCTATTCAGCTAACTAGGATGAAAAGCTCATTGGTCATATATTTTTCCGAATCAATGTATTTTGGGAAACAAACATGCACTCCCTCTTGTTACCGGATTTTGGGAGATTTTGGGAGTGAGTGAGAGGGCTGTCCATCTCGTGAGCTTGATGAGGGTTTTTTTTTAACTAAAAGTATTTGGTTGAATAATTAAACAATCATCCTGCAAGCTCTGGGTGTGGTTCACTCCAGAGTCTTTCCCTCAATAATTCAGCTTGTTAAGCCCTTTATTAATATCTCCCTAAAAATGTATCTCAGGCTGGGACTTCTCACAACTTTTGTCTTTTTATGATCACCACTATGGGCAGTTAGACTCACTGACAGCTATTATCCTCATCGAACGGCAGGTACTTACAAGCCCATCTTGGTCATTGAGTTTCCGCCGTGGAGTTTTGCACTGTGGAGGACTGTGTATCATAGGGCAAACATTCTGCTTACAGCAGATGCCCAGTGGAGCATTAAAGCTTGTATAGCTGCTCCAGGGAGGTAGCGTATGTGATAACTTGAACTCACTGTATTGTAAGGGGTGGGGACCCAGTGGGCCACTTAGTAGGATCTTTAAAGAAAATAAGTATATGGTATCGTCAGTGCATGTTGCATTTCACATTAAGAATGTCTATCTATCTATGTATCTATCTATCTATGTATCTATCTATCTATGTATCTATCTATCTATCTATCTATCTATCTATCTATCTATCTATCTATCTATCTATCTATCTATCTATCTATCTATCTATCTATCTATCTATCTATCTATCTATCTATCTATCTATCTATCTATCTATCTATCTATCTATCTATCTATCTATCCAACACTAGCATTTAACGTATAGCAAATTTATTTAAGAAGAAAAAGGAAAATCTAGACTCAATATCAAATTCAAATGAAACGATACCTTCATAACAATCTGGCCCTGAGACATATACAGTAATCATCATCCTATGGCCTCATGGCCATTTCACACCATTCATGCTTAGATTGGTATCAAATATGCAGTGGTTAAATTGGGCCAAAATTATCCAGAAAAGCCTACCATCACCTTTAATAAATCAATAAATAAACCTAAACCTACACTGTTTTCCCCAACATCAAGGGCATATCCTCCAAAATCCCCCAATCTCCTGTGTTGAACAAGGAAGGGGATTCCCTTAAGAAGTTATTTTCACAGTATCTTTCCAAAAGGAGAATAAACCTCCCTAAATTGAGCAAATTATGCACCCACCTTTCTTCCTTTTCTTCCTTTGGCTGTTCCCACCAAAGCCACCAAAACATAGGGAAGAGTGGATTTGGTGCACAGATTAAGACGGAATGAATGGATGGTCACGGCTGCACCTGAAAATCATAGTCTTTCTTCAGAGGAATTATGTAGTCTTATGTTGACAATGGATGGTGCCTTTACCTGAAGTTCTGTGACACAGTTTGAGATGGCATTTATGACATCCCTGCCCACAATGCAACTTACTTAATGTACTTTTTACTTCTAAATACCAAATCACACTTTGTGGTAGCGAATGAGATTGTCCAAGTTATTGAAGTAAAGAACAGCCACTGGTGAGAGGTGCAAAGTTTGGAGAAATCCCCGTCGAGGTTTGCAGAGTGGGTTGTGTTGATATCTGTGACTGCCATTGACTGCAAACCTCCTCTGCAGAGGGTGTTGGGACAAAAACAAACAGACATTTAACATGAATATGACCTTGGGCACAGTATCACATATCTAAAAATAGCAATGAAGTTCTCTCTGATTGGATAGGAATTTTAACTAACCATCTCTGATATTGTTTAGCACCGGTGGAAGAAGTCTGGCCGGTCTTGAAGAGAAGTGGATCTCCAGTCTTCACCAGGGAACCAATGTGTGTCTGGAAATGTGTCTGTATAGATTCTCATTGGTGTGGTGAAACAATGAGCATCCTCCAAAGACCCAGGAAGAAGAGAGTATGAGGCCCATGGCCACACTCTTGTGCATTTCAATACCTTTGAGTGATCATTGCAAAGGTTCTCAAAAACTAGAAACAAATACGTACACACAGGGTAACCCAAGAGTCTTCTCTCACTCTACCCTTAATATTCCGGAAAAGAGGAAGCTTACCTGGGTCTGGTGGGATCTTCAGCTCCCTCAGTGAAACTCTGCAAGAGCTTAAAGGAGACACATGTGACACTGGTCCAGAAAAAGGTGCTCATAAACTTTACAATCCTCACTCACTGAGCACAGAGTAGCAGGATATAAGATACTAGATAGGACAGGGCATAAGCAAGAGTCTGGGATTGTGTACAGGACAATAGCTGCTGAGTATGGATAAGATTTACCAAAGAGCCAGCGGAAGAACCTCTGAAAGTGGTTGAGAACAACAGAAGCAAGATCCTGAGGGACTTCATGTTCCACTGAATGTGATTGACAAGCAACTACTGGATAAGCAATCAGAGGCAGTGGTGTTTGGTAGGCAACTGACAGTAACATCAGCAAGAAGGAGCATTAAAAGACTGGGAAGCTTGGCTGATACTGGTGATCATGTAGGTTTGTGACTCCCTCCCCAGCCTGCCTTGATACTTCCAGGACATCTTATGGTGGTCTAATGACTGAACAGTCAATTTTCTCCACAGGCTTGTTGATAAAACAGAAAATGGGACATAAGTGGCTGCATGAGGTGAGCAACAGGGTTTCCATAAGTGCACAATCTATGGACAGCAGGAAACCCAGGAGGAACAAGTCAACTAAAGTTCTGAAGTTTATTCATGTTCACTCTGTCCTTATAAAGAAGAAATTAGCAGAGCGATTACTAACACTGAAGTAGGATAAAACAAATTGCGTCATGGTGTATCATGGAGGTTTGTGTCTCTCTCCAACGGCTATCTCCATCATCCCATGACATCGCCATCTGGCAACAAGATGCTGCAAACAGCATCAGTCAAACTTCACCTACAATAGAAGCTGAAATGTCAGCCTCTATAATTGTTAAGCATTTTATTGTTAAAAGTTAACACATGTATGCAGGGAATGCAACATGGAGGGAAGGTGTTAGAAAGGATGTATGTTGGTTCAAACGCTCATTTCAGAATCAACTGGATGCCATTTTAAGTTGGCATTTAGGATAGACCAATCAATTGTCTCTACGGGCTTGTTGACTGGACAGAAATATGAAATAAAGGGCTGCATGTGGTGAGCAACAAGATTTCCATAAGCGCATAATCGATGGACTTCAGGAGCCCCAGGAGAGCAATGGAACAAGTGAACTGCTCAGAAAATTAGGCTTTATCTCACTGCTGTGATGAAACAGAACTAACCTCTGAACAATTTAGCTGTACTTGATGACGGTAATACATTACAGATTCCCTCATCCAGGTGCTATTTCTTTATTAGACCTGGACATAAAGCGAGGAAGTTGTTGAAGTAGTATCATATCAGGAATTTTCCCTTGTACAGAGAGATCGTGGATTTTATTTACAAACCTATATCTGGGCAGTATGTGTAAAACCATGCATGCATTAGGTGTCTCCAGGAAGATACCCTCCCGTCTGTTGTTTGAGTGACCACGATCTTCAAAAATTACGATTCTCTCAGTGCCTTGAAAAAATACTATGGAACAAAAGTGCACAACATGCAAAATTATGTTGAGAGACATATGCAAACATAACGAATATCCGCACAGCCAAATTTACACAAATGCAAATCTGAAAAACTTTCTCAAATTCCACTTGCCTGTGTATTTACTTCTAATTTGACAAAAATCTGCATCTGTTTCTTATTTTAATGAATAAAATAGACAATAATATCTGTAATGCGAGAAAATCTTCTGAAACAACATTGAGACCATAATATGACATTAAAATTCTTCAGAATTAAAAATGTTTGAGTTTGATCCTGAAGAAAGGTTTGACAGCCTAACTCTCCTGACACTGTCAAATGAAAGTAAAATCCTCTCTTTGTCATATCATAGCTGACAGCATTGACTGGCAGATTTTCCGCTAATTGCTATCCAACAGCAGCCTGTCACAATAGGACAAAATGTTGCATTGGTCAAACCCAACCTACAACACGGGACATTCCTTGACCTCTGCTACGTCACATCAGCAGTCTGTGTCCTGTCACAGCATGCAGTTCTGATCCAACCTTTCCCTCGAACAGTTGCTGAACCCCCTCTGTGTTGCATAGCTTTTCTGAGAACAGCACAATCCCACAGGGGAGTAGCTGGGAACGGGGGTGGCAGCAAGGAAATATTGATCATAATGAGCCAGGCAAATGACCTCTGGATTATTTTTAGACTGAAACCGTATGACTGGGGAGTAAGTGGGCCATTTTCATGAATGTAGAATGAGCACATCGTTTCTCTCATGCCGACAGCACCCACCGCGATGTTGAGGGGTATGCAAAGTCCTCCCCTGAGGTTTCCTTAATTATTCAAACCCGACTACTCCATGTAATCCATTACCCGCCCGCTCCTTATCCTTTTCCCCTTTGCCCTCTATAAAGAAATGCTATTGAGAGTTTGAATTGTTTGCTGATGGAACAATCTCTAACATGTTTAACTTTAAAACCTGTTTGCCATAAATCCAGGAAAACACATTGCTGCTATGTAAATGATTAATGCAATTTAATATCTTTATGTAAATGCAGGTTTCCCTACTGCACCGCAGGCATATGTGGAGGTTACATCTGGAAACAAGGGTGCAGCCCATGACATTGGATTAGGAACCGAGTCTTATAATATAACAACAAAGTGTCAGATGTTGGTTCCATGTCCTTGACACTCTCACCACATTCTATCCCCATTACAGCTGTAATTTCTTTTATGATAAATTGGCTAATGTTCTGACTCTTCTTTCATTTCAGTGACATTTGACCCGAAGGAAAATTTTATGCGTATAAAAATGGGTTTCCAGTCAGAGAATTAAATTAAACCTTTGCACTGACTACCAATAGAATCATGTCAGTTCTGTTACATCTAAACCAGGTTTATGTTATTGCCCCCAGCTGCAAGGATATCCCCCCCAAAAGCCCTACACCCCATGATGTTGTACAAGCAATTCCCCTGATTGATTTCCTCAAATTAAATGTTAGATTATGTCCACAGCGTTTTAAAAAAAAGTACCACTAGTGGGTCAAATATGAACTATTTGATGAGTAAAATATGATACATACAAGACTGATGTCCTCGAGTTGATTTGTATGCACCCACTTTAGACTTAATCAGACCAACGGTTCAAAAATGAATATTTGTCCGAAATATTGAGAGATAAAGAACGGACCTTTCTGTTATCTGTATGTTTTAGTTTCACCCTTTTTGCAACGTCAATAACCCAGTAGAGAAGAGCTAAAATGTCCTCAGAGTCTTGAGGTTAGTAAAGCGTTTATCTGGCTGTTAAGTTATATTTAGAGCATAAAACCGAGGACAGCAGATTAACATTTCACATCCGACACCATCTACTTCCAGAGAGGATTTCATTTCAGTACCCCGAATGTTACGAGTCTCAGGGTAACATCCAGGCTGTCATCTCTCTTGTCTGTGGTCTCTGGGTTCTGGGGGCTGCCCACTGCCCCTCAGGGATGGGTCAAATGGTGAAGAATCATTTCACAGTGTTGTACAGTCTATAACGGTGTATAAAATAATAATAATAAAGAGAAAACATTGTGATGAATATTATCGTCACTATATTAAATTCATGATTTTGTGATTCCATGTTTGTGATACTGGATGGAGTCATGTGGATCAGGACATCTCAGCTGTAAGAATCAGAGCATGTGAAAAATTCTTTTTTCTTCTAAATGTCAAAAAAACATTTATATTTTCAAATTCCAAAATATGAGCTTTATATAAGTTTGACCGACATCATGCTCATATGAGACCAAGTTCCAACACAAATAAGAACATTTTTTAAACCCCTCAGTGTTGTCAAAATAATACCTCATCAGCTCACTGGAGATGTTTGAATTAAATTTCGTGAAATGATATTGAATGACTTTTGATATATGCTCCAGAAACAGAAAGGAGAACAGCGGACAGGCAGATGGATGGATTTGCTGATTAATATTTCTCCCTGTATTATGTGCTGTGGAGAGAGTAACAAAACAACAACTAAAAACTACAGTAACCATTCTGTAGAGCTGAGGGGTACTGCAGAGTCAGGTGATAAGTTCATAAACATAAACCTGTCAGCACTTTTGTTTCTGTTTGTAAAAGTAATTAATATCAGTAGGCGAAAGGGTTGCGACACCATCCTTAGAAACTGATGGAGCTTTTCTCCCAGTATTAGAAGGAACTGTAATTTTTGCCACTCAATAGGCTGAAGGCTGTATTTGTTTTCTGCAGAGCCTCTACTGCTGTGAGTTTTGACCGCCTCCTAGCATGAATCTGTGAATCTGCAGCACAACCAATTCTTTCTAATTTATCTCATGCACGTTGTGGATTAGAAGAAGTATTTACATTTTGAATCTGTTGGTTTGCTTGCATATTGTTCAATTCCCCACCACTTGCAATTTGTGTCCATGCAATCACTGCAAGAAGTGATTAATCATGAATAATGCATTTCATCTTTAAAATTCTGCACTCAAGGTTTGATTTGCAGTTATAGTTTTCATCATCCTTCCCTCATTAATGCCTGACAGTCTGCCTTCGCCCAGTACCACCACTAGCAACTCTGCATTTCTGTTAAATAATTCAAATGGCACAATAATCAAATGAAAATACCACGTTTCCTGTCTTATCAACCCAATTTCACTGCTGTCCCTCTGTCCTGTAATGGTAGCTGGGAGATAGCCCCCTCCAAGTCTTGGTAGCAGCCGGTAGGAGGTGTGTCTGATGGGCCGAAAAGAGCTGTAGAATAAACAGATTCCTCCAATCCTTGGCACTTTCCTTTTCATTTTTATCCATAGATGCTGAGGGGGGGGGGGGGGGGGGGGAGTGTGATGGGTGAAGGGCTGGTGAAGGGCTTCTGATGGGATTTTCCCCCCATGACACTGCTGTGTTCATTGCTTGCGTCAATAAATCCAGCTTAAACTGTTTAATTATATTATATAAGCAGCGAGAATAAGGAACGTACTGAAAGACTGCTTATAAGGGAAGCGCAGAGTGTGTAGTGTAACGTCCTCAGAAGCGTCTCTTCCGCCTCCACATGATCTGATTTGGAAGTGAAATGAGACTTGATATATTCTGATGATTTCCTGGATTAAAAACAGGACTTTTATCGGCAAACTATTTTTCAGAGGGCCATATTTCAATTGAGTCCTACTTAAAAATATACACTCCATCACAGGGTTGCCTTACTTATATCTCCTTCTTACATAAATTGACACTAAATGAGTGTCTGTTTTCGCTCCACACAGTTTTTACAGCTTTGGTTGGCTGTATGTTACACAGCTTATTAATAAAACATGCACTGGAACTTTTAAGTGGCACAGCTCACATTCTTATCAGCATAAGGCAACACTCTGAATAATCTTGTCCACAGTTTTCTGTAGAATCAAAAGGTGAACAAATAATTGCAATGTAATATAGTAGATGCATGTGTCTGTGCAGACGGTCAGTACTGACGCGATCACAGATTACATTTTGTCAAATTGCCATTTCCTATTATGAAATACATACATAATAGGAAATGGCAATTTGATATACATACATACGTACATACATAATTGTACGCATGACACTCCATAGCTTCATATGATGTCTTGACTTGAATTGGCTTTATTTAAAAGCAGTAGAATCACAATGATTGACTACTCATAATTAATGCATATAGATTAGATGTAGTCTATTTTCCCTTTCAGGGTTTATAGATGAATTATTGAATACACAAGGCAAAGCAACATTAAAGAACAATGAAACATACTCTGAAGGAACAACAGGAGCTTTTACTTGTAGCTAAAACTCGGCATGAAACCAATGAACCATGTGGGGGCACAAATGAATAGGGAAGGTAGCTCTGTATTGACTGTAATACTGGCAATGACTCCCTCATTGCATGTCAGTGACTACTCCCTGATCAATATTTCCATCTGTGTGGGATATTGCACATTATTTTCTCCAACATTATACAATTCTTTATGTCACAGCTCAAACAGGATCTCTCTGAACCCCCACAATGCTGTGATTGTCTGCGTGAATCTTTAGAGTAACGACTCTTTGGTCTGGATTTCGACAGCGTGGTACATATTTTAGCAAAGTAAAACTATCACAGCCATTTTCTGATGTGGGCTGTTAAAAATAACAACCAGGAATGTTCGATAAGGGAGATGCATTCCCCGAGACTATGGGTCTTACAAGTTGACTGCACAGTAATTACATCTCCTGAGGATCCAGGAGTGGAAAGTTTTCAAAACAGGGGAAAGCTGGTGAGGCAGGAGAATTTCAGGCTCTGCAGGCATCGCCTTCGCTCTCCTCCCCCTTGAAACAAAATATGAATGCTAATATCTCATCAGTACACAGATGGCACTTGGAACTGATTCATTCTTTCCGATGCTGTCTTGTCTGTATAACGTATGTATGAAATAAAATGTTTATTATTCACAGACATGATGTCCAAAATTTTTCAAATCTACAGGTATCCCCTTTGAGTAATGTTGAGCTAGGACGTGGTTGCCTGTAAGATTTCTTCAGAATTCAGGGGTTAAAGTCAAAATGATCCAGAGCTGGATTCTGACACCTTGATTAATAAATCTAATTGTCAGTTTCACACTTAATAAAATCAAGCCAGTTCATTTGTCATTTGCGACTATGTCTGTCATTCCTCCTTTACAAACTGACACTGTGTTAATGCCATTGCGGTAAAAACGACTTTTTATTACAACTGATGATGTGTGATTAAGTCTGTCAAGCAGGGTAGGGCCCGATTAGTACTTGGATGGGAGATCGCCAGGGAATACTCAGGATGGTAAGCTTTTTGCAGCCTCAATTCAAATAGCAGTCTTTTTATATGGAAATATATCACAATCCAGTTTACTACTAGTGCCGGTCTCAAGCCCGGATAAATGGGGAGGAATCAGGAAATACATACGATGTAAACCCTATGACAAATCCATATGCCAAACAGGCCACTGATTTCCAAACCGCATCGATAGGCTCAACAACAACTGCCACTGGAATTGTTTACCAGCAGGGTTCCGGCAGAAACTATGCTATTGTGGCTTGGAAAAAGAAGATTGAGAGAGGAACGGCCTGCCAGAAGACAAGAGAGAGACAAGGGAAGGCAGCAGTGTAGGGGTGAGAGTAAGAACTTTAAATGATGTCAAAATAACAGGAGAAGGTAGAGAGCAAGCTCATATGATGAAGAGAATGAAAGTAGATATACTGTTTGTCCAGGAAACCAGGTGGAAAGGAAGCAAGGCTAGATGTATTGTGGATGGTAAAAATTGTTTTATCATGGTGTAGATTGGAGATAAATGGGGTAGCGCTGGTTTTGAAGGAGGAATGTATGAAGACTGTTCTGGAGGTGAAGAGAGTGTCAGACAGAGTGATGAACATGAAGATAGAAATAGGAGGTGTGATGAAGGTTGTCATTGCTTATACTTCCCAAGTTGCCTGTGAGTTGGATGAGAAAGAGAATTTCCGGAGCATGTTGGATGAAGTGATGGAAAGTATCCCCAGTGGTGACAGAGTAGTGGCTGGAGTGGACTTCAATGGGCAGGTTGGCGAAGGGAACAGAGGAGATGAGGAGGTGAGGGGCAAGTATGGTGTTTAGGACAGGAACGCGTAAGGACCCATGGTGGTAGAATTCCAAAAGAATGGAAATTGCAGTGATGAACATGTATTTCAAGAAGAGGGAGGAACACAGAGGTAAACTACATCCTAAACAGATGATTCAACATGAAAGAGATTGGAGACCGGCAGGTGGTGACGTTATGTATGTATGTACGTAAGTATGCTGTTAATTATGCTTTTAAAACGTAAGGACAAAATAAACTACAACGGAACCACCAAAAAAAAATGTTCGGGACAGCTAACTTAATCAGACACTTTAAAATGAATCACCCCGAGGAACATCCCAAGTTTAAAGTTCAAGAAGCTAACGTTGACAGAGCGGCTGAAGCTAAAGCCAGCTGCGAGCACTGAAGTCCCTGAACAAAGCCAACATTTAACATATAATGGAATGGAATTGATATTTTTATTTTCCATCAAAATCACATACAATCGTTTTAGGAAATGCACCAAGGGGGACGGAGCATAAATTAATTTCAACAACATCAGAATACACACACACTGCAGATCAGCTCTACTTCCCCTGTAATCCTTCAAAATCAGAGAACGTAATCACAGACAGAGACGTACCTGTAGTGGAATGTGTAGCCCATCTGTTTTCATTTGAAGGTTTTTCAAGTTCAATAACTCAATATCTAGAAGTGATTCAGTGACAAACATGCGACAAAAAAACAACTAATTACACAGCAATACTAACATTAACAGGACAATATGTGCAATAAATCAAACACCTATTTTGGCTCCTACAGCCTCCCATATTTCATTGATTATTATCTGTATTGGGGTTAACAGGAGTTTTGTTTTCAGTTTTGTTTTTACTTTTAGCTGCTTTATGAATTTAAGGTAGGGGCGAAGGGCAAACAGCTTTTATTTAACTTTAGAGATCCAAGGAACTGAAAAAGATCCCTGTCAACACATTGTCAGCAGTAGGGCAAATGTTCCCAAATTGACTTGACAGTTTATTTTTGTAATTCAAAGTTTGGTTTGATTCAAGAAAAATAATACCCATTAAATTTGGTCAAACAAAATGCAGAATTTTCTCCCTTTTGTTAGAGAAAGAGTTTGGGGTTGTTGGAAGTTTTATGCAAATTATCTCCTTAATGTAATTTGCCACATGAATCATGGGTAGAAATTTACTAGGAAGCCTGTCTCTCTGTCTTTCTGACTGTCACATAAATTGAGGACTGCAGCCAAAGAAGAGGTTGTCCCATAAAGTTAAAACATTTTTTTTAATACAGTTTTTCTATTTGCCTTTCCATGGGGAGTGCATATACTTGCTAGCCTGCAGATATACAGACAGGAGTGAAGTTTTACAAACTTTTGTGTTGGGCAACAATGGCATGTACTTTTATTAATTTAATCTCTTGGATCCTAACATAACACCGGTATGATCACCAGCCCTAAACCTAACCCTACATTTTTTTGGGTTGTCAGGTCATAGAGGTGATTAAAAAAAACCTTTTCATGTTGAGACTACTGTGATTTTTAGTTCAGCTAACTTTAACATAGCCATACAAACACAGGCATGTGGAGAAAGTGGGAGGCCCGTACAGCGTGGACTTTGAATGAAGTTGGTTTAATAAAAAAATAAAATAAAAAAATTGAGTTAGAAATCTTAGTGTTGCTTCGCTTCGTAAGATTATATAAATGCAAGGTATGACAAATGCATCATTGTTTTTAAGCAGTTATAGTTGCTTTTCTCAGAGTATTTCATACTCGACTCTAGCTTTACACCATTACAGTAACTAACAATTTTTAGATCATAGCTCAATGTAGAAACCGTACAAAAAGCAATGTTCTCCACTATGTATTTTTGCATTTTAATTCAATTTACATAACAAATTAACAGCCGTAGATCTTGTATTGGTGGAAGAGATTTACACCACAGGCACTAAGTTACAGTAGCTGGATACTATATATATATATATACATATATATATATATATATATATATATATATATATATATTGCATGAAGTCATATGTGACATTAGTGCGCCTTGACATATATTGTCAAGGAATGGGCTTAAGTTATGTAAATCGTTTATGTTTGAATTTCAGGTTCTGAAAACTGGGACATTTAATCCATTAAAAAACAGACATTGATCTTATTAAATGGATTTTCACTCTTAGCTTATGATTCATTATAAGGATGGTATGAAGAGAATTGGAGGAACTACCGTACTTCTGATGATATTTAGGAAATTAAAAAAATATTTCTAAAACATGCCCACTAACACTTGTCTACTTATATGAATATAGACAATGTGATGATTGAAAGCTCTCAAAGAAAGATAATATTTGTGTTATTTGAAGATGGTTAGATGATATCTGGGATGAACCCATACATTTTAAAAACTTGAGACTTGAGATAGAGACTTGAAGGACTGAGCCTTAATCAATATTTCTGTATTTCAATGGGCAGCTGAATTTCCTCACATGTCGCAATTAACGTAAATTAAATATTACTTGGTACCACAAACAATTCTCATATTGCTTTTGTAAAGAAAATATTTAATTAAAAGTAATCGCCTTTGCGGGAGGTTCAGTACTTATGAGGAACCTGTTACTTAATTTGCATTTAAATAGAAAAGCACTGACCAAAATAATTCACCGGTGAGATGGATGACTTTCTGTCAGCTGGGATGATTAAGTGTGATTTACTGCTTTTGAAATGATGTGTACGTAATGATCACTACCGCTCTTGTGTCTTGTTATGACTGATTGGTCAAGCGCAAGATGAAGCAAAGTTCTTTTATTCTTGGTGACAGGTACAGAGATTATATTTGTAAATGTAGAGAGAGAAATTTTCTCTGAAGATGACAAGAGGACTCATTTTTTACACTCCAACTCTGCTGTGGCGGAACCTTCCATTCACCATCCGTACCGGCAGTCAAGCAACCTCCTAAATTGTTTTGATTTTTAAACGCCCCTTTTGTCCCCATATCTCTATAACTATTAACATTGATTTGAATAATTCATTCTTGTTAATTTATGTTTACATGATTGATTTATGTTTCCTCAGCCATATTCTGAGAAAATATATTCAACATGGCAACTACAATAATGTTTGCTTGTTTGAAAGCCACTATCACAAGATTACAAATGTTCTCTCTCTCTGTATGTTTGCATGTATGTAATCTGATGTAAGGGGGTCAGATGATTTGGCTTTGGTTAGATCAATAACAAGGTATAGTATAATGACGCTGAAATGTTGATGAGGAAATGTTTATTCCAAGTGAACCATTGGCACAGAGAATTCAAATATTTATGTAATCATCTGACCTTTAACTTTTATTGTGACAGGAATATCATTATACAAGGTGGATTTAGACCACTAGGTAGAGCGGTCATCTGAAAATCGTAAGATTCCTATGTCGTCAGAGCTAGCATGACTTGAAAAAAAACGCTCAAAAAATGCCACATGAGAAAGGCTTAAACACAGATGCAGACTCAAAATCCTGATCATGTTGGCAAATGAAATAAAAAGATAACATAGCCATAAAAGTGTCATTAATTGAGGTACATTATTGCAATATGGATCATACAGAAGTTAAAGTTATCAAATATATACAATGACAATGGCAAATCTGGGAATGTTGAATGTCTCATTCTAGTTGGTTAGGTACAATTCACAACCTGATAATGGGCACAAATCAGGTCATTAATGGATTGCATATATTTGCTAAATTGCTGGTATAATAGCATCAATTCTATCTTCTCTGGTAGCTCACCTAAGTAATCTTTAGTTAAGTCTATATGCCTTGAATTGTTCCATGAAATATTATTTAAAAAAAAGGCACAAAACATCCCAATAGCACAGGTTCAACTAATCAAAAACAATCTAGCCAATAACCCAACACCAAAATTACAAAAAAATCACTGTAAATTATGTCGATTTCTTAAATGGAAAATTTTATAATACATTTCTGAGACCACATTTAGTAAATATAACATATCCTGGACCAACGAAAACGCCGAAACTCAGACATTATGAATAACATAACAAAAGAATAACATTTTATAAATTTCCGATTCCACCTAAATACAGAAGGAATAACACTTCAGAAACATAAACAAAATTTAAGTTCAAATGAATTCATTAAGAATGTATTTAAATTTGACGTAGATAACTGTCACCAACGCAGCACAAATGCAGGAACAACTGAACATTTATTTTATTCTTGTGAATAATACAATACAATAATAGTCATACAACAATTATGGAGATCCCTAAATGGAAACCTGATTTCAAAATCCATAAAGATAGATTTTTTCCCCACACAATGATACTGAAAATGGCCTCACCCTCAAAAGAAAGATATTATTTTTTAATTTTAATAATTTGATTCTTATTATGAATTTTTAAATCGACAAATGTGTCTATGCTAAATCTGGCCCATTATGGAACACACTGGGAAACGAAATTGCACTATTATATAATAGGATTATAATAGCATAAGAAAGATCGAAAATTTGTTCTGGTAGGCTTTGTGAGCTTATTTGCTTTCACCATTGTACAGCACTTTAATTTACCAATGTATAAGTCTTATTCAATTCTTTTATTTCTATTTATTTTACTATTAACTATAGTTTTTATTCTTTCTTGTATATGTAGTTGGAGATGTAATTATCTTGTCTTAGGGTTTCATGCTAATAAAGATTAAAAGAAAAGAAAAGAAAAAAACCCGTAATACAACAAAACTAACTCCATATCATGGGTTAGGCTTAAAGGCTGTGAGATATGCTCTTGAGAAAAACAACTCCATCTTCTCCTGATTCAAGAGGATCCAGCCCTATAGTCCTATGATAGTATTTTGCTGACACCTCAAACATGGTCGAAGTGAGTGCATTGCCAATCAGCTACAGCCAGTGACAAGAGCTTATTTATAACACGTTCAAATGGGTCTCGTTCCAGAGTAAATCTGCTGAATCGACACCAGCATCGGTTCCCCAGGTAGCTTTCACACTTATTAAATATTCAAACGAGCACATGCACTTCTTCAAAGTATTCATATTTCATCTTAAAAACACAGATTAATCCTTCTGATGCATTCACCCCGATGACTTGAGAGCCTTCCAACTGTACGCATGAGCTCACCTTCTATCAAGGCAGTTTTTGTTGAAAGCACCCTCTCAGATTCGTCATACATCCTCCCACTTATGTAATCTGAGGCATAGATAAACATTCTGGTTATAACGTCTATATATTGCAATTATGTGTGAAGGTTACAGAATGAACTGTTTACTCTTTTCACTTGATTCAGCGCGGAAAAAAGAAACTCTTCAGCAGAGCTAACATGCAGTAGTTATATACTCGTCTCATGAATTGTGAACTGTTGCACAATTGCTGTCTTATAGTCTGTGGTACAATAATTATTAGAAGCTTTATGTGGGTTCAGTATTAATACAGATGTTTATGTACGGATCAGAATTCCCAACTATATATAAGTCCCATGTATTAAGAAAGGGGTCAGAGTGATCAGACATTTCAAAGATACCGGCTTATCCCAAACAGTTATGTTAGCTATGTTACAGCTACAAAACATTTTTTGTACTTATTTTTATCATACACACATACATCAAATGTTATACTTTAAGGTGGGGCTGCTTTTTAAAACGTTGTAGGGGTTGCTGTGGATTCATTTTTCCACACTGAATCCTGTTCCTCATAACCTTATCATTACGTTTACCATGTCTCATGTGTGTAGCAGCGGACCTGAGTTTTTGACTTCCTCTGGTCTCTCAACCCCTTTCTTATTGTGAAGATCAACCCTCACTGTGGTGCTGTTTAATGAACACTAACAATATTAACAATAATGCATCATCAAGGTCATACTACTTTTCTAGCCCATTTGAAGGTCAAAATGGTCAATGGTCTATCAGACGTTCACAAAAGTATATACGGTTACATAATGCTAAGATTTTTACTGAATTTACTTCTGTGGCTGTCCCTAGGCTGGGACTCTCTTCAAAACATATCAAACAGATAGGATGATGTACACTGAAGTTATAAGAACTTCATTAAACATTAAAATATGCTGCACAATCGAATCCGACAAATCCTTCACACACACATATACACAAACACAAATAGCACCGATTAAATAATCCTCTTAAACTTTGGTTGTTTTGTTATAGAAGAGCTTGATAATGGAATATTTGGAACAATACATTGAAGTGTGTATCTTCCTCAAGCAAATGAGTTTAAGTTTCTTGGACCATTTTGATGAAGAGGGACCTGCGCCGGAAAGCAAAGCTCTTAATTTACCAGAGAGTTTAAACCCTCAGCGATTACCACGAGGTATTGGTACTCTCTGAAGATTGAGACGAGGATAAAAGAGACCTAAGTGAAGGTCATTCATATTGTGGCAGGTATCTGTCTTAATGGTAAGGTGGGGAGAACGGACATCTGGCTGGGAAATTAGGGTGGAGCCGCTGCTCTTTCATGTCAAAACGAGCCAATTGAGGTGGCATAGGCATCTGGTAAAAAAGCCTCCTGGGCCCAAGGCTGGACCAAGACTCAATTGAGGTAATGCATATGTCATCCCGCCTGAGAACCCCATTTGGATCCCCCTGGATGAGCTGGTCAGTGTTTCTTGTAAGATTGGACTAACTGGAGTATCATTCTTATCCTAAAAATGGATGGATTGATAGGTGGATGGCTGGAAATCAGCCTAATAAATAAGAAGTATAAAATAATAAAAATGAGTCGGCATTGATTTCATTTGTAAGTGTTATACTAAAAATGGTGAAGGAAGGGTTACTCAAGGACATGAACGAGTAATTTTTAGGTTTCCTGTTAACAGGAAACCGGTTTAGCAGCAGACTATCTGCATACTGACATATGAAAGTGTGTCGGCAAACCTTAAGCCATTAAGACTCTCAAGCTAACAAATATTTTCCCAGATTGGAATAATCACAGTTTAGCAGTAGGGAGAGTGCAAAATAAAATAGTAATACCATGAAGTTCACAGATACATGTATAATCAAAGACTGGTATTAATAATATATTAGAAAGCCATTGTACATTTAGGAGAAGGCTTTTCTATTTACAATCTGTGTTCTTTTTTAAGTATCTGTAGGATTTTATTCTAAAAGCAATGAAATGAGCTGCATCTACTTTCTCTTAGATGCTTGTGAATACGAGGGAGTGTATCCAACCTCATCATCAAGCTCGCTGAACTCATGACAGTGGTGGGCTTCATCAACAACAATAATGAAACATCCTACAGAGCTGAGGTGGAACATATGGTAGGATGGTGCAGTGACAAAAACCTGACTCTGAACGTGGAAGAAACCAAAAAGCTGGTTGTTGACTTCAAGAAGTCACTGTCTGACTCTCTACTCTTCATCTTCATCTACTCTTTACATCACTCGTTTCTCATTCATGTTTTCTCTGTGTCTACCTCGCTCCTTATGAAGTCAAAACGTAAATAACTGAGCGTACGTGGTGTGTGATGTCATAGACCCTCCTCCGGCGGACCATACACTGCCAACAGTGGTGAAAGAAAAATGAGCCCTGCAATTGTCTCTGTGTCTAAAGATTTAAAGTTGATTTGATTGTTATTTCTTGACAGATGCTCAGAAAAATAATTTGTAATGATTGTATCCATTGTTTTCAATTATTTTTGAAGAGAGAGAGAACAAGTTTGAGAATAAGGTAAAAATGCATTTTTAGTGATTGGAATCTTTTTTAAATGATCGATATTGTGATAATATTTTAATCGTAATATTTTTTGCTATTAGAATCGTATTGTGAAAATTTGATATGCTGACAGCCCTAGTCAGAAGCATCAAATTCCTCGGGGTGCACATCACCGATGACTTCAGCTAGTCTCTTCAAACCAACTCCACAGTGAAGAAAGCACAACAATGTTTACACTTCCTGAGGAGTTTGAAGTGAGCCAGCCTTCCGTCAACCAGCTGCCTGGCCGGCTGCATCACCACATGGTTTGGGAGCTGCAGATCAGCAGACTGTAAATCCTTGCATCAGGTGGTGAGGACAGCTGTGAGGTTCATAGTATTCCACCTCCCACCTATTTATAACATCTACTAGGAGCACAGTGTATGTGGAGCCTCTTCCATCTTGAGGGAGCGCCTCCACCCTTCACATGCCTCCCTCAGCACTCACCTCATCTGTTAGACAATGGACAGTTAGCTTCACAGTACCAAATTCAAAAATGTATTGTCTTAATATTCTGTCTGTTACATATTCAAATTCACAAATTATACTGTGTATAATAACTGGTGACCGCAGACGCAGTAAATTTATATATCAATCAACTTAAGTCACTTTATCTGCACATTATTATAGTTACGTTACTCGTGTACTATAGTTCATACTGTAACCTCCTGTGTGACGTCATTTCGTTCTTCTTTATACTGTGTGAGTATAATGTCAAGGTTTTTGATCACAGTAATAAGTTATTACTATTCGAAAAACTTCATTAACTAATTTGGATTCAGCATTTACTCTGGTTTTAGTCTCTATTTCAATAAACGGACACAGTGTATCTGGATGATTTACGCAAAAAGCAATAGACAATGCTGGCGAGTCAACGTATGAATTTACTGTACATTCAGCCATGTGAGCGAATTCTTGTCAAAATCACTCAACTGAGTGAGGAGATTTACCGAGGCTCAGAGGCAGGGGGGAGCCGATCAGCTGGAAGAGAATCAGAGAGAGTTGGAGCTGTAACTTGTGAATGCACCCTGGCAGCACGAGTGAATAGACTGCTGAAGACATATGATGTTTTTGAAACTGAGACAGAAGCCAGATGATGTCAGAACATAGCTGGTATGGAGAAGAGAAGAAAGGAGAGCTGTTAGTTTTGTGTGACTTTTGTCTATAGCCTGGATTAATTTAGTTACAGAATGATGATGAAGAGTTTAGGATTCTCCTTCAAGATGAAGGATATTCATCTTCTGCGCTGGGTAAGCAACCTCAGCCGGGTACTCAACTCATTTATCAAATGACTCTCCTTTCAATTGTCTGTATGTTAGTGTTCTATGTATGAAACATGTTTCCTGGATTTCAAACATTTCCTCAACAACTGTTTTGTCTTGTGTCCAACAATCGTTGCTACGATCACATACCGTACCAACCCCAGGAAAAGCTGCTTGTCTCTATCAGAATACTGTTTGAGCTTGTTCCTCCCAGGGATTAAGAGCAAAAGGATGATGTGTGAGTAAAAACAAAGAAAATGAAAATAGAGTAACTGGAATGGTTAGGGCAGTTTGAAGCTGAAATGGAAAGCAGTCATCATTAGCTGACTGGGCAGACAAATGATGTGGCACAGAAAGGCATAAGGCCAGGACTGTCTCATTCATGCCCATCCACTTTTCATGGACTTCTCTGAATTGAACTCCCAGTTACACTAATTTATTCTAGACTATGTAACTTTTGTAATTATTACAACACTATGTCACACAATGTACCATTTATCAGGGATTTTATTTAAACTGGTTATACTTTATGGAGATTTGTTTCTGATGTCCTCTCACTGTTTAGCATCAACCCTGATTTATAGAATTTATGTGACTTCTACTTGATGTAGATGTTTGTTAGCTCTGTTAGCTGTTTGTGCAGTTTGTGGACTCTGCAAGGATCACAATGAGACTCTTTGGACTGCCAGGAGGCAGTTTTTCCAATCCAGATGTGGAGAGGGAAACCACAAACAAAAAAAAAAAACCCAGCACCACATTGGCAGTAGAAGCGTACCTGGGTGATGAGGAAATGGAACCGGCCTTAGCAGCGAGATGAAAAGAGAAAAGAAGACATGAACCGAAGGATCTAAAAAAAGAATATGAGAATTGCCAAGGCACCACAACACTGGGGAATTACAAGCACTCCCTCCAGACTGATGAACTTGTGATCCTCCATGTAATACTACATGTATTCTTAAATACTTCTGGTGACATGGTTAAACACATTTCCTTTTCCTTTCCTTTTTCCTATAAGGGATTGCTTTGATTGAATGAGTTCTTGTTTGTTCTTCTATAATACAATACATATAGACAAGAGTGATATATACACGTCTCTAGGTTTGTGGATGCGTCATTGGCTCCGCTATATTAGTTCAGGACTCTGACTCACCGATGTAAACCCGCAAAAGCTGCCCGGATGGATGGGTTGGGATGGATGGTGGATCGTAGTATTAAGCAATGAGTAGCAATTAGCAGCTAGTAGCTTCTGTGGGCATCATATATAGTGCTTTGTGTTATCAGTGTTAACCCCAAATATGATTATTTAAATGAATGATTTTTTGGTATACTTTATAAAACACTACTGGAAATTACTACCGTGAAACAAAATAAGGCTAGGTAATGCTATCAGGGGCCTTTCTTTTAGCCTTTCTGTGTTTGTATTATTTGCCCATGTGTGCATGGGATCTATCTATGAAGTTAAATTCCTGCCAAAAGTCTGCACACAAACGCAACACGATTTGCGTGCACAAAACATGATTCGCGAGCAAACACAATGTGATCCGAAAACAGCGTTGTCAGTTCGCTTCCAAGTGAACCGTCTTGTGGTTCATTTGAGGTGTGAAACCAAAGCGAACCATTTTGAAAACCAATTGTAGGACGTGTAGCACGTTGCATCGTGGGCTATTTGTGTGATTTAACATGTTCAAATCCATGTAAGTACCTTGCTTGGCGTCTTTGTAACCATGTTTACACAACGTATGCGTTATCCAAACGGGACTAGTATTAAATGAGGACCTCTTGGGATTTAGAAATCACGCCCCCACGTCTGTGTTTCATACGGTGCATTCGAAAGGGAAAGGCAAACTCTATATTTCAATTAAATTACTGACATAGTTTACTTTGAAATGAAGTCAGGCTCTGCGTATCACCCACTTCTGCAACCAGGTCAGCTGTCAGCTCCTTGAGGTGCGTCTTCAATAAACGCACAGGGGTTTTGGCAGGCAGGGTGAGGATTCTGGAGGCTGGACCGACAGGCAGGATGGTGGAGATCAGCTGTTGCGTGGACATCTCCGACCGGTTGCGAGCCAACCCGTTGGAACTCTGACCCCCACAGTGCAGCGTGAGGCAGCCCTTTTCCTCGGGCTCAACGCACTACCCAACTGTCCAGCGACCACTGTGCCTGCCACCCTAGTGGTTGACACTCGGATCGTGTGTCGGTGAAGAATGCAGCGAGCTGCAATCCTTAATGTGAATTGCAGGACATATTGATTATCAACCCTTCTCTAACACCAGTTCAAAAATGTACTTCATTGTATCCTCCTAGATGACATTTGATCGGGAAAGAGGCAGAGAAAGCAGGATTGGAAAAAATAAACATGAATTCCTCCCCCAAATCACAGAGACACTGACACCCACTGGATTAAAATATCACCTGATCTCTTTGCTTGGCAAAATATGGAAGGTAGAGTTTTTACTTTACAAATTACTAAAGAGAACCACAGGTCCCCATGTAAAACTAGTTCTGTGCCAATAGGGCAAAAACCAGCTGAAGGAAACAGAGTTTGGTTCCTTGTTCTTTACAATAGATGAGCAGTTTCTCCTACTTCTGTTTCTTCTTTTTCTTCTATGGTGTTTATTCGTTCATTACTGTCACAGACAAGGATCATTCAGAACATTTTGACGTTCAGAATGTTTGGATCGTCAGTCAAAGTGCAGTGTGACAGTGAACCAATGTTGCAATTTCTCCCTCTAATTGAAGAAATCAGCTGTGTAAATGACCTGTCGGTCCCATGATGAACTGGAGACTCGTCCAGGATGTACTCACCTCTCGCCCAATGTCAGATGGCGTAGGCTCCAGCCCCCATGACTTTGAACGGGATAAGAGGTTACGGAGAATGAATGAATGAATGTATATGGGTGTGTTACCTTCTCTGTTTTATTATTATTTTTCAGATTTTTTTCCTAGCCAACTTCTCATTTACAGGAATTAATAAATTCTCAATACTTACTATGCTTTTCTCTGTGATTAACTGATTATGTCGGATGAGACATATATTTGCACAATTTCAAAAGGTCATTCAGAGTTTGTCTAAATCCCCTGTGCGTTGCAATTTCTCTTGTATGTATTAAATCCCTTTGAATGTCACGTCATGTTTCCGATCACAAGACAAGTGAGCCCATTTACAGAGGTTCAGCTGGCCCCAATGAATGGACAGATGCATAGCAATTCATTGGGGCCAGCTGAATGTAGCTTAAATGTGTTTTAAAGTACATTACACATTTTATGTTTTCAGATATGGATGGGCAACGTTGTGAGCACTTTGAATGCTGCATGGTGGACAAAAAGAGCACACATAATTTTTCCATGTCATGTTTCTATGATTAATGTTTTTTATGATGTCACATCTGACCCATTCTCACAGTATCAGATGTTTGGGGAAGCTGGCATTAAATAAAATACAATTCTACTAGTCAAGTGTCAAATCTTGGGAGCGTTTAACAGGATCAGGCCATTCGATAAACTGATTAATCTGCTGGAACGTCCAGATTCGGTAGTTGATAGGAAGAGAGAAAAGGAAATATACAAAACTATATTTGACCTTTAGAATATCTTACAAACTCTCCTGGTGTTCGCAGGTCTTTCTTCCTTATTATCTGTTTGAGCTCCCAGTTTTCTTATTCGTTACAGATTTCTCATTCGTTACATTAGTGTCCTTGAAAGGACTGGAACCCACCAGTTCCAGTGTCATTCTGTGATGGAGTGGAACCTCTGAATTCCAGAAAAATGAGACTTTCTTTGAATAAATGATTAACATCCTTTTCCTATTACTGACAAAGGGCATTGTAATTGACAGGGTGGGTTCCATTCAAGTGGGTTCTGGTGACAAGGGAAATAAATGAAGGGTCTGTTCTGTTCATTGTCGCTCTAATTGACACCACGAGAACTGTTGAAAGTAGGGTAGCCATTCAAGTTGAAAAGAAGGACAGACGTAGGATTTTGATAAACTTCTGTTGTAAAGTGATGGTGAGTTGAGTGATGTTGAATGAAGTATTTGATGTGGATAATGTACTTTACAGTTGCAAGTACTCATCATAACGTATCGGTATCATCTGTTGGTTCTACATTTTTGCTTTTGCCATTTATGAAATATTTCAAGCCGAAAATTCGACTAGACTTACGTGGACTAGTCCAAGTTACAGTTTGGCCTTTTGTTTCTACCAGTTAGAATTTCTTTCATCAGATGCGCTCCTCACTAACTCAGTACCGTACTCATTTAAATGTACGCAGCTGAGTTCTTTTGACAAGAATATAGGCACAAGGTTGATGACTGATTTTCATGTTAACTCACCAACATTGTCTGTATATATTTGCATTAATTACCGATAGAAAACAAAATCAGGGTCAAGACATACACACCTTCTCTCTAATTAAATCTATAATTAACAAATGGTTAAATAAATATAAGGTTTAAATATCAAAGATATGGACTGAACTGTTGCACAGCCAACTGTCTCCCTCTCCCTCTCTATCTTCTCTACATACAGCGCATAATTAATTACCATTGTGCTCCACTTGTGTAGAAATATTTATTACATACATGTATCTTTCATACTAGTAATATAATAATGATGTGTTTTTAATAATTCAATCTAAAAAAAAGTGTGAATCACTCATGATAAATACAATGTTTGAAAAAAAAGAATAAATTCTGGTTTACGTGTTATCTACTTCCAATTTGTTCATGCCCCTATTGAGTACAAACCGATGCAATTAATTTAGTTGATTCCAAAATGAAGCTCTAGAGAAAATTTAGACATTAGATCATTATCGCCTTTCATACATGCTCGGTTTGCTTTATGGTCTGGGGCTTCAATGATGACAGCTGTGCTCAAATAGCTGGCCACATCTAACCAAAATCACAGCGACACACATTCATCATTAGGCTGTCATCTTGATGTTGTATTTTTATATATGATTCTACCTGTTCCTCTAGTTCCTTCATACTGCTAGCTTTTGCTGTTTATTTTTCATCTTCCCATCTCTCTGCAGTCCACAAGCACCACCACTAGTATCCAGGATTGACTCCATCGGAAACCTTTCTGCTGCTTAGGGCAGATACCCTTAGATAAAAATCTCCCTCAAAAGTCAGACTGCCAACAACTCTCAGGCAGACCAATTATTTCAAATCATCCGTTGTAATATACATTCATCTGCACTTCATTCCTTCTCTCTTTGGATTGAAATAGAGAAATGGATACAGGTAATGAGAATAAGAAGAAATCCTTTCTTGATCACATACAGCCATACACAGTTCAACATAGCGACAGTATTTCTCTGCATTTGACCCACCCCTGAGGGAGCAGTGGGCAGCCCCTTTGAAGCACCACTGAGCTACTGGTGTACTCACTCATCCGTATTCATTACAGATAACTCAATATTCATATTGGGTTTTATATGGGCACAGTGCTTTATACTGTAAACCATAAGAGGTGAGCTGGATTCAGTTTAGTTATTTTCAAATGTTATTAATCTAAAAGCTTTCCCCACCTGTTTTTGTTACGTGTGCGATGTTGATTGCAAATAGACACTATATAACAAAATTAGATGAGTGAACAAAGCCCCATTTCGTGCTGTACAGTGTACTCATAATTATTTGGCCAATATAATCTATTATTGCAAATAACTGGTGCTCTGAGGGATGTTAAGTACGTCTTAAATATTGTTGATAAAATGTCAGAAAATAAAGCTGTAAATACACAAATCCCTGACTAGTTAAAATGTTTATCAGTACATTACTTACTTTGAGTACTGGAAAACAATAAACAAAGCTAAACTACTTAAACAGTTTTCAAAATAACTTTATATTTTACAAAATTAAATAACAATAACAAAAAAAAACTTAAAAAAAAAAAGAAGGCATTTTGCAAACTCTCAGTAGTAAAACAAAATAACATAAATTATAAAATTTAAATGTTGAAAATAAGATTTGCTGAATTACTAAACAAACAAGGTGCTGAATTACTAAACAAACAAGGTAATTAAAGCAGCAGGGTTTAACTTTACTTTACAGGTTACAAAAAGCAAAAAATGTATGCAGAAACTCTTTTAGAAATTAAACTGAATGTAAAATAAAATTGATCCTTCAGCTTCACTAAATCAAATCCAAAACATCAAAACTGCAACTCTTCCGAATTTCTTCACCAAAACAACAACATGTCCACCTTGTCTGGTTTCAGACAGGATATACGGGGAGTCACAACATAACAACCCGTGCTAAAAGCTCTCTCAGATGCAGAGCTCGTTCCTTGTATGCACAGATATTTCAGTGCGAGTTTGCACAGCCTGGCGAAGTTTATTTTTTGGCATTTCCACCATTTCAGTGGATCTTCTCCATAGTCGACACAGGTCATGTAGATGTAACTGTTTAGTTCTGCAGCCACTGCTTCTCTAACCTGTACCTCAGAATCAGATGTGGTTGATGCTGATGCTCCTGGCTGTGTGTTTATGGTACTCTTGAAGCAACTGGTCAACGTTTTCTTCTTGGCTTTAGCTGCAGGTGGATAAACATCCAGGCTTTCCTCCACTGCTGTGGCACTTTGTGCCTGTTTATGCTGCGGGTGAATTTCCTAAAAAAAACACACACACATAAATCTGTTACATGGATTTATTAACAGCTAAATAAGCATTGTGTGTGTTTGTGATTTCACATACCATCCCTTCAGAGATCACTCATTCCTTTATGTTCTTGGTATCCTTTGCATCTATGTATTGTTTTCCCAACCTTGGGTCCAGGAAGGTTGTAATACTCAGCCGGTCTTGCGTGTCTTCATAATTCTTGTTGAGATGGTTAACAATTTTTGCTTTCAGTGATTAGGTCAGTCCAGTGTCCTCTTCCTCTTCAGCCAGTACTGAGGTGTTTAGAAGGTGCAGAAGAGGCTTCAGATAAGATATTCTCACATATTGTTCTCTTGAGAGGGCGTCTGTGAAGTCCTGGAGCGGGCAGAGTGCCTTGTTCACAGCTTCAAGGACCTCGAAGTCCTGCCAAGCGGGTAGTATGTGTCACACTTTGCAGTCCATGGAGAGAACCTTGGACCGAACAATTTGTTGTTCCAGGACCCTTTCTATCATCGTTGGTGTGGAACCCCATCGTGTTGGGACTGTCCAACACGATGGGGTTCCACACCATCGTGTTCTGAAAATGTTCTGTCACCATGTTCTGAAAATTTATGCTCTTTCTGTGATTCCTTCAAAGCCACTCTTTTTCTTCCAGCTGTGGGAGAAGTGGCCAACAATCTTCCGGCATAACCGAGTAGCACTGTTAACGCATTGAGCATCATCTTTGAGAGCCTTTTCTGTGAACTAGAAAACAGTAAAAAAGACCCCATGAAATATTATGGAAAACGGACCCATGTTATAATAACACTCTTTTCTTAATGTGTGGTATATTACTTTGTTATTTTCACTTAAAAGTTAGAACAAATATGCTAATATCTGAAGGAAGCCAATTAAGCTCCACTGCATCAATGATGCTGGTGCCCTTGTCTGTTGTCATCGCGACCTGGCGCTCCTCAGCCAGGTCCCACGCGGCCAGTGCCTCCTTCAGACCAATGGCTATAATATCTCCAGTGTGATCCTTGGGGAAATACGAAGTTTGCAAGCATCGGCTTTTCAGTTGGAAGTCATCGTCAACAAAGTGCAAAGTGAGGCTGATGTATAGTTCAGTCGTCCTGCTTGACCACGATCCGCAGTAGATGGAAGAACTTAACCGTAGTCATTTCCGTTTGAACCTCGAAGTGGTATTTATTGTAAAGACCCAGGACATCAACTTGGGAGAAATAGTTCCGTGAGGGTAGCTGGTACCTTTTATACAGAATGCGGACCATTTTCGGAAATACCTCTTTGCTAACAGTGTACATGGGCACCATGTCTTTTGCCAAGTAGTATGTTTTGGAGTTGGTGATATCTTTATGTCTCAGTGAAGACTTATCCTAGGGCGAGACACACAAAAACACATCGGTAGTAATCCTTTTTTTTTGTTGGCTTGCAGGCTGACTTTCAGCCGCCTCTTTACTAGCCTGAGCTTTCACTTTCATGCATTCATCATACTTTATTTTGTGCCGACAGGTGCTGGTACAAATTAGTTGTGTTGCCGCGGGATGTTGCTACTTGTCTTATGGCGTCATTTTGGACTCAGGCTTGTTGACAGAGATCGCATTTTTTAGGGCCACCATTCGCTGTCACCCTGCTCGTTGGAATGCATTTTCCACTTTCTCTGAACGCCGGATGGTCACGTGACCATACACAACTCTAGCATCAGTTGCCTCAAGGAAACTGATTCGCCATATCTTTATTGTGGGCGTAGACGATGAGCAGACTGCACACAAACAGAGAGTAGTGAATCAAGTTTTCTCACACATGTTTATTTTATTAAATTGCAGCCTTTTGCCATCATCTAATCGAACAGGCTGACATCACGATTGCGATTTGATTAATCCTGCAGCTCTAGTTAAAAGGCATGTCCATAGACCAATAACCAGCTATCTGTCTTCAGGGTAAGCCCCTAAAACACTCAAATATCTCATGATTGTATTCTCCTGATCTCTATTTATATCACGTTTGGTAGCATCAGCTAATTCTGTCCAAATCCAACAGACATTTTGGTTAGAGATGAAGGTTATCACTCAGATCTGCAGTTCTGGTTCTTACTATTGTATGTGATGAATGGAATGATATGTCCTCGTCTGTAAATTCCCTAAATTTTTTATTTACAAATGCAGCTCTTTGAGTTGGTTTGAATGATTCCATAATGAGTGGCTGGCAGCCAAGTTGAACTCACCCACATAAAATCTCCACATCTGCTGCTCTAATGAATATTAGCTATTTGGTGTTCCTTACTATGGGGTTGTGCTTTACCGGGAAACGATTAGGGACATTTTTGACAATGTAAAAATAGAAATATTCAGTAACGCGGCTTTAATGTACCAATTGATAAACAGTCATGTGACATGTGTTCTTTAAATTGATTCCTGATTTACCATAATTCCTGAATGTTTCAATAATAAAAAATCTTTGACATGCTATTTTTCACTTATTTTGTCCTTGTGTGTGTGATCCCTCCAACCTGCAATATCCTCCATTCAGCTACACCTCTGAAGGTCTGTACTCTGCCAACATAACAGGATTCCCGTTAGATGACCTGTGATTCAGCTTGCTACTACTACTGCTCCTCTTTAGTCTACTAATAGTAGGTATCTCAATATCATAGAGATATCATATACATTTTTATTTTTTTTAAATAGTATTTTGAATCTGCTTTATTCATATAACCTTCTTGGCAATATTTTCTTCCATTCAGCTGCTCCTCAGTAGCTTTTAAAGGCAAATCATCCAGTCTATCTTAACAAATTCCTCCCAATATTTCACTGCTGCATTAGTTGGTGTCCAATTAAGTCAAGGTTGTTTTTGCATATATTGATTCAGCTTGGAAGCAGAACAGTCTACAGTCTTCTTAAGCATAGCAGATATACTTAACCTAAGGAGAACACGTGTACTCAGTATTCATGAATCATCTAAAGTCTGATAGATCTTTCCAAGGCACTCAAACTGTCATTGCTAAGATTGATAGGACTTACTGTCCTTCTCTTCAATGGTGAAATACCTACAGCACTACTCACCACCCCATGTTTTCATTAATGGTTACAAAATCATGAGGAGACCCGGTTCACCTCAATGCTGCTTGATGTAAGGCTAAGCTGTAAACTATCCCTGGACACTTCTGCCCTCACTCTGTGGAGCAGTGACACAGTGACTAGTACAACTCTCCATTAGCCAAACTCTCCATTAAAGGTCCTTGGTCTCATCCACTGTCCACCAATGTTAGACCAGGCTTGCAAGTAGGACATCCAAACTTTGCAAAATCTTATAAACTCACACCTCTATGCATCATACATATTTATATCTGCTTCACTGTCCGATTCTACTATTACAGATACAGTGGTTTTGCATGTTGTAGAGTACAGTACCCATGTGCCAGGGATCTCAATGAAGGATGACAATCTCTGTGGAAGATTACCCTATGCAGCCACAGAGTGCAATGGCTGGTGCTAAGACCCAAATCTAGTAAATTGTTAGGCAAGATATTCCTATTGGGCTAGATAGGTCCTAGGGACTGGCCACATATTAGCTGGCATCAAGGCCCTCCAGCTATCTTCATGATTCTGAAGAGTGTTGAGACGCATCCATCCGAACCAAAATTTTTCAATCATCATCAGACCTTTTCTTGGCCCGAGAAATTATCTTCCTCTGGCTGGCCTAAAAACGTAGTAGTTTCTTTGGAGAAATTTTACCATAAAGGCCAGATTCACATAATCTTCCCTGAAAAGTTGATGATGAGATGTGCCTGCCCCCGAATTCTGAGAGGAATTCAGGTAGGCTCTAATCTGAGGTACTGCTTTACGGTTTTTGATGATACTTCACTCTGCTGGAGAGGAAATAATCTGTCTTCCCTTCCTGGGATTGTTATTATAGCATTTGATTCCTTTTTAGAGGGCCCTTAATGCTCTTCAAAGTACTTCAAAGTTTCCAGATTGACTAACCTTCATGTCTTAAAATTACGATTGATATGATTTATTTTATCAGTTCTTGACCTAATTTTTTATTATTACAGTGGTTGAAAAGAACTACTGTATAACAACACCACTTTGACACAATGTAACTTAAGGTCTCAAAACCATTAAAAAGGCAAGTCTACTAGTTAAACATTTGAAAAATGTCCAGGGTGACTCGCAAAGCTGAGTAATCTGTGTGTACCCTGCTGCTCGCTCAATCTCAGCTGTGATAGGTTCCAGCCCCCCACGACCCTAAAGATGATAAATCAGAATCAGCTTTATTGGCCATGTATATGCATCCAAGGAATGTGACTCTGGTTACCTGAGCTCTCACAGAATGAAAGTCGTATAAACATTTTTAAGTTAAATGGACAAGGCAATTAACAAATATATAAGCTATAAACAAATGGAGATGTTCTTGTGTACTGGATACATACATTTAAATATGTATTAATATCTATATATATATATCTATATATGACAGTGCAAAGATGTCAGAGTGATGACAGTTGGAGGTAGTTATTGTATAATGGGGTGAACCAGGTTATTGTACAACACTGACACTGGTTTGATCTTTGTTAGGTTGATGGCCCGTGGGTAGAAACTCTTCTTGTGTCTGGTAGTTTTGGCGAACAGTGTTCTGTAGCGCCTGCCAGAGGGGAGAAGTCAAACAGGTTGTGTCCGGGTTGTGACGGGTCTGCAGTGATCTTTCCTGCCAGTTTCCTGACTTTGGAAGAGTATATATCCTGGATGGAGGGCAGATTGGATCCGATGATTTTCTCTGCAGATCTAATTGTCCGTTGTTGTCTGATCCTGTCCTGTTTGGTAGCAGATCCAAACCAAACAGTGATTGATGTGCAGAGAACAGACTGGATTACTGCAGTGTAAAACTGGATCAGCAGCACCTGAGGCAGGCTGAGCTTCCAAAGCTGGTGCAGGAAGTACATCCTCTGCTGGGCCTTTTTGATGATTTTTTTTTTCTGTGTTGGATGTCCACTTAAGGTCCTGAGAGATTGTAGTTCCCAGGAACCTGTATAATTCCAGAGTAGACAAACTTGTTTGCAAACTTCAGGAGTTGACAGATGGTTCGCCAGAAGTGCAGTCATTCGTGTCGAGTGGAAGAGTAGAGGTAACAGCACTCAGCCCTGTGTGGCCCCAGTGCTGATTGTCCTGGTGGAGGATGAGATTTTACCCAGCCTCACCTACTGTCTCCGGTCCATCAGGAAGTCTGTGATCCACTGACAGGTGGAGGCTGGTACAGCGAGCTGCAGGAGTTTGGAACAAAGTGTTCCTGGTACGATTGTGTTGAATGCTGAACTGAAGTCCACAAACTGGATCTTTGCGTTTGTCCCTGGAGAGTCAAGATATTGCAGGATGAAGTGCAGTCCTGTGTTGACTGCGTCATCCACTGACCTGTTTGCCCGGTATGCAAACTGCAGCTGGTTCAGCAGGAGGCCTATGATGTCCTTCAGGTGGGACAAGACCATTATCTCAAAAGATTTCATGACCACAGACGTCAGGGCGAATGGTCTGTAGTCAATTAATCCTTCGATGGCGGATTTCTTGGGGACTGTGATGATGGTGGAGCGTTTGAAGCATGAGGGGACTTCACACAGCTCCAGTGATCTATTAAAAATCTGTGTGAAGATGGGGGCAAGCTGATCAGCACAGGCTTTCAGGCAGGAGGCGGACACGCTGTCCGGGCCTGGAGCCTTATGATCTTTTGTCTCTGAAACAGCTTCCTCACCTCCGTCTCACAGATTTTAAGCTTCGGGTCATTGGGGAAGGGTGTGATGGGGGCAGGGGGTGTTGATAGTGGTTGATAATGATTGAAGGATCAAATGGCTTAATACAAAATTCCATATGGGTTATTTAAAATAATGTATGTGTTCAGTATTGTCATACAATAGTAGCTAATAGGGTAAAATTCACTTAATATCAAGAAAAAACCTGAGTAAGTTAATAGGTGTATGTATGTCCTTTTGACTGACACTGTAGGCATAATTTTTCAGTGAAAAGACTAACGAAACAAATAAAGAAAGTACTACAATAACCTTTATCTTTGATTTTCACAGTGACAAATATTTCAAGCACAGCGGCATGTTCCAACAAATTCATTCTCCTGGCCAAACATTGTGCCATCATTCTCCTTTAGGACCACTGGAATGCTCAACTTTTACTTGTGGCCAATGGGCGTTCAGCACATCTGTTTTTAATATCTACTGAAAGCATACAACATTTGTTCTGTTGAATATCTAAACTCTTTTGATACTATCAGAAGAGTTGCAATTCTCATAATGTCTAAAACCAATGTATTATAATCCAATACACAACTATCTCTTCAATAATTTATTTCACTTTAGTAATCTTTTGAGCATTTATTTGAAAGTCCTTCCTGAAACATTTGCAACAGTCCCACAATCCTCCTGGCTGAGGCCTTTTTTTAAATATCATCATCTGATGGACTTAGAAATTACTCTTGCAGCATAACAGTGTTCCACATTTGGTTTTAGAGGTGTGTGCTGTTTATTTGATGATAGGTATGACCGACATTGTAAACCCTAGGCATATTGAATCTTCTCTATCTCCCTTTTTAGAGGTACTTGTTTGTCAGGTCTGGTACAGTATATTGCATACAATCATATGTAACAATTTTTTCAACTTAAGTAACCTTAGTTCCCATTTTAAAACCCTGGCAAAAATGGGGCAACCATAAAACAAAAAAATGTAATTTAAATATAAATAAGCATAAGCCTGAGTGGCAGCTACAAAGTCATCGTGCCATTTTGTGAGGTATAATTATTTTAACCATGCCACCATGGATTCAGCCCCCTGCCAGAATGAGGCAACAAATGAGACAATTTTAGAGCAGCACATGCCTACAAGCCGGGAAAATTGACTTGTACGAAATTCAGGACAGTTGCTGTGAATGCGAACAGACAAGCGAATCATCATCAAAGTGATTTGTCAAGGGGGGATCAGAAACATGAGTGCATGAAATTCCTGCTCCACAGTAGGCATAGTTTTATAAAGTTGTGCACTGAAACCTCTGCATATGCTGTGAACTTTGTAAATGTTTGAATGAGCTGGGTAGTGGTTATGTAATGTGGTATCTATCCCAGTGGTCCTCCATCAAAGGCTAAGCCTGAATTATGCTCATAAAAACCCATGTTGATTCATTCATAAATCATCAAAGTTGTCCTGCATTGTGAAAATATGGGGGTAAAAACTAAATAACAAGCTGTTATTATTTGGAATGAGGCTATATAGTATAAAAAATGCATTGCATATAATATTTCCCTTTAGTTTGTGCACTGGTCACACAATATACATGCTTGGACATTTTAGTCAGGTCAAAAGTGTTCTGAGGAGGTTTCAGGTTGTCTGTAGTGCCTTAAAAACAGGTAAACATGCAAGTGCAATGGTTTTCAGTGGGTCATCTCAGACCTGCACAACAAAAACAGAATGTCCCAAAACTGCAAAAATGGTATACAACAAATGCATATGCCATTCTTCCATCCCTGGTGAGCCTTAGATGAGTGTAAATGTATTTGATGTGAAAATAGCCAACCTTCAGGATCATCTCCTCTTTCCTCTTGTTACTCATGTCTTTAAATGGAAAACTGAAAGAATACATTTTGCAGTAAAATCTAGATAGCATTTTTAGAATTAAAAATAGATTCCTCTATTTATCATAGTTTAATTGTGTGTAAATGTTTGTAAAGCTTGTAAAACAAGCTTGCAAAGTTTGCTTATAAGCTTTGTAATGTAATCATACTGTACTGTAAGACTATAGTACAGCTTTGTAACATTTTTAGAATTAAAAATAGATTCCTCTATTTATCATAGTTTAATTGTGTGTAAATGTTTGTAAAGCTTGTAAAACAAGCTTGCAAAGTTTGTTTATAAGCTTTGTAATGTAATCATACTGTACTATAAGAGTATGAATAGTTTTGCCACTCAAAGAATCTATGCGTTTGTGATTTCCTTCTTCCATGAGATCCCAAGCTGAAAGCTCGGAACCAATGAGATAATTTCTAACATATGCTCATCAGGAATAACATGCTGTCTAAAGATATGTTAATCAGGAAAGCCAGTGTATATTCCCTAAAAACACCACAATCCCCAGGGTTGTAAAGGGGATTGGGGGCTTTTCATAACTTCATAACTCCACATTTAATCTGATTGAACCCCACAAAGTAAATGTCAAATTTGTCCGAAAATGTTTTTATTTTTTGTAAAATTAAGTTTCACTAGTGAGTAAAATATGAACTATGGGAGTAAAATATAAAATATGATATATATATATGTATGTATAAAAGACAGATCTCCTCAAATCAACTCATATGGACCGCATTTGGACCATAGCGGACTAACAGTCAGGATGTTATGTTCAAAAAACAGTGTTTTCCAAAATAAATAGCTGACCCTAATGAGTACAATATGAAGTAGTAGAGTAAAATATGATACGTACTAAATGGACTTACTTAAGTCATTAATATGTTCCCTATTTGGACTAAATCGAACAAACGGTATAGAAATTATGGCCCGAAAACTTTGAAGATAAAGCTCCCCCTAGTGTCAGACATATAGCCCCGATCTTTCCCAAAATTGAACCAGTTCTCCTTAGTACTAAGGTCTACGGGAACACACTGTTTGAAAATGAACCGGAGAATATTTTTTAGGTTATTGCGTTAAAACGCAGGATCGGCGGGGGCAGACCCGGCATCAGTAGAAGCAATGACAATTCCATGATACCCCCAACTTGTCGGGGATATAATTTTTTCCCCATCTTCTGTCCTGACTAGGACCAAAAAGATTTTAACTCACAAGCCACTTTTCTCAGGACCAAGCTTATACATGTTTGGCATTAAGAGTAGTCGTACCAAAAAATAAACCTTCTTAACATGTGTGTTAATGATGGGGTTGAGGCAGCAGGCAGCTATTATGTGACATGTAGCCTGCAAACTTTACAACCTGACAAGGTTAAAAGCACACACACAATAATAACAGGTGAGAGAATGCACAAGTGTTTTCAAAAAAGAATACTTGCGGTAGAGTGTGCTCTGTATCAACACAGCTGAAACAGAATCCCAACATTGTTGTGCTTGGTAAGTAGTCAGCACCTAAAAAAACTGTAAAGCCTAAAATATTTTCCATAATCTCTGAAACTCTTCTAATCTGGCTCTAGCAGAGTACCTACTTTGGGAAAAGGAATCAATCTGGGCAGGACAGCTAGAGCTCAAGCATCCATCCACCAAAAAAAAATTAAACAAACACAGTTAATAACTGCAATCAAAGGCAGGAGGTTGGCCGAGAAGAGATCAAACTGCAACTAACTATAGAAATGAAGGTGAAAATTAAAGTCAATGTACAACCAATGCAGTTTAAATGCAGATCAGAAACAAGGAACAATATGTAATATTTTGGTCTCATCTGTCAGTTATCCTAATCATGGCAATCAATGAACGTTGAATACAAAGCAACACTTCATCTTTCATCTTCAGGCTTCCTTGGTTCAAAATGACCGGTGAGGAGTCAGGTACTTAACCTCCACTGAGGTGTATGATAATGCTGAGTCATTAATTTATCACACAGGTGACCATGCATCACTAATGCATGTTGTTATGGGTCGTCAGGGACAACGTTGTCTTGATTATGTCCTGGGCCATCCTGTGAGTCATTAGCGTCACATGATTCATGGTGTGAATGATGGTGAAACTCTCTGAGAGGCATGTTTAGACTGCATTCATGAAGTTCAGACTGGATCTGAGGCCGTCCAAGTTTTAACTGGAATGACCGCAGATAAAGTCGGCAGAGTCGAATAGTGATTGCGTGGTCAACTATCAACAACATTCTTGTGACTTAATGACTCTCTGTGAATTGAACACTTCACCTGAGGATAAATATGTGACTTATTATGTAAAAAGGCACACTGAACACAACTGACGAATCCAAACACTGATAGGGTTAAAATAAATTATATCGTAATTACAATATTGGAGAAACACACAAACTTGCTCACCTTAACAGGATAAGTAGGTCTCTCTCAAACTAAGTAGTACAAGAAGGGAGTTATATACCAGTAGGCTGGACAAGAAATGACTGCTTTGGTTGGTTAATCTTTTTTCAAGCATACATCGGGTACCATTTTAGGGAATAGTGGAGTCCATCCGTTGAACCCTAGCCATATTAGGGGATTTGAGTATGGTGTCCATTTGTTGACCCTAGGTCACCTTCAATGGGGTCATCAATGCTATTTTAAAAATACGTCACTGTTTTATTTTCTATGAGAAGAAATGCATACATGACTATAACATCTGTTCTGTCAACAGCTCTAAGTTTTGGACAAGCCATCTGTTCAACCTGTAAGCTGAACATTTAAAATGTGACAAGTGGTCAAGATATGCAGTTTCTTTCACACCCCCCAACAGTCAGTTAGAAGTGAGGAGGCATCATGGATGAGAAGTGAAGCATCTTCCACTCTTAAACAAAAAGTCCACTTTGATTCCACCTTCAAGGAAACAAGAAGTCCACTTTGATTCCACCTTCAAGGAAACAGGCTGTCATACAGTCTGTGGCCCATACCTTATGCAAAATGGAATGGTCCTAGCTGTGGACAATGTACTTATAACCTGACCTTTCCTCGTGATGAGGAAATGCAGGCCAAACAACTCTGTAGTAAAATTCAATGGAACAGCCACTCAGCTCAGTATTTTAAGAAAGAAATGTCGGCCATATCGACAAAGACATTAAACAAACATCTGTTTGTAACCACTTTTTCCCCAAAATAACTGATTCATTTAGATCTACTGTTGTCATCTGAGTCCCACTTGTTACGTGCTCTGGGTTCTTCTTTAATGTGACATATTAGTAACGTGTACGTCTATCTGCAGGCTCTTGATTGTGTGACCTGGAATACCAGTGACACGCACGATTACCTGGTTTGCTGAAGGCCTTGCTGCAATCTCTCTCCCCCTCTGATTTGCTCATGTTGATTTAAGTAATTAACATGGTAAGCGGTTACGGATAATGAATGTTCTGCACCTTACAACGACCTCACACGCACAATCTCCACTCGTACACTCCTTATAAAACTGACTTCACTGACTGCTCACTTCTGTTGCTGTAAATACTTAGTTAATTTGATGTGATTTGGTTTAATGTGATTAAATAACGAATCCTGTTAATTTTTAACCATAGCGGTTCTCCTTTTTGTTACTGTGGACATCTGAGCATGGTCATAAGGCAAAGAAGCCATTGCAATTTTCTAGAAAGGAGGATATGAAAAAACACTGATATATTTGTTTACCGGTAAGAGCATGGAGTGGACACGCCTTCCCAGTATATTGTTGTGCTTCATCCCCAAAATATATAATCAAAATATGAGGAACCAAAAAGGGGTCACAAACAAAATTCAAGTGCAAGTTGACTAAACTCACTTACATCAATTTATTTTGTTCAATGTTTTCCCACTAAGATGTAATATATTTAGATTAGATGTTGGCATGCTGTCACAAAACTTAATAAGAGTGAAACTGGATATGGGATCTAACAATTGGCATTAACAAACTTGTCCAGCTGAGGCTGATGGGAAAGTCCTTTGTTCATTCAAAACGGTATTATTCACGATGAACTACCCCCTTTAATGTCATAAATTAAATTAATGTCTACGACACAATAAATTTACCATAAAATGACAACTTGTATGGTCACGTATGCTTTTAAACTGTAAAAATCAAACTCACAACACGTAATCATTCAATAATTTTGTATTTCATGGGAAATAATACATTTTAGTTATATTAGCTCAAACTTTTAGTAAAGATTGTTTTTAGAGCAAACGATTTGACCTCATTAGAAATTTTAATGTGCCAAAATTAATCCTACTTGACACTTTCTAAATAGCTATGGTTAATGCCTTCTCTTCGGTTGCTCGTTTGACTGGTTTTGTCCCCCAGGGCCCTTAATTTTTGCATAAACATGCTGCCACTGGGTCATATTATAAATAGGTTCAGTCACGTTTTCAGTATGAAATGTTGACTCAGAGTACCACCAAACTACAAATGATGATTCAACACATAGCGGGGCATTATCGCCTGCACCATATTATATCCTGATACGTCCTATGCTAAATTTGATATCGTAGTCAGGAGTGGTTAACTGAACATTCAATGGACAACCTGACAGTTGGGTAGGAAAATCTTCTCTGATGTAAGTTAGAAATCATGTCATTATATTGATGCTATGGGTTGACTTGTTAACATGATAAACGTGATAAACTCAAATCATTATTCTATAGAGTTGCAACAAAAGTCCCCGCTATAAGTAAAAAACTGTCATGGGGACTATTTTTGATATTCATCTGCTTCCCCTGATTTCTCTGTTTTATATGAAAGCATCTAACATTCATGAAGATTGAGTGCTTCATCTCTTCCTTCTGCCATATCAACATGCATAATATATGCTTGCTCTCTGTAGTTTTGTACATCTGTAAGTTTTTCATGCTACCAGTCTATCAAATGTACTGTTTGCAGCTAGGTAACACCTTAACACAATAAACAGTCAGCACGATTAAAAGTTTTAATCGTCTGTGTTGAAGGATCAGGATTAACTTAGGTTCACGCTCATAATGTCCATAATGTAAAAAACTGCTTGATCATTTAATCAAGCATAAGTATAACTGTTATATAATGCTTGACTGTTCATCGACCCCCATCATCAGATCTAAGAGATTTCTGCAGACAACTGAAGGATTGGATAAGAATTATTGCTTTTTGACAAGATGAAAACTTTCTACAAGTGCTTGAAAATCCTGCACTGTCTCATTCCCAAATGGGCCTAAAAAATATTCAATATTCTCTACAGTGACGGGATTGTGTATCCCAGAGTAAGCATAACCCTCATTAGAGGAATTGCAGCAACCCATATCAGAACTGTTCCCCAACATGCACTGTTGAAAATATTTCCCCCAGTTTACCTTACCATTGGAATCTGCAGATTAGTGGATTAGGATTAGTGGCCATCATAGACGTCCACAAACATAACGAATATGCAGCCTTTCCACAGGCCTCATTATATCCACAAAAAGTTGGGGATATCATCATCGCCGCAGGAGAAGAACCGGAGTGATTTTGGGAAAGTTCGGATGCATATCTATGACAGTAGGGGGAGCATTCTCTGCAAAAATTGTCAGGCCATAACTTCTCAACCATTGGTTTGATTTAATACAAACCTGGCGCATATGTTTCGACTCGAGGAGCTCTATCTTGTATACATTAGGATTTACACTAATAGTTCACATTTAACTCACTTAGGGGAGCTTTTTAAAAAAAAATTTATTATTTTTTTTTTTTTACAGAAAACACTGTTTTCTGGACAAAACTAAAAAAATATTTCATGGATCATTTTCAAATTTTATACCTAAACAGACTTTAGTGTGAGGAAGAACTGGGTTGATTTTTGGTAAAGGTCTATTCTTTTCTGTTCTGGCAGTAGGGTGAGCTTTATCTCAGTTGATCCCATCTAGTCCAAATTCCGTGCATACGAATGAAGTTAAGGAGATCTCGCTTGCATTAATCTGGTTTTACTCTAATAGTTCATATTTCACTCACTAGGGGAATTTCTTTAAGAAAATAATTGTTTTCCGAACATAACTTTTTAATCTTGATTGTCATACATATGAATTGATATCTATCTATTCTATATTGTGTTTCACTGTAATGGTACATGTTTTACTCAGTGGTCGGAGCTTTTTACATAAACACAGTGGAGAAAACTTTACATTTAATTTGATGAGTTCAATCAGGGGGACTTTTCAGGTTTATAAACTTTCTGTTGGTGATGACAGCATAGGTCTATTTATACAGTATATTAAGACCAATAACATTTCAGATATATACAGGCAGTGCACTGTTGCATTTTGGTTGTGCTTGTACACCAGAGAACTTATCTCTGTTATGAACTTCTTCGATGTGGATTTGTCTTTTCCGTCATTTCTACAATTTACCTGGTAGCTAAAAAGCAGCAGCACCGATTGGAGGTCTCCATAAGCACATGCCAGAAAATTTAAATACTCCTGAGATGGAATTGGGCGCAGGTCCAATTGGCTGGTATTTCAATGTCTAATACTTTAAAAGTGTACTTGCAACTATGAATAACATGTATTTTGACTGTAGCACACCTAGCATGTGACATTAAAGCTACAGACACAGAAATTGTAACTCTGTATTTGAGAACTGGTATTCATAACTTAAGATTTAAATATGACACAGATGACTCAAAAATGAGTAATAAAATAATTGTTGCATGTTTCTTGTCATTTTGAGTAGATTTTTTGTTTTTGAAACATGATTGGTGGACAGGTATCATTGTGTGGAAGGCGACAATAGTGCCTGCTTTATTTTGATATTTTTAATTTATTTTTTGTTGCCCAGAAATATATTTAACGCCAATATTTCTTATTATTCATCAGCAAATGTTTTTATTTATTACAAGTGGACACATATATATTTTGTTCAAGTCATGAGTAAATTGAAACAAGTTCAAGATCGTTCAATCATGTTTTATCCTGTGTATTGTCCAGACCTTATATATCTGTTCATCCAGAATACTGACATTTTAATTATATTTAAGGAAATACCTTTGTGTTTGTCTGATCTTATTGGATATTCGTTTAATTTCATTTTCAGGGAGAGGGACAGAGAGAGAGGGAGAGAGAAAAAATTCTTCTCACCCAGCATTTACGACTATTTTAGTTGGATTGGCTTTTGTCAGCACAGAAAGTAAAAACCAAGCGTTACATATTGGGGGTTCCACTTTTCTCACCAAACCACTTTGTGATGCACTTTGTGTTCTGGCATCTTTCCATTACATTGGAGAGCTGATTTTAAACCTCTAAAGACTTTTATGAAAAAGGGTCTTTTTTGTCTAATGGAAATCATTTTCTGTTGGATATTGTTTTTTTTGTTTCAAAGTATTTAACAATTCTAAAGCCTTACATCTACAAGTATCATGTTAAACATTTAATTTCTTCTGACCACATTCATTGAATAACGTATATAAAACATTGCATTATCGTTGAGAAATTTATGTCACAGCTTTAAAATAGTCATGTACGATGCCTTTTGTCATCTTGTGAAAAAAATATGGTTATGAGCTACTCAATTCAAACTGTTGCTTCAATAAAACAGTCACAGCCATATCTCCACTATCACCCTAAGAGACTTAATGTCAGAGATCCAAGGACTGCCAGCCAGCAAAAGTAGAAAGTATGGCCATTGGAAAGTCTGTAAAGTCAATGAAAGTACCACCCTTTGTGAGAAATGCAATGTGCATCTTCACCGAAGAAAGAAATGGATTCAAATGTTTCCCGTAAGCCAAGGCTAAACTGACAAAAATGCCCAACAGAAATTAAAATGGTTCAAAAACTGTCCTAATCTCAGCCTGTTGCTCACTTTTCTTTCTGTACCTAATGTCTTTAATAGGTCTGCACATTTTTATGTTATACAATCCATTCAATCAAGTTTGATATATGTGTTTCAAACTGACAATCTGAGCGACTCAGAAATAAAAAAATCAACCTGATTTATTTTCAACTGTGGAAAAAAAGCCTGATGTAACATTTATGTAAGACTATAGAACTCTGACACTTGAACAGGATCCCCCATAATTCTCTTTAAGCAGAAATGGTCAGGGTTCTTATGGATTAATCGACAGTGCAGATCTTGCAGCCCACTTATGTGGCCTGAAGAGTTCACGATGCAGAATACTCAGAGACCAGAGAAATTTGATAATTAGAACTCGGAATCTGGATTCCAAACCTTAAATCCCCTTGCATTTTGAAAAAAGATATTACTTTCACCACAAACAAAGATAGTATATCAATATAATCCATGTCAGCAGACAGGGTATATTAATAATCAAACACAATCACCAATAGCAATAAATTAGTTGAAGAACGTCTAGTATTCAGTGAAATGAGGGATCCATAGACCCCATATTGTGTTGTTGATATTTGACTTTTATTAAGTTTCATTTACGCATGCCTCGGCATACTGATAGTGCAGTCCACTCCTGGAGTTCAGGGAACATTATAATGAAGGTATAAACAAACATACTTCAGTCTACAGAGCCATACCATGCCTAAACTTATTACTCAACATATTGTGGTAGCCTTTTAGGGTCTGGGCATCTTTTTGTTTTGGACAATAACATTTAATTGAGGCCTTCAAATAATAGATGTCTTTGTGGGTGCACAATAAATGATTAATTAAAAGCATCCAGTATTAGTATTTAAACATTATTGTACCGCACTAATTTACTTTACATCCAGATTGTGATGAATAAATGCCAGAGCTCAGTGGAATTGTTAAAAAGATTAAGCAGTAATAGATCTCTTTAACATGGTCAATTGATTTGATTAGATTAAAAAGAGAAATTACACTGGCAAGCAATCAGTTGATAGCAGAGTCCTATCAGGATCCAATCAGTGGCTCGACGAAACTCAATTAGGATTGAAGCAAAGAAGAAAATCGGCTTACACCATCACAGTCTTTGGACATCTTCTTCCTGCTGAGGAAGTAAACATGCTAACGCAACAAAAGTGAACATCAGCCGAGGTCTGAAATGTATTTAATTTAAAGAAAGTTAAATTGGGGTCGATGACAAAGTTGTAGAACCTTGAATGTAGACAATTAATCAGGGAAAATTGCGTAGGTTCCCCAAATTGCTCTATATTTTTCCTAATAATGCCCATCGTGCCGTATTTGTTTAAGTGTCAGTTTGTTTGGAATAAATCTGATGAAATGTTGTGATGTGTAGAACCATATGACCAGTAAATTGACTGGATAAGGCGCAAATTGATTTTGGATTTAATAAAACAAGACTTTTTCCGTTAAACTGTGAGTACAAGTTAAAAGGATTTACAAAGTAACTGATTAGTTGACCGTTGACTCTCTGTCCATCAGTTGTGCTGGACCTTTTAAAAATGTACTTTCTCTAAAACGAGTCAATGAGAACTTATAGTGCACTTTGGTTTGACTTATCGTTGTTGGTTCAATGTGTAGTCACAAAGGCATATTATGTATACTTTAGGGTTGGGGTTAGGGCTAATTTAAATGAACATTTTCAAATCTGGGTTAAGGCTTGGGTATGTGGTGGTTAGTTGTTGATGTGATAGAGGAAGAGGCAGAGGACCGTTCCAAATGGAAACAGATGATCCGTTATGGGGACCCCTAAAGGGTACAGCTGAACGAAGATGATTCTGAGCAGTGTTGATGATAAACACAGCATCACAGATGCTTTCAAACCTTGACATTCATTTAGATCCGTTTGATTCTTTTCACAATTTTTTTTTTTCATCAAGTCCTACTTTTTCATTAATATGATGCCTCTCCTTCATAATATCACTCAACGATAAATTATTATTTAAAGTGAAATAAACATTTGAAACAAAAACCTTATATTAGTTCCAGAACAGTGGAAACTAGTTATGACTGTGTGTGGTAGGTCAGTCCCAAACACTTGAATATTTACAATATTGAATAGTGACTGTCTCTCCTTCTCCTGTGTTTCCCTCTGTGTCGGTGTGTCTGTGTGGGCGTGGATTCCAGTTCCTCTCCTGCTTGATCCACTGGCAAAACTACAATCCAGCTGCAATGTAGAACTCAGTAGCATATCTATACCCATCTCAACTTTCCAGACTCTGCCAGAATGGCACATGCACCAGGAACCAGTTAAGTCTGTCTCTGGCTCAGCTCACGCTGCCTGTCTCAATGCTCTATTCAGAATTTTTCTTAGAAAACATTATTTTGTGTGTAGCTTTCACTGTTTATATTTCATTATAGCTGGTTACTTTTGAAATGTGACTATATAAGACTCCAGCATCAACAGTTTGCAGAGTGCTTATAGTGTTGTTTATAGCGTTTATAGTGCTGTTTATGCACTGTGACCAAGGTCGATGGAAGTTGGCGTCAAAGCCACTTGAATTCCAATCTAAAGGTTAGGACTGAGATTGCAATGCAAAACATTTGACCTGTGTCTGTTTTAGGACCACATATGAAAGCGGCCTTAATCGGAACACCAATGTCACCAGAGTCAATGTTGTTTGTGCAGTTCACACTGCCATGTAAAAGTGATATACAAGCAAACCCTGAGCCACATTTCCCCTGTAGTGCGAATGTGAGCTTGGTCTCTTCTTTTAATCTGGTTATCCAGTCCCCTGCCTTGAAAGCCCACTCTCCAGCAAACCACCCAGCAAACCCACCATTTTTGGCACAATGAATCTCCCTTTGAATTTATTGCCTTCAGTTTGTTTTCTGCCTTATGCGTCATATTGCAATGGCCATAACAGAATTTTTACAAAGCCATGAGCAGTCAAGGAATGCTCCTGGCTCACAATGACAATAGTTCAGTCAGTAAACTCACATTTATTACAATGGCAAAAGATGTCGTTTGGCCTCTAGACTTCTACCTCATCACTCCAAGCAGATCATTTACAGCAAGTTTCTGGGAAGTGATAAAGAAAATATCAAACATACTGTCAGAGCCTCTAGGTGGATTCTAGGGTGGTGGTGGTGGTGGGGCTTTAACGGGCAAATAGAAAATGCTTATGCAGGGAAGTTGTGGCATAAGCATTACAGAGTGTAGAGATGGGAAATTTTGCAGTTTAAATACACCGCCAAATTTGGAGGGTGGAATAGGTTAATGATTATGGAGGGCGTGGCATGTCATGTGAGTAAGCATTTACAACACCATTATTTAATAATGCTGCTAATGGTCTGGTAAGTCTTCACGAGGCTGTCAGGGGTGTTGCTGTCAACTCGGTGGCATTTTGGAAGTTAGTAACAGACTCTAGCAATAGGTTGAGAAGGTACTTTGAGGGGTTTGAACCACAGGACTCTGTGAGCAGATAAAGGGTAGATTGTTTGCACTTCTCATTTGCGTTTCTCATTCCTGCAGTCACTTTTAGTAGGTACTAATGTCTGTATGCCAGGAATACCCGACAAGACATACAGTTTTTTTTTAGATAGTTTGACCCTGCTGTCTAGTCATCTCTATTTGGCCCTTGTCAAAATTCAGATCCTTAGGCTTGCCAAATTTTTCTGTTTTCAACATGTACTTCAAAGACAAAACCCTCACTTGTTTTCTCTTATATCCCACTCACTGACAGATGACTTGGTAACAAGGTAGTCGCTGGTTATAATGTTATGGCTGAACCGAAAAGTTGTGTTTGAAACTAACCTTCCACAAAATAAAATCTGTTTCTGTGTATATCCTTGCTCGACTTCTGCAGCCAGTTAGTAACTGCATGTTCACATCTATTGGCTCGCACGAATGCACACAGGGAGGAATATGAAAATCTGTGTGGAGTGTGGGAGCCGTGATTCGGCTCAATCTGTCCTTTTTCAGTCTAAAACCGGACAGATGAACATTACCCTAGCAACCACCGAACTTTTATTGAACTTTTATTGAAAGACAGTTGCCTTCTCCTAGACCTCGCTGTCTCTCCGGCAGTGCAGACATAAGATCTGCCCCCAGAGCAACAACACTATTCAACACGTTTCCACTGTTAAAGGTGGGAAATTTGGATGACATTGTTTTCTGATTTGACAGGCAGGATACTGCAAAACCCGAAAAATCTACCGCATTGGCATTATTAAGAGTGAATCTGCCAGTCCGATCTATTCACTCTATTCATCTAAGAAGCCGGAATGTTGCAACAGTGCGCAGGTGTGTGTGTGTGTGTCCTTCCTGAGATGAAATTTCACGATGCCAGTAAACTAGGTTGACTAGACAGATTGTTGAGAGAGAGAACACGACTCGCCCAGTCGGTTATAAGGTTATAACGGTAGTTAAGATCTAAAAATGCAAAACTATTAATCTTACAGTAGTTTCAGCTCTTAACTGTTAGCATTCTAACATGCTGGGCAGAGATCGATGGCAAACTTACTAAAATATGTGTGTTTAACAACACCATACAGAGACAAAAAGTATAATGCAAATTGTAAAACATGGATAAGTATGTATTAACAGTTTTTGATTCCACCAAACATTAAGAGGCATACCCAGTGAAACCTCGTGGCAGACAGTTAACTATATATATGTGATTTAATTCACTTATGGAGCCAACCAGACTTTTTTTCTCCTAATTTCAAGCAGCTTTAAAATGAATTCCAATTGGACTTAGACCTGTTATCAGTTATTCACTGTAATATTTGTAAAGGTATTTGAGACAGATGTTTAACCATCATTTGTGAGGCTCCATGACCCTTGTTGGTGTGAAACGTCATAATCCAAAGTCAAACATTTGAGATTCACCTCCTACAGATTTCAATTAAATCGAAGTCAATGAGAATTTCCAACCTGACACCTCAATACCTCCTCCCTCTTTTTTTTTCTTTTTTTTCTTACAGCTGACAGCAGGCTTCCCTTTGTGCTGGTTGATGAAAAAGACAAAGTCACTGCCCCTGTCACCTTTGACGACAAATCATAATTCTTTTGCTGGGCGCCGGGACAGCAGGCCGTGACTGTGCTAATTCAGAAAACATCTATCATCTTTGTGATTTCATAGCTTTTCCATCAGTGAGGCTGCTGGATGGCACAGAAATCCACTGTGAGGTGATTACCATTCTAGAAGTACATCAGTCTTTATCGCATGTGGGGAAGACAGAGTCACGTTGGAAAAAAAAGAGTTCTTATTTCTTTTGGGAATGTATTTAGAAGTTTTTTCCACCAAGAGTCCAGAGAGAGAACAGTAGATGCATCTAAGCAACGAGTCCTGGGGATTACTCCGGCACAGTTGTAATTGTCATCTCCCTTTTAGGGGGAATGAAACAATTTAATATCATTTCATCTGACAGTGAGATGACTGTCGAATCCACAGTTGTACAGCTAAACCTCAGGGGTATGGAGATATGGATGACAAACCCATAATGCCCTACTTTAACGATAGCTAAAGATAGATGATAGCTATTAACAATTTTAAAATTGCTCATTTTCATAGGTAGTGTTAACTTGGTCACCTGATTTTGAAATGTTTATTATATCAATAATGCAGGTCTGGTATGCAAACAAGTGAGTTTTTTTGTGATGAAAATCTTCATTGATGTTCGCCTTTGGTGGGACATGAAGTTCTGGTACCTCTAAACCAGTAATGCAACATCGCTACAGCATCTTATACTTATGTTGTTTTTGGCAGTAGCATTGCTACAACTACAGTTGTTACTTGTGTAAATAAATTACTTCGGCATTTCAGTGGTTCATCCCTCTTTTCTAAATCTTTTGCATTTATCGATCAAGTAGTGTGGCAGCCCTCTCAAAAACTTCTCGAAAAGTATTTCCGAAGGTCAAGGGCAGCAGAGCGTACCGCTGCAATCTCAAATACAACTGTCCATGGATAGCTCCACCCACGACTCACACAGACATCAACGTGTCATTGAGCAAGAAGCACTTCTTATGAAAAACATACTTTTTCAAATGTTTTAATCCAATGCTTCTTTGGTTAATGTTTTCTTTTTGGAATGCCAATATGATCACTATCACCATTTTAGCCTCATAACATTCCAGCTTGGGTGTAACAGATGGAGGTGTGGTTGCTGAGTTGATACATCATTCTTAAATTGTTAGTCGCTCTAAAGTTTGTATTGTCTCCTTATGTGGGGCTTTTTTTTCCCTCTTGGAGCAAATGATGCCTAGATCCCAGCTTTATGCTTAATAAACAAATACTTTGACGGCATCTGTTTAACTGGCTGAACTGAGATAGCACTGACTGGAAATGAAGTTGGTGTTGTAGTTCACTACTCTTGCCACTTTACTTCAGCTTATCTTGCTACTTTTCTCCTGAGAGGAATGGGGGTTCATTAGTTTTTCTCCAAACCTTCCAAATAGCTCTACCAGCACAAAAATGTATGATGTCTGGTGTCACAAATAACTAATACATTATGAGTGTTATTATAATAATAGAAATTCTTTAAACTTTTATAATCTTATCCAAACCAACGCTGATCAAAATAAAATCCTTCCTATATGTACATTACAACATTTCAGAGATATTGTTGAAGCTTTTCCCTTTTCTATAGCTCAAGCATTTTGCTACAAGTTAGAGAGCAAAAAATAACGCATTGAGCAGACAGGATTTAATGGTGAAAGAAGATTTTTTAATTATCTCTGCCAAAAAGGCTATGTTTTTACCTTTATTTGTTTGTTAGCAAGATTACAGAAAAACATTATGGATGGATTTGCATGTCATTTTACCCAGATATTGTTTTTGGCATATGCTAGAGATGACATTACGTCATGACCTTACCTTGTGTAGTGTTTAGCCCTGGCATAGGTTTGCACTCTCAGAGTGCCTTCTATTGTTACATATCGTTGGCTCTCTGTTTGTGAGCAAGATCACTGAAAAAAAAAAAATGGATTGGCGTGAAGATTTTACCAAGATGTAGGTTTTGCCATATCCCAGAGATTATTATATTTAGGTGTTGTCACTATTTTTCACCATTGCGAGATAGGGCACTTTTGGGGTTATTCTAAAGTAATAGACACATTTTGCAATTAGACTTCACCCACAGGTAAAAACAAGCAGTTTAATTGACTTGATCACAATGATGTCAATTCACCTTGGTGGAGTTTTGCGCTCCCTGAGTGCTTTTGTTGTTACCCCCGCAAAGGAGGATACTTTTTAACCTTTGTTTTCTCTTTCTAGCAAGATTATGGGAAAAACATTTGCCCTCTGCCAAGTCATCTAGTAATGTCTACATTGGGTACTGTGGTGCCTTTTTTTAAAAGTTTTTTAAAAAATACTAATGAACTACACTTTAAAAGTCTCAGTTGTGTTGTTTGGTCTGAGCCACGGTTTAAAGAACGCCTCTCATCTTTACAAAAGGGCTACAAGATTCAACAAGAATCTACTCAAATTTTGCTGTTAAAATGTGTTTTCCGAATCCCGTTTTTGGTTGTTGAAAATACGACCGTCTGCCAATATTTCAGGGGTAAATCTTCACACTCATGATTCTTATTTAAGTTCATACTACTCTGGATTATCTGAACATTTATGTTTATCACTATGATTTCATCATGGCAAGTTTTGACATTCTACTTGTCTGAGCCTGCTTTTTTCAAACTTGTACAAAGCCAGGATGAGCAATATATCAGTAAATCTGAACTTTTTCTAAAACTTTCCAAACTCATTTGTCTCATTGCTCTGATATATTATTTTTCTGGTGTTATGATCTCCCTCAGGCACTACTCTATATGTGCCAACATCTATTACAGTAAACTGGTTCACTACGCCAGCTTTTGTAGTCCTACATATTAAACAAAAAGTATATCAGAAAAACTTTCAAACTGTTGCTTGAAGGATGAATAAGGTATATAGATGGCATTTAAACGTAATTCTTTTACATTTCCACTAAAAGGTGGGTTCAAATTATGTAAGGTAAAATCTCAGCTCAAATGCTGTCCACATTTCAAAGCCGAACACACGAGATATGGCTGGTTATAAAGGCTATGGAAAATACAGCCTACGGTACAGTACCTATGGTACGGGTTCTAATCTTTCTTACTTCTTGCTCCTTAACAGTTAAATCAAACATTTCAAATGAACACATTAAGAGATATTTTTGTGAAAATTTTAGAGCCAACCACATTTTTAATAAAGGAAACCATAAATCATGTTGTTTTCTGATGATGCACTCTAAAAAAATAAAACTAAATCTAAAATTCATTTAGATAAATTGGGTGATTTCAAGCATGTGTTGGTGAGTTAAGTTCACGTAATAGTTTTGTTAATTGCTGCATATTAATATTTTGTGTCATTCAAATTTTTAAATCAAGTTTAGCTAATATAGCTAATCATGTTCAACAGTGTTATCTAGCGTATTTAAAGCTAATAAAAGAGCAAGGCATGAAAAGGCTAAACACGACTTAAGAAAATTTAGTTGACGCAATCTATTTCTTACTGTATGTCAACTGAGAATATTTTGTACATATGCATAGGAATTTGGGTAAATTCAAATAAGGTGCAAATGTTGGTGAGAAAAATATGGCTGTGCTGAGGCTGCTATGTAAGTAGTAATTGGTAATTAAACATTCTTTTGATTACAGAGATAAATCTAATTCTCCCAGCTAAAAGTATAGTTTGTTGGCTAAACATAACTTCATTAAAAAAATTGTAATAGCTCCAAAAGACTGAAGCAGACTGTTTTGTTCATTTCTCTTGTTGGGCCTAAACAGAATGTATGTTTACTGTTCTCAGCAACGTGATGGTAAATAGCCAATGACTTCAAAGCATTTTAGTCTGTTGCTTAATTATAATTTTGGATGAGGACCTAATACATAGTGGACTAATGGAACTTGTTGATCTCCTCTACACTGTAACCTCAAATCATTACATCATCGCATTTCAATGGAAAAATCTAGATCGCTTGATTGTCGTTCATTCTATAATTTATTGGATAATGTTTAATAGTCTCAGATTTGGAGATCGTTAGGAGCCACTATATAGTATACTATATAGTCATGCACCATGGAAATTTTTTACGAGTTTGTGTAGTGAATAGGGTACATTACTTTGCAACTGTTTCACATAATTTATAGAAAAAACCTGAAATCTGTAAACCATCCCCATGTCTTAAAAATGCCATTCATGTCGAACTATTTTGTTTTGGAACAACAATTTTATCATTATTATCATCTACATATAACTTTTTTACAATCATGGGCAACTTTTAAGAATTGCTTATGCAAACAAGAAAACGTAAACAGACACTGTCAGAGAAATCTTTAAGTCAATAAATATTTAAATAAATAAGCCAACGAGATAAGTAAATGAAAATGCTCCTAAGTAGTTCAAGTATGTCAAATCAATAATGGAACATATTGACAGAGATACCGACAAATTACAGAGATTGTAACATATTTTTAGTAGCATTTAAACCAAACACCAGCTGCTTCAATACCGGCTTCCCCCCTGATGTTCTTTAAAGACTTTCATAGAAAGGAACAAAAACAATTCTGTTTCATTTTCACAGAAGCAGTGTGAAAAACACTTCCACAAACTGATAACCTGTCAGCAGCCGATTCAGAATGTTAATTTATCTTTAAGTATGGGGCTAGGATCTTGGTTGCTGATTTCTATTGCAGTTGAAGAAGAGATAATGATTGAGGGTGCACTCACCCTGTCGTTGAGAGTTGATTCTGGATTTTCTCTCAAACCTAACCTTTGTGCTTGACGGTTAACATTCATCTTTTCATGTAACCAGCATCTGATACCAGTGTGATCAGATCCATAACATGGTCCAGCATTATTGACGAGCAGAGTGCCGAACAACAGGAAGTGATGAAAACAACAGTTCATCAGCTGAAGGGATCTGAGAATGCTCCGAGACAGGAAAGTCACATGAATTCTGAAATGGTTGATCCCGAACCCTCCTACTCCTTCACAGGGTTTGCTGTAACAGGGTTATGAAAAACAAACCTTTGTCAGACATGGCAAAATGGTAAAAAAAAAAATCAGATTTGAGGCACTTTGCCCTGTAGTGTGAACCTAACCTTAAGGGCTTAAAAGCTGAACGGTGAACTGGTGTGGTTCTGATTGTTTTTAGCAACACAGTCCGTGGGGATCCTAGTGGGAGTGGGTATAATGGAGGAGAAGGAAAGAACAGGGCTCAGAGAAGAAAATTCATTTTGACACACCGTGGCCATGTCATGATCGATGCCTCTGGGAGAACAAATCAGGACAGGGCACTACTAGGTCGAGGAGAGGTGTGATGTGAAAACACTGGATAGCAGTAGGTGTTGTGTGGGCTTGGTTTAGTGTGATTAGTAAGACACGCTACTCAGGAGCATTGCTATCCATCGAGAAAGCACAGATCCAGGGCTACTTATCCCAGCCATGGGCACTTCTTCCTGCATTGCAGAATTGAAGGATGCGGATCACCATGTTGCTTCAGCTAGCCTGAAGTAGATCAATCACTAGATACATAATACTCATCCTTCGGCATCGAGCAGCAGCTTCATTGTGTGATCAAAAGGATTAGCAGATTTATCTTCACCACTGGGAAACAACATCAGATCCACATTGCCAGTAAGTGGCTGAGGACTTCTGATACTGGAGGTGATCTGAGCTGGAAATGGGTTCTCTGATCATCTAACTTTTAAATAAATCCTCCTCTGAGAAGGGCAGTTTTAGGTATCACATCAGGGACCTCTGCAAGTAGGAATTCACCGCACAGCTGGAAGGTATCTGACAGCAGTTTTGGGCTTGAGCAAAAGGGAGAATGGAGATTAGAAATCTGAAAGGCCGTAAGCAGAAGAAGCTTGTATCTTGGTCTTCCATTCTGGTTCCCTCAGCTAGATACAAACTGCTGGAGGTGCTCTATTTCATATGGAAATGTCGCCCCATTTCTTGCTTGACATTTGCAAAACCATTATTACCTGACTTTATCATCGTCATTGATGAACAAAATTTAATAGCTAGCCATCCCTAAGATTTCTTTGCAGCCACTGAGGCTAAGACACAGAGCACAAGGAGGTAAAAAAAACAAAACTGGGAGACAAACGTATTGTAGTTTGACTGTGTTCATTGTGTGGGTTAGCAAAGTCTCCATTTCATTTTAGAAAATTCAGTTTGTCAGTGTTTCTTTACATACATTTTGATATCTGGAGTGCATATCAAACAACAAATGTGAAATCATGGGACGCAGCGTGTTTCTTCTGAGCTGCCTATATCACAAACGGTGTGATTTTACACACCATTAAGGTTTTGTGCATAGTCCTATGTAAAATAGAATAAAGCCGGCAATGCTGTCTCCATTATAGAACACTACTGCCACTTCAACAACATGCTTCTGTTGAATTGCCAGAAATTCAGCATCCAAACTTTTCTATTGTTGCCTGCACAGGCAAGCCCAAATCATTATATCACACTGCCAGCCTCACAAACTGAGAGGATTAACTTAATTTTGATGGAAATATCCTGGCTAGACTCACAAAAAACGTGTTGTTTGCTTGTTTGTGCAAACCATTTTACGTCTGATTGCTTCTCCGACCCAGGTCAGTACCGCACAAGGACCTGAGCTAAACACCAATGCAGCTTTGTTGAGCCCTGGCCTCAGAGGACGAATGAGCTGATTGGATTACCCTTACTTTTGATGGAAACGTCCAGGCTCCCGTTGCCAGAAAATTGTTTATTTGCTCTAAATACACTTCACCTCAATCTATAACATGTCACTAGAATGTTGTGCTATACCTTTGGCTCAGTAATCAGACCACATGTGCAGTGATGTATCTGAATTTTCTTCAAACTTAATGAGTTGGCACCACTTTTATTTACCCCATCTGCCGTCTTGTCCCAGGATTCAAGATTTGTCAATTGTCTCAGTTGATGGAAGCGGAATGAGAAGTGCCTCCCTCTCATTTAAAGCAACAGACACGCAAAGCAGTTGTTCTGAATAAGGGTGAGGAGAGTAAGGAGGGGATTATGTCACTTGATTCTTATGGTAATTAAACTCAAGTGTGTCATAGACTGCCCAATGGGAATAGGGGATAATATGTAAACTTTAACACTTCCAACATGCATATCGATCCTGATGTCAGTCAAATACATCATTAACACCCCATACATTTTTTCAACCACTGCAAATGAAAGAGGGGGTTTCTGAGATTCACTTCCTGCTTTCACTGCCTTTGCTACATTTATGTTTTTCAGGTTTTGAAACAATCCTGTTTTGGTTGTCAGCAGTTGCACGCCGTCACAGTGGCCATCTGAAGTACCGAGCTATAGGGACCACCTTGTCCATCTGCTGCTGTTCTTGTGGTGGTGTTTCTGCAGTTATGCAAGAACGCAGTGACAGCACTGACACGGTTCACCTTCTTTTCTGCATTTTATACAATCTCATAAAAAAAAATATTTAAGCACTTCTGCAATGCTTGATGTTCTGTTGCCCTGGCAACAACATTCACCCACCAGTATTAAATGCCTGAGGCCTCGAGTTGCTACAATATTGCTTTGCTTCTTTTCTCTCCTTTTCTTCTTTCATTTAGTGATATTGGTTCCCGTGAATATACAACAACCAACATCACAGTTCTGTTTTATTTCATTAATAAGCCATACAGCTACAAATATAGTTTATTTGGATGGTGAATTGTAACCAAGTTGAAGCAATATCAGGGAGGCTTTGCAAGATAAATATTATGTGCCCATACAGGCTGCACTCTAGGGGGATGTTAAGGCTGTAGAATTTTTGGATCCAACAGTAAGGTCACTGGGTCCAATTGTCAGCCTAGTGGTAAATGTAGAAGGGTCAAGTTAATAACACATTCATTTCGGGTTAATAACCATCACTGACATGAATGAGAGGCACTTAATCCGCAACAGAAGCAAGACATCCATTTGCCCCCCCCCAAAAAAAGCTGCAAGTTCAGCTGCTGTATTTCATGAGGGAGGTTGGATGTGTAAAAGTCACATGAATGTGAAGTAAAGTGGAAAAAACACAGAGAGAGGCCCAAATTGTGTTGGTTCTCTTCTAGCAAACATCGACCCAGCATGCACTAATGCCTTAATTAGGCACAGTTTGTGACACTGTGGCAGTCCTCAGAGACAGAAAACAAGCGAAAACCACCTCATTGCCCCCACCTGCCGCTGGAGCCGTCAGGACAAAATGCACTCTCAGGGAAGATGTTCACAATGCTGAACTCATGTAGCTGAATCGAAAATAGCTTTCCATCAGCCAAGAAAAACAAACAAACTTCTTGCTTAAGACATATGTGGCTTTTAGGAAGATGGCTGAGCCATAGGCGTGCCCCTGGTAAGCCCTGAAGTCAGAGAAAGAACAACCTTCTGATGCAGTTGTCAAATGACCTTTGATCTCTATCTCTTAAGAAACAAATGGGCTTTAAATTATGCAAGCTTAAAAAGATTATATGACGATATACTGTAAAAACTTGAGGAAATGATAGCGGATTCAAGATGGATTTCAGTCAATAAACTTGACACTTCAAACAATATTTTAGAAACGAGGAAGGGTCAGCATGATGAGGTGCTCATGTCTTGTCAATGAAGGAGGCAGGTTTATTCATGGTAAAAAGGTGGCCTAATATTTTTATTTTAACAACCGCACTTTGAAGTGTCACGGTCTGGTTCAAGATATTATATATGACCTGTTTTTGCCCATGTCATCCCTAGCTCCCTTCCTCATCTTTCCAGTGTATTTCTGAGCATGCGCTTGTGTAGTTGTCTGTCTGTTGGTGTGGCTATTGTCCTGTTTAACCCCAACTCTTAATGCATTAGCCCTTTTCAGCTGTTCCACGTAAAGTCATCAGCCTGTAGTATTTACATCCCATTTCTCCAGCCACTGATTGACAGATTGCTTACTTGTGTGGTACAGATTACCAGGCCCGTGTGACCTTGTGACTGAGTACTACCACTAACATTGATTCCACTCTGATCAGCAATCACTTCTCAACTGCCTTTTCCAGCTAGTGACAACCTGCTCGATACTCTCATTCACCTACCTGCCTCTGATCCAGTGCTTTTAGTTCAGTCTCCTCAACATTAGAATCCGTTTTTTGCATTTGTGTTCTAAGACAGGTGATGTTGGTTTTTCGGCTTTAATGGTTGTGACTGGTTACTACTTACAGTTAATAACTAAATAAATACATTTTTGGCCATTAAAATGTTACATTTGAGAGGTTAAAATGTGTGCTCAATTAAATATACTAACAATGAAAAGATATGAGTGAAAAGCTAGCTATCCAAAGTAGGCCTTTCATGTCACATAAATATTTTGATCGTTGTTTGTCTGACTCTCAAAAACATTCTACCAGAACAATTAAACTGGTTTCAACATATCCTTGTGGAGTGGTTGGTCATGGGGCTGATGAGAACAATGTTAATATGAATGGTCAGAGCAGAATTTATGAGGCCTTTTGCATTAAGCATATATTGACATCATGCTGTCTATGAACTCAAATTCTTGTTAAAAGTTTGCATTCAAATGATACACAATTCAGCTGCAAACATAATATGATTTGCGTGCATACAAAATGTGATTTACAGTTAATAAAAACAATGATCTAATGTTTTCTGCATTTGCATGTCCTCTTAACATCTGGCACTTTACAAAATACAAGCTATTTAACGAGTTTCCACTTGCACCAATAGACTCAAGTGGCAAGAAAGTGAAAGAGTAGCCAGGCTACTCTTTCACAAACTGTGGGTATAAAATAATCTAAAAACTGAGTCACAGCAATACCTATTGCTGTAACAGGTGAACTGCAAAAGACATGCGTGTGCACAAATCTGAAGACGCTTACGTGCAATCAGTGGCACACTCAAGCAGAAAGATTGTAATAAAATCAAGTGAGGTTCTCAGATTTGTGTTGTAGGATATATTTTTCTGTACTTGTAAGCTGTGCTGCAGTTGTACTTCTCATGTTTTAGGTTTGCAAAACAGAAAACATTAGTTTTTGAATAGTGCACACAAATCATCTTGGGGCCATGCACGCAAATCACAATGTGTTTGCAGGCGAATCGTGTTTCATTTGTATGCCAACTTTTTGCTGGAATTTAACTCCATAGCTGTAAGAACAAGGCGAAAGGAAACCACCCACAAAGATGATGATAATGCAGAATGCGTGAAATTAATAATCGGCTCATGGAAAGCCAAAGTCTTTACTGTAATACCTTGACGCGGATCCATTTGTTTTTGTGTACCTTGAATTGGCTCACAAATGTTGAGGTACTTATGAGGCAGATGGCTCAAACCAAAAAAAAATTAACCATAATATCTGAGGAACATATCTAATTAAAAGACCATGCTGGAAATTTAGCAATAGCATAGCTAAAATGATATGCAAATTCTACTATAAATTTATAACACAACAGTTTGTCTGTGCAAAGTTAGTTGCTGCCAGTATCCACCATATCACATTAAAAGAATGATCTAATTAATACTTACTGCTCACACCAGATGAAGATATAAAGCAGCAGCATTTCATTTAGAGGGACACGATTATCATTTTTGTCTATTGAAAGATATAAAGTCACAATGTTTACCTAATAACTCCATTTTGTGACCCTGATATTTGGCAATCTATTTGGATACGTGTCCCTGAAAAGTGTAACATCAAAACAACAATGGAAAGAAAGAGTTTTCCCATGTTGAAACCTCACAGAAGTCGATTATATATTCCATCTCTGTCTGTTGTAGCCATTTCAATGACAACAATACTGACCTTCCCGAGAAGGAAAATTGATTGGATTTTTGGTTGACCCATTTCATGGGCTTTTCAAAAACAGTTACAGACTCAACTGCAGAGCCTGAAAACAAGCCGATTCTGCTCAAGTTTTACCAGTATTTAAATAATACAGTAATGCAAACATCGGATCAGTGTCTCACGAATCAGTTGTGGTTCTAGCTTCCTAGTGTCTCTGTCTATGGATTGTCTGGTTTCCCTCCCTTGTCTTCTACCCTGGTGCCTCTGTGTCTTTGTCATGGGCATGGATTCATCCAGAAGGCTAAACTCCTCACTTAATCTCATCAAGCAGGAGTACAAGAGCCCTTGCTCACCGTACACTCACTGTGAAATTATTCTGCTTACTTAGAGGACTTTTGTGCCAGCTAGCAAATCCAGCTATTACCTCACATGCTTTTCTCACCTAAGACTTCACCCACATTGTTTCCAACGAAACTAGCCTGTCCCCTGTCTTCATCAGCACTACTCACTCCCTTCAGATAGAAGTCTTTTCCATTAGATTCTCCTTAAATCAGGAACTTCAGTTACTTTGTCTTTCTAAGGTAAACTGTAGCCATAAAATGGCGGAGTCTTGAAAAGAAGATGCCCTGCCACGGCTGTGGAACTGCCCATTTACCAAGATGTCAAGACCATGCTCACAAGCAGCGTCTGCAAAGTGTTACTTGATGCGATACTTGTATTCATAAATTCAGTTGGTTTTGATTGTTCAGCATTCACATTTCGAACCAGCCTATGGTATTTCCAACTTCACTTTAATTGGCTTTATCCAGATAATAAATAGGCCTATAAAATACCCAGATGAACAAAGTGGTCAATTGTGCATGTGACTCTTTTTGGTAAATGGACTGTACTTAATAGCACCCACATAATCTCTTAACTTCTTCACAACCGATCTTTACGTATATTCACACACACCTTCATGCAGTGGTCATAGTAGCTCAAACGCACGGCAAAACAGGTTCGTCAAAAGAGATCACACAGCACTGGGGGCAATTTGGCATTCAGTATCAAGCCCAAGATCAAATCAACCACATTCCAATAAGTAGATGTGACTCTACCTCATGAGCTTGTGATTTAGCCAGGCAGTGGGTTTATAGGTTAAATAAAGCATCAGTCAGCCTTATCAGAGATTGCTATTGGATTTGTGCTTCCTTTTATCCCCTTAAACACATTTAAGTTTGGAGATGGATCAATTCTAAAGCAATAGCACTTTGATTATTGCGTCAGTTCCAATTTAGAAAGCTTTATTTTGAAACCATTCCCCCTTCAGGAAAATATTCATTGGTGCATCTTATTTCTTGATACTAGTTTTTAGTTAATGTTAGATATTACTTGACACCAGACTCCAGTTCATTTGAAATGCATCATATGTGCGGCATATTTAGAAGATCAATTTGCCGACTAGTGACTATTATCCAATTAATGCTCAATAGCCATTAGGGAGTTATCAGCTGGGAAAGCACATTCTGCGGCAGCATTATTAGGTTCTTAAATCTAAAGAATTTCTCAAATCAAATCATTAATTCATCGATTGATGTAATATGCAGTCCATAGGATCTCATTTAGGCAACATTAGTAAATGCAATGATATCGAATGTGTCAGGTTATGAGGCTATAATTCCACATGAGTAATGGTTAAATGCCATAGCAACATTAAGTGTGTTTGCTGACCGTGTGCATACCTCTATTGTCACACTCTCATCACCTAACGTCTTACAGCCCATATGGTTGTTTGTATTTCTAGTCACATACTGAATGCTGTTAGTTTTCCCCAAGAGTTTTTCTTCATGCCAAGGGTCAAACCAGACCACACAGTAGATGGGTGTACATGGGACACGTTTCTCCTTTCCAAATTAAACCTTTCCAAATTGCGATGTCGGTCGCCTGTTTACATGACTTGTGATCTTTTCCAACCCGGAGTTTACATGCATCAACTCACCTAATGGGAAACGATTTCACACATGTGGACAGACGATCCACATTCCCGTTCATAAGGTGGCGATAATGTTTCGGTGAGCTAGGTGCCGACCGCCAACCAGCGCCCAGAAGAAGAATATGACAAAGAAGTGACTTTTCGCCCATCTAACCGTCCAAATATGTCCAAATATTTCAAACTTGCAATGAATAAATCGCTCACCGATGCAGACTGGTACTGTTTTGAAGTCGTCGTATTTAAAATGCGTCGGAACGCTGAAAAAAACTTAGCGGAGCATTACCTCACGACGCTGGGCATGCGCAGATACAACTCAAACAGAAAGCTTACCAATACAGCGTTTACATACAGCAACTGGGTATCCGAAAGGATTTCCGATGGGATTTTTACTACCTTCTTGCAAAGGAATGAAATATAATTCGGAAAGGTTCTTTCCTTTCGGAAAGGGGTGTTTACGTGCAGCATTTTCTTTCCGATTAGACGTCTTTTCCGAATCTAATCGGAATTAGGCATTCCATGTAAACCCACCTTATTTCTGATCGTCACTGGAAAGAAGGGGAAGTAAATCAAGAATCAAAATAAAAAAAAGAAGAAAACTTATCAATGTGGGCTATCATTTTATATATCACACATTGTTTTACCAAAAATAAATGATGTTATCTAAGAATGGCATTTTCAGATAAGTCAGTGTCTGCATCTTTATTCCAGACAAAAGTATCTGAACAACTAGATGAGGGTGGTCCACAGCTGACAGAAACCCCGAATGTGAGTTCTCATATGTTAAATGTTATCAGAATACATTGACCACACCCCTAGCCGTAATTCAGAAACCACAGCCTTAGTAGTCAGGCCAGACATAAACAGGATATTGGAGATCTTATATTTTCGTATTGAATCATAAGCCATATCAATGATTTAGCATTAGCATTCTAACCCAATCACTTGCGCGGTATGAAAGTGTGAGGACGCAAAAATAAATTTGCCAAATTTGGTAGAAATAAATGTGTCCGGTAGAACGTTTCCATCCATATAGCATCTTCTTTCATCAGTTATGAATGCTACAGCATTTTATGTGTTATGCAGTGAGAGTTGACATACATTAATTTAACTAGAATAAAAAAATCCTGATCAGCTGGTGTTATATTAGTATTTAGTCAACATAGCTAAACCATACACTGTTAGTAACTTCAAGTTTGTGTTATAATATTCTTTTTTCTGTGTGGACTCCTTTTTGTCTATGTAATTATAATGATCGAGATAAACGGCAAAAGACATCTAGGCTTAACTGTCATTCCTGAGAGCTTGGATGTAGGCCCCCCTAAAAATCTAAATGTCAAGTTATGTCTGAAAAAATAGTATTTTTCTTTGCAAAAAAAGCTCCACTTAATGTGTAAAATATGAACAATTTAATATATGTAACATATAATATATACTAGATAGATCTCCTCAAGTGGAATCATTACACCAAAGTTGGACTAAATCATACCAATAGTTCGGAAGTTAAGTCTGAAAACAGTGTTTGGTATTTTATGTATAACTCTCTTAGTAGCATTTTGCGCCTCATCCAACCTCTGACAATGTGACTCCCAACTCCCCCATTTCAATAGGAAAGAAGCAATAATGCTGTTTAATTCTAAATAATTAATAAGCCCCGGTTGGTGACAATAAAAATGTAACACAATGAACTGCTGCCTCAAAACAAAATGAAATCAATAAATAGCCCATGCTGTGAACTCCAATCCACTGGTGTAGAGAGAAACCGATTTCTCTTTGGCTCACATCGACAATAAACCTAATATGGCAACTAATATAAGTTTGAGAGAAATATAACATTTGGGAACCATTGATATCTTCTTCTTTCAATACCCATGATATTCCTTTGGAATACAGGGCTCTTTTTTTGTCAGATGACAAGCTTAATGGCATTATTGTTGTCCCTAGTGGCAGGAAAACATATCAGCCACGCCAAGAGACAGTATATTGTCATCTCGAACAACTTTAGGTCTTCTGCTATCTCCTGTAATTAGGTGTGATTCTATGCAAAAAAGCCTTCTTCCTTTCCACATCTCATCCAAAAACACAGTGATGAACCAACATTTTTACCCTATCAACCGGCTTTTTCCTTTTTAAGCAGAATTCTCTCTGTACCTTTCTTTCTTTTATGATGCCGCTGTCCTCCTATCGTCGCCAGGCGTTCACAGGTTCACCAACCACATCATTAAACCAACCACACATAATCAGTAGCCCCCATCACACTCCAAGGGGGATATATCTTGCTGGTTTCCTGATCAGAATCAGCATCATTTGTTTCAATAAACATTTTTCTCTTCTGTCCTTACTTTGTTCACTTGTCTCTTCTGATAGAACTCATATGGGGCGGGGTTGGTGAACAAGTGAGATCTTTTATATTCACAAGTTGTTGACAAAAATAAAAGTAACTAATAATTGTGTAATTCAGCTACTTGAGTGTACCACCTGCACAATGTAGAGCCTGCATTTTTTTTAAATGTTTAGGACTGTTCTGTATTAAGTAACTTGAGCAAGTTATGTTCTTTGTGGATAGTTTATCATATATCACATTAGTGGAATGAACCAATCTCCTCTACTAACAAATGAGGCCACCTTATCAACTCACAATACAGCACACTACACAAGACTCAGCCAGGTCAGATAAAGTGAAAAAATAACTCAATTTATCCCACATGCACCTCCAGCCGAAATGGTGCAGCTATCCAATTGATAATGTAAAACTCATCTCCTCCCTCAAGCTGGTTGTCTGTCGGCAGCCACACTTTCATTCAAGTGAATTGACAAAACTTTCTTCTCCTCCATTAGTCAGAGAGCTGTTAACCTCACATCTGTCGTGTGGTTTCTAGCTCTTGCTACAGTTCAGAAAAGTAATGTTGCTCTGCTGGAGTTATTTTAAGTGTTTTGGCTCTTCTGGCAAACATAATTACTCAACAATGCTTGACGTAGAGTTATTAAGCTTGGATGGTTATAAAGTCAGGAATGATCAGATACGGTCTGCGGGGTAAATATGCACTGTGCGTTTGAAGCAGGTGCATGCTCCTGTTTAAACTGAGACATGGCGAGTGCTCCTTTACCTCTCCCACCTCGCCACATGTGTCCAGTTGACACAGTTAGCTTTATAGGACATTATGCTCCCCTTTACACACCTACACAAACAACCGCTAGCAAACACACGCTCGCATAAGCTCCGCATCACACTTAAACACTCACATGAATTCAGATGAATCCTGTTTACAAAGCATTTTGCAGTTTCTTTGTAACAGTTGGAGCCAAAATGTGTTATTATTAATTATGATTTTTGTCTACATAACGTGTTGATTTGATACGGTGATTTGCAAAGCATTGTGTTTCTTACCTGAACAGTATGGGGGTTTACATAGACTGACAGAGTAGTGGCTGTAGCCCTGTCAGGCCTTAAAGATGTTGCATCTATTGTTGTTTCAAGACATGGATGGAGCCACATAGTTTTACTAGCCAGAAACTCCATTTGCTTGCAAATGTGCTCCAATCTGATTTGTCAAATTGTCCTACGAAAGCACAGAACTTTCTTGGGCCAGGCTGTGCAGAAAGGTCAGCCATCTACTTGACATTGTTCAGGGCAGTTGATGCAACCACTTGCACAACAGTGGCAAAATTCAAACCAATTGAAAACACTGTTTGTGTTGCTGCAATGCTCTGGAGATCATTAACCTTTTGACTAACCTTTGATTCTGGCAGATCCTAAAATGTGGCGGTTTGGTGGTGATGGACTTTTACTTAAGTATTTAAATACATCTCAGGGTTATCACATTGTCGCACTTGATGCCCATTTTATAGCTGACAATTTTTCCTCAGAAGCAAGCGTTAGGTTGTGGTATTTTTGCTTACTGTACTTTTCTTGTACAAACAAATGTGTTCTTAAGTGCCACACATGAGTGATTTAGGTGAGCTTGCTGCATTCATGATTTTTCGTCCTGATTTTGGATTTTCCTTTAGGTATAGAATTTACAAGTGGGCCAAACGTGCTGTTAGAGTAGTGTGTAATTACTGTAGTTACTCTCATTCCAAGCAAAATGTTTACTGAAAGATTGCCTATTTTATTAATATAATGCAATTTTGAGTTTGACAAAAACTTCATTATGTGTTTGCAATCTATGACTATTTCAAAACATGATTTACATAAGTTTAATAAAAATGTCATTACATGTTTAGATTGGTTCTTGATGTTTTTGTCTAAAACTATAATACAAGTATCTATATTTTAAACGCCAGAATTAAGAGTTGAATTTATCTCTGTATATGAGGGTCAATGTTAATTGTAAACAGGTGCATCATGGCTTATGTATTTGTAGAGGCACATGACGGATTGCCGTTTCAAGACTACAGAGGACTTATACAAATCTGCAATTTGATCGACCAGCACCTTTAGAGACAAACATCCCTAATAATATAATAATGATAATAAATATTATTTATAACGCACTTTACATTTGGATCAAATCTTAAAGTTCTAATCAATCAATCAGAACGCTTCAGGGGACTTTGATCAAGGATCCCCTGAGGGAGACAGGAGACAGATTGGGTGTGTCTCAGTCTTCCTTGAGTCATCTTCCTCGCTTTCCTCAGTCATCAGCGCCCTCATTATCACCCAAGTACATCAAGTTCCCATCCACCGCTGCCTAACAAGAGCAATTTAACTGGAAATCTAAAGCCATTACTGGACTTCCCACTATTGGAGGAGTACATTATCCGGACAAATTTACACATCTGATGCACTGATCCTTCTTTTTTCACAAGCAGTATCACTCCATTAGTGTCTACATCAGATGCAAAATACATTCTTCTCAGTGTTACGCCCACGACTCCATTGTGCTGCATAACAGTGGGATTGAGACACATCTTCTGCATGCAACTGGTTTACTTATTAGTAAGAGACTCGATAATCTAGCTGTGCAAACCATTTTCATCTCATTTAACTAAATATCCACCATCCTCTCCGTGTGAATGATATTATGCTTTCGCTGGCTCGTAACATCTCTACTCTACTCTATTCAACCCACTAACTACAAATGGGATCTCATGCAACGAGCGTTATACACACATTAAAGCAGACATAGAGCAGACAGTTGGATTTTGAAGTCCAGGTGGATAAGCCTTGACACAGCTTCAGCAAAACTCCACAACTCCTTGGAGGAGGAGATTCTGATTTCCTTAAATCAGAATCTCCTCCTGATTTTAGGAAATGCATCAGATACTCAATTGTTTGATTTGGTGTCCATGGGTGCAAAGAGATGCAGATGGTCCTGGTAGCAGAATACATTATTGTTTGCTCATTCCTTCCACATAACTTACTACATGCTATGGCTGGGCGATTGATCCTTAAAAGATTGTGATTTCGATTCAGGCGTACATACAAACTAATTTCTGAAGAAGGATGATTCTCCAGCATTCTAATTTATAATGTAAGCAAAACTCAAGGTCATGGCTTTTAAGAACATGGCCTTATGGGTATTTTTTTTATTATCTGTACCGTGGTTGATAATGAGAGTTGCTAAGTGCTAAAATTAACTTTAGCTTGCCTAAGCTAAGTGCGAAGCTAAATGCTAAGTTAGCAACTTAGCGCTAACTAGGAGGTCTACTGAGTAGCTGTAGAGCTAACATCATGTGGCATAAGCAGAGACAAAGGTGGTAGTTTCATATCACTCCTAAAGTCCTTTTTCGTGTAATCCTTTGTCTTTCTTCAGCTTCATTCCTCTGTTGATTCTTAGTGACTACAAGTCTCTTTCACTGGTAACAAGATGGAGGACCTCTATCATTTTTCATTATTTTGGTGTTTTAGAGGTGTTTTATACGGGAGCCACTAAATGCAGCATGGCCTATGTGTTACTTTTCATATAGTAGCTGAGTTTAAACCAACAAGGACACGAAAGAGAAAAACATGTTTTCTGTTCAGCTGAAAACGGACTCTGATTTAGTTCTGGAAGTATAGTCTAAAGAAGCATTTTGTCAGTGATAGGACTCCATTTTATGTATATTTATAATTGCTTAGGATGGTGTAATGTTTGTGTCTAATGGGTTTAAACACCCACTATAAGAGCATTGAGTCTAAAACAAAATTGGTGCCATCCTTCTGCCAAAATAGCGAGAGTCATCTATCCTCAGATAATTCCAAAGCAATGTACTCTTAAATATGGAAGGTCATTTTCTTCTCTGTAGCTGTAACTTTAACAAGAGTAGCCTCAAGGCTATGAGGTCAAAATCCTACCTGGAACACATCCAGACAGTTGTCTAAGGCCAAGAGGTTGTTCTGTTGAAGAAAACCAGAATTTTACATTTATTAAAAACAGGAGATCTGATATAGACCTGAAGCTTTTCATTAGTGATATGTGGATATGCTTCTTTTCAGAGAACGGCTTGGTGACGGCAGCTTCCTGGGCCTGTGGGATCACACCTGACAGAAGAGACGTGTTGGCATACTGTAGAAAATGTGATGGCATGCAACTGGAAACATTTTGGGATCTGTTGGCGGAATATCAAGGCAGTAGGGCAAGGGTACAGGTATTTTTATCATGTCCACACAAGGTTTTCCGATTGATGGGACTTTCCTGATTGTCACTTGAATTGATTTCTCTACATAGGGAGATTGGAAAGTTTATATACAAATACAAAAGTGTTCTTCTATGGGGCCTCACAGATTTACAGATATCAGATGACAGTCGGTAGGTTTACATTGAAAGCCTAATACTGAATAGATTTAGGAAAAACGTCTAATCCGAAAGAAAATGCTGCATGTAAACCCTTTCAGAATGAGATTTCATTCCTTTGCAGGGGGGTAGACTAAGTCCTTTTCGTAAAGACGTTCTGAAAGGCAGCCACTGCTTGCAAACAGTGTTCTGGAATGATCCCTGGTGAGCGCGTGCTACTCCCATGCACATTGCTGGCATTTAATAATCTAGATCACAGCAGACAGTTTGTTTTTAATGCAAACTCTGAAAAAATGAAGTAAGAAAGTAAGAAATAATGAGTTCTACAAACACGTAAAAGAAAAACCAGGCGTGGATTTGATGATCGGCAACTCACGCTTATTCATAAATCCCACTGCAATTATGTGGATCAGACCCAATGCCTTCACTTTTTATTGAGCATGAATGAAGTACTTAAGGAGTTGGGATAGGCTGCGGCCCCTGCGAGCAGAGAATAAATGAATAAAGACAGCTCTCATGACGTTGGTCTGGGTGATCAGGATGAAGCGGGTGGTGATGAGTTTCTGCTTGAAACGTTAAGGATGATGTTGATCTTAAAATATATCGAGACCAATTTCATGTTCTATCGAACAATAAATTAAGTGATTAAAGAGGAGTAAGACCTCTGTGAAAGTATCTGATGGTCATCGATGGATCTGGGTTTTCAGAATAAAAGTGCGTGGTGAGAAGTTTCTGCCTTGTCACGTTACTACAGTTGATTGATTAACGTAACATCTCAGGTGAGTTTACCTCTTCCTCTCCCTCCCTTGTGTCTCCAAGATAGAATTAAAGTTATTATCAGCTGTTTCTTCATAAAAGCATCACAATCACAGCATAGACTGTCCCGATCACACGACGGACGCCCTCTGATGAAACTCATCTATTGGTTGCTTTAGCGCTTGACACTCAGCTGTTGATACCCCTTCGACTGATGTGTCGGCGCATGTAAACACTATTTCCGATTAGACCACTGCTCATGTAAACAGTCACTGTAGGAATTCCCTTTCGGAATTATTTCATTCTGAAAGGAGAACAGCGCCCATTTAAACCCAGCTAATGACCTAGTAGCTTAATTTTAATGTTACTGTTTAATTATTTTTCGTAAGCATAGCAACTACATCTATTATATTACTGAACTGTGACTTTTTTTTTTTTTTTCAACCGCTGTTTGGCAGCATATCTCTTATCTTTCTACATCCATGTCATCCACTTAATGACAGCAATCATTCACGGGTTCTTAACAGCATGTAGTTGATTGCTCCATTTACGATCATCGCCACAACGATCACCACTGATTATCTGCTTCCAGGTAGGCCTGTTGACAGATTGAGTGGATCTCCAGCAGCACCATTTAGCCATGTAAATAAGGATAGAATGATCAATGGCATTTCTTAGGACTTATTTAAGCTGCAAGAAAGGTATATGTGGCTTGTCACATATACTTTTCTATGGAGGATTGTTTTTTCCGATGAATCGACCCTGAGATGAAACTACAAATGACCAAAAGCCGCAAAAAAAGAGATAAGTCCATGTAACGGATCTGCAGAGAAATAGTACAGCATTATTGCTTCTGGCACTGAATATGTTGAGCGCAGTATGACAAAGCGAATGAAGTTGTCATTTCTGTTTATTCTCTTTCCAGTTTTTTGAAGCAAATATTACTATTCACCCAGTGAATAAATCAAAAGCATGCAGTCCAAAACATCTGAAGGAAATCAACACAGTTGATCATAGTGATATAAGCAGCGTGATACACTGTAGTTTTGTAGCTGTTTTTAAAGTATCGGCAGAGGCAGATTAATCAGTTACTCACAGAGCATTACCCTCTTTACACAATGACGAAAAAAGATCAGAAAAACTTTTAACGTCATATCATGTTATTGTGCTTCACATGAACACAATCTCAATAATCAGTGTTTTAACATCCTCAGTCACCCAACACATCAGTGAAAAATGGAAGAGGCACCGACACACTCAAAATGTCTCCATTTGAGCTCTTGCTGGATCACAAATGTAGTTCTGCCAACTTGACAGGTCCGCTAAGGATCCTAGCTTTTCCAAAGCTTTATAGCCTGCAGAGATCAGAGATCTGTCATTGTATTTTCTACATATAATCCTCTCTCTAACAAAGCTATACATAAAACAATCGCATGAAAATCATTCTGAAGCAACAGCAAACATTTCTATGGGACCCATATAGGTTGCAAACTGTGAGCGCCTTAAAAACCACAGGCTGTAAGTATGCTGCTGGGGTTTTCGTGGCGGGGAGTCAGAGGTGACGGCTGCTATCGATCGGCTTGCGTTTAGAGACAATAATCAGAGAGGCTGCTGTCAGGCACACAGTGGATCTACCTGAAAGGAATTGATTGCTCTGAGCTGCAGGCTATTGGTATTCTGGTGCTGGTAAACAATGGTGGACAGACAGAACAGGGCGCTCTGTCTTTAAGGGTCAGCAAACAGGAGGAAAAAAACAGTGCATAGAGAGTATATGGAGGGAAATTGAAAGAAAAATAACAAAGAAAGGAAGGTAAAATAAATAGGTATGGGAATAAGCTCAGCCAGGCCGTCACTTTACATGTGATTTCTGACAGCTATCCTCAAATGAAAAAATGTTTCACTGTAAAACTGGTATATTTTGCTATGCACTTTGCATATCCAAGTCTTAGGGGTTGGATTAGTACCTTAAAAAGATGGAGTCAAAAAAGGCTTTGGCATGTTTATACTTTGAAGAACTCTCTTGACTGTTCCTTAAGGGATTTAAAAATCCACATGAAAAATCCTTTGACCGTTAAACTTATAGAAAGGAATGGACCCGGTGGAGTTATTTCGAAGGTTGACATTGAAAATAAAATTCAAGTGAAAAAGAATATTGACTAACGCTTTAAACAAAAGTGAAACACTGAGACCATTATTTGCAAAGAAGATTCAGAGCTTGAAAGTTTGGAGTGAATCCGCTACTCCTTTGTCCCTAAAGGTGCCAGTCGTGGGGGTTTGGGGATCGTGTTAGGGTGCAGTATGGAATATTCCCTGTTCGTAGTCTGGGTACTGGTTGTGTCGGCTAATGACTCTGGTGAGACTGGTAAATGATGGTGTTGATAGATCTGCAAGGACTATGCGGAGATTGGGGATGTGGAGGGCGCGAGATCAAGCAGCATGGAAAAGCTGGTTAAATGGCGATAGTCATATTTCTGAAGCCAGCAGCTAACGGTACGGAGTGATTGGATGGATGAGGCTACATTAATGAGTGGGGCTGATATCAATTGATGCCCCAGCCTCTGAAGCTGGTAATTGAGACTGAGCATGTGTGAAAGGTGAAGATAATAGAGTGTGATGAGCACTGTCTGTGACCCGAGTATGCAAGAGAATAGTCCCTCATTAAACTTTGAACAGATCTCGATTTCTTTACTTATTCTTCACATTAATATTGAATATTTCATTGCATTAAATTGCCCTGTTTTATTCTCTTGTTTTTCACCTTTATTATTTATACTGCAAAACAACACATTGTCATTGTCACTGAATAACTATGGTAGTGTTACCATCAATATGGTGTAAGAAATTTAAGTCTCCCATGAATAACTGTGTGGGGACATTAAAATGGAGTCTCAAATTAGCCTGAGAATGTTCACAAATGGGTTTTACCTGATGTTTTTAATAAGCAAAAGAGTAAAAGTAAGATTTGTGCACAATTAGTTGTTCATAAAGTACTGATAAACGTGTCTTCCAATCCTGATAGAAACACTGAAATTGATTTATTTAGTTTCTTGGGTGGATGAGTCTTTACTAGTGTTGAATGTCAAACATGTCTCCTTTTTTTTTTTTTTGCTTTTCAAAGATTTTCCTGTTTATGTAAATAGTTTGACTATAAGATAAAATCCAAATAATTGCATTGACCACCGAACTTTGAATTTCTGTGTATTGTATTACATGATCCCAAGTACTGTAGTCGCAAAATTAAAAAAAGAAAACACTATATCCCACCCCCACCTTTAAGATTTCAATACAAAATGCAACCTTAAGGCAGGCTCTGGTGAAAAGAATCAGATCTGAATGACTCATTTATTTCTAAAAAGATGGCTGCTCTCTGCCAGAGATTTGCCATTGCCCTTGTTTCCAGAGGAAGAAGCCTAGCTTTGATGAAGGAGAACTTTTCATTGGCTGGAACAGCCGCCGGCTGTGAAGCCGCTGTCTATTCCCCAGAAGCTGTGATAAAAACCTAGTTAAATAGGCATACAATTCACTTTTGAAGATTTTCAATGTGTAATGTATATTAAATTCCATCCAGCTTAATGCTTCTTGCTGTTTGTGGACTGTCAAGTGTCTGTCTTGCTAAGAGGAATCCATTGAAATGTTGCACCCAGTGCTAACAAGGCTGCAGCCTCACATGTTACCTCACAACCTAGTTTGATAGAAAGATTTATTAGCCAATCAGGTTTAATGTAAACCAAGAGCTGTCCGCAGTGATGATGCTTTTCCTTTTATTGGAAAGAGGTTTCATTCTGGATTTATTTTTGCAATAGATGATCTCAGCTTACCTTTGTTGCTGTCTTAGCCATTCAAATCACTGATATATTCATTCAAAATTTTCGACTCTATCCAACTTTCTTTTGTTTTTTCCCACACTTCTTTTTGTTTTTTCTGATCTTATTCATAATTCAGATTCATTTCCCGGGATATAAAGTACTACCTGGAGATATGCTTGTCATTAGTTGAATGAAATTGCCTCCCAAAAATGAACCTACTACAGATACGCCAATGGTGTCAGCTTAATTTGGCTTTTATTCTAACATAAAGATGAAGCTAAACCATTTCAGACATGCCAGTTGTTTAGCCACAATAACCCGCTGGTTCTACACCTGAGTCTATTGTTATGAGGAAACCCTTGGTTTATTATTTTAAATTCACCTTTCAATTGATAAAAATAAGGTGTTTATACTCATTTTAAAAGTTGAATAGTTTTGCATAAAAAAAAAAGAATTAAGGAATGTATACCAGTTTTGAGGATACTTGTGTGATATACATTGAACTACTGTTATACAATTTTGCAAGTTGAGGAAAGCCACCCTTGAACGGACTTGCATTTAACATAATTTATATATAAATCTTTAGTATCTTCTTTACTTAATCATAACTACATTCAGTTAATTTGTTTGACTTATTATTAGTGTTTGAAAGCATTTATCATTAAATCATTCAAGTATTCAAACTTTCCTTGCTACTGAATGAATGAATTATAAAATGTTCATTACTGATTAAAATTGTCTTCTTTTAATTGATTAAACACAGATTACAATGAAAACGTATGTCATAACTGGTGAGAATGAAATCTCCATACTCTTATTCTAAAATTTATCTCTCTAATATCGGAGCCTTTGACGATTCCTGGATTGTTTGTTTGCTGTATGGTAGAAACTAGTTTACTCTGACATCAACTGTGGTGAATATCAAAACCCAGAATCTGCAGATCTTGATTCTGTGGGAATCTGTTCTTATGCAGAACAGCAGCTGAAGAAGTTTCCTACATTGTTACCATGGTGATGACGATCCATGCCTCTGGGAAAAACCTCCTTGAGCTGATGTGGAACACTGGCCTCGACCCACAACGAGTGGTTCAGATTGGAGAACTCTCCTTTGACTGCCAAAGGGTTAATGTGGTGGTAATAACCTTCATTCATACAGTTCCATCATTTTAGCCCAAAATCTAGATCATTAAATTAGTGTAGTTAAAAATGAATCCACTATTAATAATTTCACCACCGCTTTATTCCCTGAATAGTTATCGCCCTAAAGAATCATCTTGGACACAATTTTTGTTTTTTAATGACTATTTCAGAATTTTCATTCTGTTTAAATTTTTGTGTGGTAAATAATTTATTAAATTGAGACTTAGCAGTTGACCTGCCTGTTCCTTGTTTGAAGAGAAACCGATCGAGAACTTGTAGCTGTCATATTTGATTGACTAATTATATCAATTAAATTGATCCATAATAAATGTTTGCCAGATTCTCGGTGGTGCTCATCATCTAAAGATGCTCAACTGCTTTGTACTTAAGACACTGGTGGAATTGTGGAGATGTAACTATCCACCCAAAAAACAGGAATGAATTAAAAAGTACCAGCAATGTTTAGCAGAACTAGTCAATTTAACCATCTGATATATCCTTTTGGAGGCAATTACTCCACCCATACAGCACCCAATCAGTTTTACTGTATGCCTGACAAGAAGTGACTGGAAGGAATGACCAGTACTTCTTCTAAACTAACGCACTCCTGACTTTTAAGCCCAGGATTCTTGTGTTATCCTTTCCACAGACAGATAAACCAACCAAATTAAACATACCCTCTCCTTGGTGGCTGTAATAATTCCAACTATGCCAAAATCAAATCACATAAGTTCATACAGGGCAATTTCACCTGACTTCAGTTGTTTTTATGAACCTGAAATTATTGCTATGTTAAAAGGATATGTGAATGTTATTGTAGATACCTAGAATCACCTTTAAAAAATAACAACTTTTTATGGAATTCAAGTTAGTATTCTTTTGTGCTGTTCTAAAGCTTTCTGGAAAGTCTTCATAAATATCAAACACAATCCTCCGATCAGATGATATTTCATATTCCATTTTATCTGCTTTATTTTCCCGATATGCTCTTATATGAGCTCTCACACTGGCCATAAAAACAGAGTAGTATGTATAGAGAATTTCTGATGAAAAAGACTTTTAGAAGACATTAAATCCTCAACCAAAATTGGCGAAGACATCTTCCTGCTCAGAATGGCATAATTGAGAGAGATTTTTCCTTTTGCATTGTTTTCCTTTGAGGGGCTCACAGAAGAAGATAGAAATTATTGGGTCCCAAGGAGGTACCGCTTTATAGCTTCTTCTCCCTTGGCGTCACCATTTTTTGCATGTTTCTTTTTCTGTGAAGAAATTGTTTAAGTTTGGCTACAGAATTTGCTTGCAATAAGTTAAAGGAAAATAGTAATAATTATTTTTTGTTCCAAAGTGTACGCGTGATTGCAAAGCTCCAAAGTGTACTTGTGAGTGTACTCTGTAAATTTGTTGATGACACAGGCACAGTTCCCAGATGCATTAAGTTAAGTGGTGAGAAATATAAGCCTTTTACATTGTGATATATGTGAGAACAGATGGCCTTGCTGTTGCTGACATTCGCTTCCGCTAATGTTGAAGTGACTCTGTCCAGCAATATGAAACATTGCTACAATGTCACTCTAAACTCTTAACTTGACTCTAATCCCTTCTCGACTACCAAGGGACTCATTTGTAAAGAATTCATCCTCAACTAGACCTATAATGTTGTGCACGACAGCAAGGGTATACCCTCAAAAGTCCCCATTTCCCTGCGTCGTACAAGCAATCTCCCTGATTGAACTCCTCAAATTAGATGTAAAGATATGTTTGAGAACTTATTTGTTTCCCCTAGTCAGTAAAATATGAACTTATATAGTAAAAGATAATGCTATCCCCTTGAGTTGATTCATATTCACTAAAGTTGGACTAAATCAGACCAACAAGTAGAAAGTTGTGGCTGAAAAACAATGTTACTCAAAAAAGGTCCCCCCAGTGAGTAAAATATAAACTCTTATAGTGAAATACGTAGAAGGCAGATATCTTCAAGTCAATTCGTATGTACTAAATTGACTAAAGATCAACAAGTTATAACCGGTAAACATTGTCCTTCCATAAAAAAGCTCAACCTAGTGAGTAAAATATGAACTACTAAAGTAATTTATAATCTATATGCAAGATAGATCTAAGCAAGTCCATTCATTTGCACCAAATTTGGAATGAATCTGTTAGTTGAGAAAAAAAAATATTAAAACTGAAAGTGTAGTACTGGACAATATCCAGTACTCTCCTTTCACTGTACTTTATTATCTGCAGGTAATTAATGTTATTATCAGAATCACTTGGGACAAATATCACAGATTGTAATAGCCCCTTAATAACCCCTGTCATCATGATCGAACATATGATTCAATTAATCAACAGACAACATTGTTTAGTTGGATGTGTTTTTGGAGGTTATGAATTGGTAAAGTTGATTTAACGACAGATTTTCTATGAACCATAAGCTGACCATCAGACAAACCAGTAAAAAATCCTGCTAGAAAAAACAAAAAACCTTTCATATGAACATTAATATAGTTTGAAAAATATACTTTCCTTAAACATGGGAATCATACTAGTTGCTGGAAATGCCTGAGGTTACCTAATTTAGTGTTGACGGATTATGACAATTGTAACTGTAATGTTTTATTGAGTGAAGATGGATGATATTTAGGCTCAAGAAAAGGTCACTGTAAACACGGCGTAGCTTTACAGGAAAAAGTCCTTAACAGATCCCTTACGATTATGCTACTGATACTCAAAGTGTCGAAATTATTTTGCAAAAACTGACACAACACAAAGTCGCTTTTTGAAAAGTTTGGACAAGCAAAGTTTCTGAGGGAGATTTGGCATCAAAAGAGTGCCAGATGGATCTTTCACCACTGTGTGTTCTATAAAAAGTCTGCGTTGAATCCATATCTCAGGTTGCAGAAGCACAACTTGGTCGACCTTCTGTTGCCCTACCTAAACATGTTGGAAGGGTCACATTGGGGGCGGAAAAAGTTCATCATCTATATGTACATGCTCATCTAATCACTGAATCCGGATTCTCGCCAATTGGCTACTCTGTCTCGCTCAGCAGACAGCAAATGGAAATGGGAACTGAGAGGAGAATTTATTCAGTCACTGTGACAAAAAATAAAGAATCTAAGATGCACAATTAGGCTGCTGTCCAGGCAGCCACATGCCAGTTGGCACACTAAGCACTTAGGTTGCTGCTGGGATCGTCTATCAGGGAAAGGAGCAACAACAGGCACTGTGGTAATACTAACACAGAAAATGTTGCACTATAACCTGTTCTGTTGGACGAGTGTGAGGCTTCATTCCAGACTGACCAGTGTTGACTTATAAAATGCTGTCACACCCCCTTCAGGGAAAACATTTGCAAAAATGTCCAAATCAGCACCAGCCTTCTATCCCCATTTTTAAAAGTAGTTGCAAAAATCAGATCATCTTCATTTCTATGGTGGTGCTGTGGCTCCAAAAAGGCAGACCACAATTCAAAGTTTGATGTTAAAGACAGGGTGACCATCTATCTTCTTTCACTATTTTTGAATGAACCATCCGTCATGATATGAAGAAAGATGAAAAGCTTCGAGAGTCAGTTGACTGGCAAAGCACCAGCACTAAGACACAAAATTATAACAAAATCAACAGATGGAAACATATAACAAACACTATCGCTTTGAGATTTGATCCAAATGTAAAGTGCATTATCAATTAAATGTATTAATATTATTATTATTAGAAGCGCATCAAGAATTACAGGGGTCTTACTTGCAAGCTTCAGTTGAAAGTGAATAAATAATACAAATTTTCCTTAAACATATTTTGTGCTGGATATTGCTGAAGATGGAAAATTAAACACTCATGCATATCCTTTTATATGAACAAAAAGAGTTCTGTGAACATTTGAACAGATCAGGCTTTGAGTTCCATGTCCAAAGTCCCTAAAGAAGGAGAATCTATACATGAAAACTCAAGCGCAAAGTACTATTCACATTTATAGCCCTATGTAGGAATTCTTTATGAACATCTCCTCTTTCTAGCACACACAGACACACACACACAAATTTGAAAGGCCCTGAAGTGGGAATTGGGATGGCCAATAACACTACAACAGCCTCAGCTCAATCTACACTTTAACCACTTAAAAGAACCCTCAAAAGCAATGACCAGAGTCAGAGCTTCATAAAAATCTCATTTGCTCAGATTGAGGCCAAGCAGATTCATTCCATATTGCAGTCATTACCAAAACCTGTTTTGAATAATGTCTCATAAACCTTAGGTTTTCTGCCGATTGCAGGGTGCTTTGCTATGTATAAAATGGGAGTAAAAGTATCAGTTTAGACACGAGTGGAAACTGGGAAATACATCAGCAACTGAAATATTGTCACGGTTGTGAGCCCCAAAGGACAAATAAAACCAACAGTGGGTGGATGAAGAAGGAGAAAAAACAACCAGAAAACATTGCAACACTGTAAAGGATCACATATACCTGGCTAATATTGTGTAGGTAAACGTTTTCCCTGATGCACTGTGAGCTCCGACACCTTTACCTCACCCTCTTCCTCTATCAGAACAAACATTAACTTTTTCTGTAATTTGTGTTCCTGTTGCTTTTGTGTGATCAGATATTGTGGACTAACCTTCAATTCCCACACACATCAATAAGCCTTGGGCACCCATGACCTTATTGCTGGTCACCATTTGTTCTTCCTCAGACTAGTTTGGTAGCTTCAAACCAAAGCAAACTGGGAACACCAACAATACCTGCAGTTTGGGAGATGCTGTGCCCCTTTTTCTTCTTCTTTCGTCTGTTCCATAAGGGGTCGCCACAGCAGATCAACTTTTTCAATCTTGCCCTGTCCTATGCATCTTCCTCTGTTATACCAACCAACTGCATGTCCTCTCTCGCCACATCCAGAAACCTCCTATTTTGTCTTCCCATTTTTGTCTTGCCTAGCAGCTCCATCGCAAGTATCCTTCTATCAATATATCCACTATCCCTCCTTTTCACATGTCCAAACCATCTCAATCTGGCCTCCCTGACTTTAACCAAAATATGTTTTACCATGGCTATCCCTCTGATGTGTTTGTTTATAATCCCTTCCCTCCTTGGCCATATCCAGCTCTTTGTCCTATCTTTTGATCAGAGCTACCGTCTCTAAACCATCCAGCAGATCTGCTCTCACCACCATCTTGTAAACCTTTCCCTTCACTCTTGCTGCTACTCGTCTGTCACAGATAACTTCTGAAACTCCTCTCCTTCCTGCCTGCATTGACTTCTTCACCTATTTTCCACACACCCCGTTGCTCTGAACAGTTGACCTAAAGTATTTAAACTCCTGCACCTGCTCAAACTCTACTCCTTGCATCCTCACCATCCCACCTGCCCCCTTTTCCCACTCCTGCCTGACGTGGACTATAAATAGAGAAACGAGATTGACCGATGAGATAAAGAGATAGATGCTGTTACCCTTCTAGCTCTTTTCTGCTATCAACACATCATGTTCGAAGACAAAGCGTTCACTTGCTGACTTATATACCACTGACAGGTGCTGTTGTGAGATAATGAGATAATCCATACTGTCGGTGCCTATAATGTTTAGTTTGATTGGTTACATTCGGTAAGACTGCTCCAGCTGCACCAAAAATGCACGTAGCGATATATGGCTACGTGCATTTTTTTGTTTTATTTCTGACTTTTAGGGTTGAATTCTGACTTTAAGGTCAAAATTTTAACTTTATTTTCAGACCTCTCACTTTAAACTAAGACTTCTGACTATAATCTCAGAATTCTGAGTTTAAAGTCAGGATTCTGACTCTAAACTCAGAATAGGGCTACAATATTAATGTTTTGGAATTCTGAGTTTAAAGACAGAATACTGACAATGAAGTCAGAGTTTAAAGTCAAGATTCTGAGTTTATAGTCAGAACTATTAGGAATAAAGTCAGACTAATGACAATAAAGTCAGAATTAAAAAAAACAAACATAAATTGCACATAGGAGCATCTTAAACACAAATTGAGTTTTTCCAGTTACTGTAGACAATCACTCTACTTTTAGTGTCAACACTTTGGGAAATGGTACACAATGAAATTTTGTCCGTATATTTGTTATGTTTTCTCATTATAACAGTAGTAGTAATCGAATGGTGTTATAGGGGCTTCTGTAGCTCAGGAGGTAGCGCGGTCATGCCATTATTGAAAGGTCAGTGGTTTGATCCCCAGTAGTCTACTTGTTCCATCAGTGTGTAAGTGGTTGTGTGAATGTACATCGCTCTCCGGTGCATTGCATGGTAGTCTCTGTGTGATAGAGGGTAAATGCTGGGTTGCCCTTATACTACAGTATAAAGGCACTATAAAAAGAACTAGTCGTTTACCATTTTAGTAGTCCTATGACAGTTACATTTTATATCATTGAATATGGAATAAATTACGTCAATATCTCTAAATTACGATACAAAAATACAGTAATGACCTCTATAACATGCTGTATTTCTAAAATTCAGTTACAGCCTCTAGAATTATATAATGGCGCAGGTGTTTTACAGTATACTCATGGCCTGGACACAGTTTACCCTTCGGCCCTTGTTCCCCTGTGCTCCTCCGCTGCAACTGTCTAGTGTCTGAGTCATCCGTTCCCCTCATAACCTTATGAATTTATGCATGAAAACCGTTATTTACCCTGGCTATAAGTCTTACTCTATATTGTGTCAGTGTAATGGTATGCACAAAAAATGTGAGGATATCATAGTTTTCATTATTTGCGGACTATAATATAGCGGAGAATTCTAAAACATTAAGCAGTACTACTACATTTTATTAACATTTAAAGTGATTTATCTACGATCTTGTTGCATCTATCCAACCACAGTAACACACCATCATCATCTTGCTGCTGTCTTTTAATTGTTAAAATCATTGTCAAAATATGATTCTCGCCATTTGTCGAGTTCTTTCATGCTGCTACTTCAAAAGGACTCCCACCTCCCAATCTCTGCCTAGCTTCACAAAGCTATCATCCTCAGCATTCATTCAGTCACAGAACAATCATCAGCCGCTACCGCCACCAACAATCAGACTCAAAGGGGAGATTTACCTGCTGCTGCTCTGGGCAAAATCCCCTTCGATCACAATCTCCCCAAGGACTTGACAGCAAGGGTATATCCCTGAAAAGCCCCCAAAACCCTGCATTGTTCAAGTAATCACCCTGATTAAAATATGGGATCTACAAGGAATATGAATCGAATCGAGGAGTCGATTCACATGCACCAAATTTGTACTGAATCACACCAACTTTTAGGAATTATGTTGTATAACAATGTTTTCCATAAAATACTGCAACTAGTGGATAAAATATGAAATATTACAATAGAATATATTCAAGATAGATCTCCATGAGTCCAGAACCAAATTTGGACTAAATCGGACAAACTGCCGAGAAATATGACCCAAATAATTTGATGATAAAGCTCACACTAGTTTTGGAAAGATATAACCGACCATTCCCAAATCAATGCAGTTCTTCCTCACACTAAGGTCTATGTGGGTACAGAATTTTAAAACGATCCATCCATTTTTGAGTTATCGCATTAACATTAAGGATCCGCTGCATTGCGATGGCGATTCCATCAATCCTCAACTTCTAAGGGATATGGTTATGATCTTTAAATTAACTTTATCCAAAGGTAAAAGTGAAGGAACGCAATGTACTGTATTTCTATCTGATATGAAGCAACGTAACACAAAAAGCAAAACAGTCAGCGCTTATTGAATGCATCCCTGTGACATTCCAGTAATTATGCATTTTCTCTTTTCTTTATTGTTGAACCAATAGATTCTCTTAAATAAACAATGGTCAGCTATATTTTTTAAATGTGCTCATAACATCACCGCCCTCTCTCTTCCTCCTCTGCCACACATACAGTACATTTTGACACATTGAGGCCTCAGAGGGCATCATACATTTTCTTTGAATTTGCCATTTCTTGCTTCCAGTTGTGGGAGGCATGGAGGGGTGACAGCCACTTTGACCAGCTGGCCATAATTGGAGTTCAGGAAATAGTGGAGGCTGGATAATTGGATGGCAGCCAAGAAACTGTGCGGATGGTTGTCTAAGCCTCACTCCCCTTTTCACTGGTTTGCACAATTACTCCTCTGGTACAATGCTCCTCACCACCAAGCCACTGACACAGCAACCTCAATTACACTCCAAAATTAGTGTGTGCTTCTGAATGGTAGTTGGGATGACTGGTTTAATGAGCTGAGGTTATTATTAAGACTTACGTGAACACATTGGAAGATTGGCTGGTTTGCCTAACTTATATGCGAGTCAGATGAAAATGTCCCAGGTTTATGAGAGCACACAGTTATGAAACATAATTTCACAGGTACAAGACACCCAGGGGACACATGTCCTGTGCAGTCAATGGTAGTGAGACATGTGGATTGGTGTAAAATGTCAAAACCATCGTAGTAGAATGACAGTATTTTGTCCTTTTCCTGCTTATTTTCCTTTTTCTTCAGATCCCTGCACCCAACAACAACACCCTTCAACTAGACATAATTAAAGTTATTTTGAATTACAAATGCCGGTGCTGACAAAGAATGAATGCAGACCTATCATCAGCTGTGACAAATTATAGGTAGTTTACTTGATGTGGTTCTTTTTGCTGGCTGGTATTCCATTTTTTTTGTGTTTATGTCTGTAGTTAAAGCACCTGATTAATTTCCTCATGTTCATATAATGGAAAGGATTGGTTGCATATTGAAAGACCATTATAACTTAATATAATGCATAGGGGTGTATGGAAAATAGATTATGTGAAACCACACAGTATTTCATAAAAAGAACCCAGTTAAATGAACCCACGCTGTGAAGAGGAGTCTGAAACCAGTACTCAAATATTTTGATACATCATCTATTTGATAACCTTGGGAAGAATATATTTGATTGGATATAATGGTTTTGGCAGAAATAAATTTGCCCAGGGGAACTATGATGCTTAGATAAATGCACAACTCATTCACACAAACATTCATGCAGTGACAATAGACACTCCCATGCAAGACACCAGTTGCTGATCAGGAGCAGTTATCATTCACACACCAATGGTTCAGCCATTGGGATCAAATTGGGGTTCTGTGTCTTGCTCAAGGACATTTCGACATGTGGACGGCAGTGGCCAGGGGTCGAACCACTGTCCTTCAGATAAGTGGACGAACACTCTACCAATTGAGCCATTGTCACCGTGTGATAACAAATAATAATGCTGATTCAGCCTTTAGGTTTCTGAGCTAACTCCTGAAGAACACAACAATCAGTGACATAGATTTAGTGTTTCTGTTGAATAACTGTCAAATGAATGATAATAATGATTATAGCAATGTGATAGTCAAACTGATGTGGATAAACTGAGCTGCATTAGCAGATGTTTGTGAACTGAAGTGCTGTCCAGTACTTACAGTAGCTGGAACAGATTGTTTGGTTTTGGTAACATGTTGGATTTTAAAATGTTTTTCGTTGCAGATGTTTTCTTTATCCCTCGCTTTTTAAAGATGCTATTTCTGGTACTTTCCCATAGATAGACATGAGAAGTAGTTATGAGGGTAGAGATAGATAAGTGTAAGGGCGTGTACCTCCAATGTCCATGTCAGTAGGAAAATAGAGAGTCAGAGGAGCAAGAGAAAAATGCAACATATTTTACAAAAATGTCAATCGGACATGGTTCATTGGTATCACACACACTTTTACCCAGGAGACGGATTCATGTGCCGGGTGAAACTGAACAAATGCCACTTACCATATCCTAATCCTAAACACTTAATTTTATGCTTTAATCATGTTAAGTCAACATCTAAGTACATAGTTTTGAAGTGAAGTAATAGTGTGTTTCCTGTTAATGTGTGGTAGGAAGACAGTGTGGCAGTAAGGCTTTGCATGTCAGCTACAGACACCTATGGGTACCTTGTGGATTTAGATGAGAAACTCTAGGAGGTGACAGCATCCTTATGTGATGAGCTGAGATGGATAAAAATAAAACTTCTGAAAAGTGAAGAGAACCTCTGCAAAAGTGAAGAGAACCCCTGCAACCTCTGGTAGAAATTGTGTCCTTGGGGAGCACAGCCTAACACTGGATACAACTGGCAATGAAGAGCTGGTCAGAGCGTTGTGGCCTGGCATGGTGCCATTAAGGCATACCTCCCACTGACAGGGCCAAAAACTAGTGATGATGCTTTAACCCTTCTTGTGTGCTTCCGTCAAATCTCATCGATTTACTCTCAAATAATTTAAATAATTGAATTTGTTTGCTCTAAGGTTCCATGACTTTGGTCACACCTGGCATCCGAACGCACAAAATAATTTTTGAAAATTTGTACTACATTTTGGGATTTTATTGAACATACACACTTGTTGTTCCCAGTTAAAATTGTTGTTTCCCTTTCTTTACTAGATAGAATGATTGTGATTTCCTGTTTGTTTGTTTTTTTACCCTATAGCACTTTGAGATTCATTGACTGAAAAGGGCATTACTAATAAACTTAGTAGTTTCATCTGAGTATTTGTTATAGTCAAAATTTGTTATGATCAGCTTTAAAATATATTTTTTTGAAAACAAAACAAAAACAAAAAACTAGTTGTATGAGCTCATGTAAGTAAATCTTTATGCATTACTTATATGTATGCACTTAATGGTGAATAAAAACAGGAACAAAGTGATAAAATACATAAAAAAGCACACTGACAGGGCCGAGGTATTGAATCGGCACTCAGCTCTATAAGTTAACAATAATGTTTCCTAATATGAAATTGTTTTAATCTTTCATTCGTTCTCTTAGAAGTCTACAGTGTTCAACTCTTGTCCAAAGGTTAGAGTTGTTTTAAGTTTATGACTTCTGATTGAAACCTACAGTTTCAACGTTATTTCCCCAAACATATGCCCTACTCTTTGTTTAAACAATAATATATATGTAAGGGGTGGATGGGGAGGATGAGGTGTGTTAGAAAGTCAAACTGCTGTCTGAGTGGCTTTGGAGTCACTGCAGCTCAATCATGAATACATCATTTTGATCTCCTTCATTCCACTGTTTAAATTTTTGATCGAAACATTAAATAATCATATGCACTTAAACTGAGCTGCAACTAGTGCAGCATGTTGTAAAGCTGGATCTGGAGCCCTCTTAGCAATTTTTCTGTCAGCTGACAGTATGTAACAGCAAGATGATGCAGCAAAACATTAAGCATCTGTTTAATGGTTGAATACGTTGCCCCATAGTGCACATATTTGTATTCCACATGTCAAAGAGGATAACTTCAGTTAAGCTGAATACTTGACTGTGTAATTTAGACAACCTCCTTGCCATCCTCCCAATTCTGTACAGGTAAGCAGCCATGCCAAGTGTTTTAAAATATGTATGAAATGTGCAAATGGAGAATGAATGCGAGTAATTTTGTTGGAGTAAGAAGTCCTGACAGCTAATTAGTGAGTCATATGAAAACTATGTTTCTGTTTGAAGAAAAAGTCTCCTTTAAGAATATTAAGCCTCACAGGCAGAAAAGTTGGAGCTTAGTGTGAAAGCAAAAGTAAAGAACAAAAAAGTACATTTAAAATTTGATTCATATTATACAATTTGCAAAAGGAACACTCTTCACTCAATTAATGAAACTAAAGGATAGATACTTAGATGGGCTTTCCTTATTTAGATGACCCGAGTGTCTGAAGAGCAAAGGTTATTCATCTTCTCCACTGAATTTTCCTTCCTTTCTTCCTCACTTACAAGCACTCAAGCTAAATGCTGCGGGTTTCTTTTTTTCTCCAGCCACCTTCTCTTCTATTAAAGGATCAGAGAGTGTGCAAACACAGGTCTGACGGGAGCCATAATCAATCCCTTAAGCACTGGGGCTGCTGAAGGAAACAAAGACTAACCTCTCGCTATGCAATCTATTTACCTCCAAACAACTTTATATTCTTTTGGACCTTTTGTTGGATTGGAATAGGACTGTACATTGGCATACGTAGTTCATCCCTTAATTGAGGTGCTTGAAGTTCTTTCTGGTCCTAAAAGTAAATCCCAATGGAAATACTCCCAAGTTAACCTCAGTTAACCTTGCCTTGTGTGTCCTGGTCACTCCCTGCTGATGGAAAACTAGAGGGACTATTAAGCAGAGACAGTCCATCTGGGTCAGTAATGGTCAGCCTTGAGGGGAGATCAGGGAGGGGTGGGAGGCATGGGAGGTGTTGTGTAACCTTCTTAGTTCTTCTTTTTCTACCTCCTTTCTGTTCAGGTCAACAAAACACTAACAGAGATTTGTGAAGTTTTTTTTATGGTACCGCAAACAAGGTTTTGAACATTTATAAAGTGAGCTGAGAAAAATATTAAATACCACATGTGCCTTTTTTTTTCACGCTCTTGAATGAAATGTCATTTAATATTGTAAAACCCAGCACACAGTGTGTATTTTAAAACTAGTTTCTTTAGGACATTACATCATAGTTAAGAAAAAAAACTCGAAACATTTTTTGTATTTTTAACCTGAAAGCAAACAGACAAACAACCGACAAAGCAACTGAAAATAAAGGTACAAACAAAATACAACACAATTGATCCCTCAGTTAGTTCCCTTATTAATACATACTTTAGTTCAACATGTTATATCAAAAGCACAAGTACATAAGCACAAGTAGACATCAGTATGCATTTTAATGTGAGAAAAATTAGGTTACTATAGTTTAAAAGTTACTTTCTCAAATTAAGAGTGGTTAGGTTGGCATGTGATGTATAAGTTATGGGTTGCCATTAAGACAGAATTACATTTTCTTCGTTTTAAGAGATGACAAGTGCTTAATTTGTAAAATGTCTTTTGGAGCTGGTGTATGCGGTCTAGTTATTTCATAATTCCCTATCAGGTCCTTGTTATTTGTCATTACAAGAGACCATGTGAGCTCTTGTGTATTACTCCTATGCTTTACTAAGTCCATTTTTATTTTTCATCAACAGCTGGTATTTCTATGGTACGGCTACTGAGAAATGATTTGAAGTATAATTCATTTCCAGAGGAACTATTGTTAGTAAGTTAGGCTAATCATAAATCCGAGGAATGTATCAGGATGCTCAATTGTGTTTCAGCTTAAGTGCCGGCAGGCGATGTCATGACTCCGTTTATTTAGTATTGTTTTATCGTTACGGTTCGTCATCGTTCTGGTCCCTGTTCCTATTTTATTTCGAAAGTGTTATGTATGTTGTTTAGTTAGTTTAACACTTCCTGTCATGTTTCCTTTGTTTTGCTTTTTTAGTGTGTTTATCTCTTTAATGTTCTTCATTAATTTATTCCTTTCTCAGTGTAGCCTTTGTGTGTTTGACTTGTGTTCCTTTTCCCTCTCTGTGTCTGTCTTTTCCAGTATTGCTTCTGTAATCATCTTGTATGATTGTTTATCATGTTCACCTGTGTTTCCCCTCCAGCTGTGTCTCATTACCTGCGTGTATATAGTCTGTGCTCATCTTTCCTCCTGTGCCTGGTCGTCGTTGATGTCTTGTCGTCAGGCGTCCCAGGCAGCCTCATCATATCGCTACTCGTAAAGCAAGGCACATTTTTTGACAAATCTTTGCTCGTAAAATCAAAATACTCATAAAGCAAGGCACTCAAATGGAGGTATGACTGTAGATCTGAAAATACATGTGTTAAAACGGTGTTTATTAAATATTGCCTGACATACATTAAGTCAAACGCACCATGTAACAGCTTTATACTGAGTACGAAAGTAATATAGCTTCCTAAACGATGGCCTCTCTCTTGATAAATGGTAAAGAAAAAATCACCGATATCTCACAAGCAGCTACAAGCCCCTCTGGCTACACAAAATGATCTGATATGGTCTGTTCACATGTAGGAGAGGCAGTTCCTCTTCTGGCCTGTAACCAGACCCATTTATCACTCTGACATCCCGGTGCTACATCCTTGATGAAACGGGTCAAGAAAATGTTCTACAGGAAGGGTGGAAGGAGATAGCTCTAACTCCTGGACAACTAATAATAATAATAATACATTTAATTTATTTATTTGACGCACTTCACATTTGGATCAAATTTCATCAATCAAAGTGCTAAAACTACCGCAGTTGTCACCAGGATGTGACATGTATGGCATTATGCCAGTGAATTTAATGTTTGCTCTGCTTCATTTATGTTACTGATGTCTTTGGGAACTTCGGTTTTCTTCGCCAACTCATCCAAATTAATTTGTTTCAAGCCTGTAATACCGACCATGTTGTGTGGCTCTGGGAGCACAAATCGAGAATTATCTGGAGCTGCCACCAGCTGGCCTTCAGGCTGGGGCCAGTGGGGAAAACAGGCCAAAAGATAATTTTGCTGGATGTGTCAGCCTTGGCATGCATAGAAGAAAGTTTCTGAAATATTTTGATTTGCATTTTTTCAGGATTATAGAGCAAACTTATTGTAGTGTTGCAGCTATGATACATTTTCAATAGATATTTTTTCCCAGTTGGCACAGCCGCAAGCGGACAGTTCCTATGTGTAAGCAGTACTTATGCTACAAGAACTCTGGTATCCACACTGTGTGGCTTTGAATCAGGAGGAGAATTCCAGCGACTGCCTCTATCCAAATCTGCACTAGAGCCAGACAATTAAAATTTTGAGAAACCCAAGATATGGAGACTTTTGACTCCAAAAATACCAGGCGGACTTTGTTTACTTGCTAGGAAAATTTTTATCAATCCCACAATAAGGGATTTCCTGCACTAACCTGTGGATGCTTAAAATAACAGTGTATTTGATGGAAAGTTGTCTCTGATAACATGCCTACGTCAGCAAGCATAACCACAGTGATTCACTTTGTGGGAACTGTGGAAATCTGCTGGAACGTTCAGTCATGGGTACCTGTGTTGGTATCTTTACCAACTAAACTTATTTTATATATATTTTTTTCAATTATTTTTCAGGTATTGAGTGAAATAAGCCTATTATTCCTACGTGACTGTAGAGGCAGCAGTGTTTCTGCAAAGCCTTCAGTCTGGTATCAGTGCATTTTGCAATCCTGCCATGATTCTTAAACACCTGTAAAAGAAAAACCCTTATGCAAAGGAAAGGTCAAAGTCTCTTAGCTTAACATTTGAAACCACAGTTACATATACTATTAATACTACATTTCCACTGTGTGAAAGTTCCTTCATTTTCTTGCACATATTTCCACTATCAAAGCTATGTTGACATATAGAGACATATTTTTAAGTTCTGCGCTGATCTATCAGAGAAATCCAATCCACAGAGAGCACTTGCCAAGGACATATCAAAAGTTCATTAAGTAGTTTTTGACTTATCATGCAAACAAAGATCTGGCGGTGGCGGCGATGCCGATTCCATAATATCCCTGACGCTTCATGGATATAATAAGATATGTGGAGGAATCTCTGACTGATGTATATTGGAATTGTAGACACTGCTTTGGTGCACGTCATGAGGCATTTAAATGCAGGAGATCTTTACTACACTTTACTGCTGTGACAAGTCGAAGTGGAACACAAGAAAGATGTTTGGTGACACTATCTAGTAGCTGTGTCGAACAACAATCCTTATTTGCTACTTAATGCACAATATCTTTTCATTTGTTCCGACATAAATTCCTTATCTTCTTAATGCTATAAAAGATTTTTTAGATTGATAGTCTACGGAGGTCACCTAGTGTCAGTTGAGAAAACTTATTTTCACATATTTGCCTTTGCATTTACATGCACACAATTACAAATAGGCTTTATCTAATAGTCTGGTTTTGTTAACATTGACTTCTGTGTAAAAAAAGATCTGTCTCTATCAATATATAAATAATACAATAACTTCTCAATAAAATTGCATTTATCGCTTTCAGAGCTGCACCTAACAATTAATTTAAGTATTGATCTTAGTCCAAAAGAAACAAGATAAAAGAGTTGATCACAATTCCCACGGTCTACAGATTTATAGATGGATTTTTATTTCTCAACTGACATTATGGGGGGGCCGTAATAGTAGCATATACACCTTTTGTAAAATATCCTTTTACGGGATGCTGACCTATTGCTCATGCTTTATTGCCTCATGCAGCTCTTTCAGGGACCCGTCATTCTACCTGGAGTCCACCACTCTGAGTTACTTGCAAAGCGTGTAGCAAGCCAACGAAAACCCTGACCCGAACCCATCATGCCCCTCTGCTCAATGATTTTTCTGTTAATGTTTAATACAGGAAGACCAGTTCATTATTTACTCTGTATAAATTAACGTCAAATAAAATTGATTAATCCCCCAGCTCACAGTGCTGCCCTTTAGATGCAAATCTGCTTTGCACTAAGAGATATTGACACGGCGTGTCTCTGCTCGCTGACAATCATGAAGCAAAAGGCAAAGTAACTGCCACTTGGCTCTGGCAAAAAACTGCACTGTTGAAAGAGGGCAGAGGAGACAAAGTCAAATACCCAGCTGGCAGCCAGTCAGTCCGGATAATTAAATCAGCACCTAACAATCAGGGTAGGAGAATATAAAGTGGATGGAAAGGTGTTGAGGTTTTAGGCTGATATCTCTTCAGGCCTTTAATTTTCCGAGGAAGCAGCCAACGCATGGGTGAGATGAGGCCTGCAGATGTAATCACTCATCCTGCAAAAAGTCAGTCAAGATTTACACAACGGAGAGAGGCGATTTTATGAAGTCTAGAATAATTATTTCCTTACATATAATACAGGAGCATGATTCTCACGTGTCTGTTTTAAGATGTCTGAGATGATGATGATAATAAGGTATAGCAGGGCCAGTAGGGCATTCTCTGTCTGTCTGCTTGACATTGTCATAAAATGAAAAATAAGAAAATAGTTTAAAAAACATTTTAATTGAGACTACATGCATTTTTATTTCATTGCTTCTCTCTGTGGCTGCTTCCAGTGAGCTCATATAAGAAAGCTTTGTATTTTTATCCAATCAGATTTCTCCACTGTGGTCCCTGGGTGAAAGGCCTCTGCTGGGGCAAGCATCTTTCAGACTGAAGGCCTCAGCAGTTGGAAATACTGGTATGATTTTGTTGACCGTTACGATCAGATTTCGAAGTTGTCATTAAGAACATGTGCTTGGAAATGTCAGGGTATGCTAGGTATGCTGTGCGTGCGTCAGTTTAACATGGGAAGAAAGCGCTTCATTCATATCCTCTGCTCCCGCTGGGCGCTCTTTTTCCATAAATTAAAACTCCTTAAAGAAATTCGACTGGCCTCCATGCCAATGGAAAAGGAACTTTTAATGGATCTGAAATTTTCAGATGAGGAGTAACTTCGCTGATACTTATTCTTAAGTATCTTAAAGAGTGGTTGATAATTGATTGCTTTTGATGGTTTCTGGTGTTGTGGTGTGAATGAGGTCCAGATTCAGTAGTCTGGCAGTGCAAGTATGGATGATGGCACTTCTTTTATGTTCGCTGAAACATTGATGAATCCTTCTCACATTTGATGTAATTTTTGTTTTCTTGGTGGTCGAATGATGATGTCGAACCTCTTTTAAAAACTTTATTCCACTAGATAAATGTTGCTGTCTCTTTGAATATGGCCTGGTTACTCGTCCGACAGCAGCTTGTATCTGTAGTGTCACTGGGAAGTTATTTAAGTCGTCATTGTGGGAGTATAGCGCTGAATGTCCGGGTGTAAATCCAAGGGACCACCACACTTTAAAATAATGCAGTACTTTTTTTTTTTTTAAATATGCTCATTGCAGGCACTGACAGAAAGCAATAGGAACAATGAAATAGATAATGGATATCAAAGAAAAATCATTCAATTTCTATTGGTTATTAAACCATAAAATGTAAAGCAATATGTTGTTACGTTTGTATGAAACCTATACCACTGTATTATTGTAGGTTAGTTGTGTGGTAAGTTATTTTCAATCAGCTACAATATGTGGAACATGCACAGTGTCAGGGGCCCATTTATGTTTAGCCTGTATGTGTCTTAATTAAGTGAAAACCATCACATTGATGACTCTAACAAAATCATTTAAATTGCTCCAACAATGATTATGGTTAATTCAATTGACAGATGTAAACACAAACTACCCACAACAAAACACAGCTCTACTCTGATGCAAATTAAAACGCGCCTCTTCTGGGATTTTGTTGACATTCTCTACTACCAATTATATCATTGCCTTCACCCAAGAGAGTTAACGGGGGGTAAGGAATAACCTATGTTTGTCTGTCCTCAAGGGATGTTATGCAAATGAAAATAAAAAATACATGTAAGGAAACTAATTGACGTTCCTCCAATTAGAGCAATATGATCCAGATTAGAAAACGATCCAGGAAGTTCTGATCCGGATAGAGTATGTATTAGATCTCAGTACATAAATGGAGGAAAAGGGAGATGTGGTAATGCTAGCAATATATAGCTAATAAAATGCAGATAAGTCAAGTGAGTCATTCAAACAGATTTCATGGCTGGTAAAGCTTAAGCAGATTCTAATGAAACTGCATCATCATGGTGACATCCCCAAAGCATTTGCTTCACCCTTGGTGTAAAGCTATATACTTATATCCTTCCTTTTTAGTAGAACCTATAACTTTCGATTAACATTGCTGCTTTTTGGTCATAGGTTTATATTATTATTATTATATTTTTTTTACCTTGTGGCACTTTGAGATTTTATCCAAATGTAAAGTGCGTTATAGATAAAATGTATTATTATTATTATTATTATTATTATTATATAACATCTGAAGTCAAGACTAAACTCCTTTTCGCCTTTTGATGAAAGCCAGAGAATCCCCTTCATCTTATCCTCTATGTCATCAACAAAACTGTAAGACTCAACCCACACTTATCCACAAGGCCTTTCCACGGTGACAAGAGTTACCAGAGGAGGTACCGGCCGACCAATTGATTTTTACTTTTACTGGCCAAGGCAACAATCCGCAATTCAATGGATGAGCAACAGTATGTTTTTCCTCACCAATCGTTTTAGGGATCCTCTGAAGATGAAGAAAAAGACGCAAGGCACAATCTTACTTTGCCTTAAGATGGAAGATAGGAACTGGATATTTCTTTAGAGGGAGAGCATAACTACTACATCCATTCGGTTTCTCCTTGATTTCTTTCAGGCAACTAGGATGTTCCTTCGGTAAAGTTGCCCGTATTTGGCCCTCTTGACTGCAGTAGTTGTTTTGCTTTCTTATATTTCTTTTCTCATGCACTGATTGAGTTTATCCCAAACAACCAATGAAGAAGTTTTTGTCTTACCATGAATTCATACTGATTCAATGTGCTCCACTAAAAAGCTACAAGGGATATCAAGTGCCAATAAGGACCAGCTTGTGCCAATGGTGTTGGACACACTACAAATCAATGACAGTCCAGGCCACTGGATGACTGTCAGCCTGGTGTGTTGAGGGCCCAAAAATTTCTATCATGTGATGAACTAAAATCTAATTTTCCCTCAGATGACATGCCCATAAAATCATTGAAATGCCACCAGTGAGTGCAGGATAATTCACATGTGGTGCACTGCCAGAGAAGGCACTTCACTGTGAAATCCTCGGTTAATTTAATTGTTACCAGGCTGCACAGCTGGCATTTCACCTCAAAACATATACAGTGAGTGTCTGTTGCAAGTGAGAGTTATTAGAAAGGCTGTAACGCAGGCTAACAGAACTGTAAAATCAGAGGTCCCTGCCACGGTCACAGTTAAGAATCCCCTATTAAGACACAGTCAGAGACCAGTGTCCTGAGATTAACATTCTGGGGAGAACAGAATTACCAGAGAACAGACAGGTTCAGGGCTGATAAAAACAACCTTCGTACAGATACCGCAAAACCTTAACTAAAGGTAATTAAACATTTAAGTATGATGAGATATTGAGGGTAAATATTCATGTTGGGTTGACTCGCGGAAACAGGAATGATACCGTGACCGACTCTTTCACTGTAAATGCATTTTTCCAAGGAAAAGAGGTGGCCGGGGATTTACTATTCGCAACGCGGAAATGTCAGTTTCTTGTGCTTCCACAAAAATTTCACACTTTCTTTAAATTTTCTATTTACCACAGGGCTGTATCAATTACCATAAATACAATGACACGTTTGAAGGGGAGGGAGTTACTATGATAGAGATATCATCTTTGGTACCCTGCCTCTGTTTTAATGTATATTGTAAGTGATTCTGTTTGTTTACAGGATTTTACAAGGAATTTAATTACTTATTAAAGCTGATAATTGTATGAGCAAATGCTGAGCTGTAAGTTTATGATAACATGTGACAAATATTAAGCTGTAGTACTGGATAAATGGACCTGGATCCAAGATCTATCAAGCTTTTTTTTCTTCTTTTTTTTCTTTGCCTTCATATGTGAAGGTCTGAGCTTGATTCACTCCATGATATTCCTGTAGTCAGAAACTGGTTTATGTCGCCTGTGGCCTCTAGTCTCTTTTGAAATTGAAAAAATAAGGAAAATAAATTAATTCTGTCATTTTCTGCAAACACTTTTCCTGTTCTGGGTTTTGGACAGGGGGCTTTAGCCTCCTGGGTAAGAAGCAAGGTACAGTTTGCCATCAAAGGGCCGTCAAATTGAGATATACACCCATTCACACTCATTTTCACACATGCTGACAATTTAGAGTCACCTAAACGGAATATTTTTGGACTGTGAGAGAGAGAGAAAGTCACAGAGTGCGGTGAAGTACCCAGCGAGCATCCACCCAAACACAGTGAGACCCAGCAAACTACACATAGAAAGGCCAAAGGTTCCCATGTAGATTTGAGCCCAGAACGTTTTTGGCACTGAAACATTTTTGCCATAATCAACAATATATCCAGGACATTATTCCATATGAGTGTCTGCTCTCTGGGGTTTTATGGTTATGAAAAAGTAATTTCTCCCTGCTAATTTCTCCCACAGCTCCACCATAAGGGGGCCTCGGTCTCTGATTGATAGACTGTGGCCCTGAAATGCTGTTTTGTGATGTGCAATAAAAGATTACATCTTTTGTGATTTCATGATGTAGAAATGCTACATTTCTGTTTGTCTTTCTGAAGGGCATGTTGTTAAAAATCTCTTGTCCTAATTGTCCTGTACGTTTTTAGGTAGGCAAAACCAATGATCATAATAAAACATCAATATTTCAAATCTGTATATTTATTTGTGTTTGCCTGAGGCATTCTCAAAATGTAATGGCAAATATTGATTTTCTTTTCCTACTTTTTTTATTATATACATTTTCTGATTTTCTCATGCACTTCTTTTTTACTCTCTCTGTTTCAAGTATTGAACACTGTACTTAGCTGCTAGTCTGTATCAGCTACTTGGGTAACCGCATAACATTCATATGAATTATCTAACTCTGATCCTGAATGTTTTCTGTATTTGCTCGATGCAGATGGATATCAAATGACACATTTTTCACACAGAATAAAGACAGTGTAAATATAGAAGATCTAGAACCGTGCGATAATACACATTAGAAACTAAACAGTCCGATGTATGTCATAAAAATCCCTCTTTTTTTTTTTTTACAGGATAAAACCAGTGCTTCTGTGAGAACGGACCCAACAACAGATGATGAAAAATCGATAAGCATAGAAATGTAGAGAGAGATGTAGGAGAGGAGAACAGCAGCAACATGCTATTTAGACCAGTCTGAACATCTATCATAAGATAGATGTTATTCTATTTATTCATAATATTAGTTAATCATTAAATTAAGAAAAATGCAGTATGCATGCACATACACATTGCACAGTATTCATACCAGTGAGGTGGGTAGAATGTGATGCAATTGGCTTTGCGGAAAATACAATTATAAACTCAAACACGAACAATCAAATAATGAGGTGCAGGGCCTTCAATCATTCCACAATAATCCCATTTCTTTTAGCAATTATACAAGGTATCATATTTGAATGTGTTCTACTTATGTCTGGAAATGCTGCATTTAGCATTCCTCCACGTAAAAACCTTAAAGTATTTCCAATGCAATCATTATCAAATAGGATTTTATCAGAGATCGAGAGAAATGGGATTACCCAGGAACATTTTTTAGGTTGGATACTCACAGCGGTTAATTCGCAGTTAAATACAAGCTCTTCGTCATTTATGTTGATATTTATGTCTGCCTTCTGCTCCTGAGTCATTCATTGCACATCAATTCTCTTCCTCTCACAGATGGTTATCCCCGTGTTGCAGGTAAGCTTGAGGGGGAGAAGCTCAGCATTACATCCCTGAGTGGCAGCTGTTGGCCATCTCAATTAATGTTATCTCCCACAGCTGACTAGTGATTTGAGATGAGGATACGCAGATTAAAACGTGTCTGCTCACTGGTGTTAGAGGTATTACGGTTGACCGCCTGCAGAATTGTATTTCAAAAGCGAGACATATTTTGTTCCCCCCTTCTCTTTGAAGCCAGTCATAATGATGTCCCCTTCCTGTCAGCCCGATGATGGGTGAATAGCACAGCAATGCACTTTCACATTTATAATACATAACAGAGACAAGTTAGTGCCTGCGAGAAACATATCAAGACATTTTCATGTACTTTGAAAGAAAGCAGGTATGTGAGATGGCTTCCTCGAACTCATCCAGTTAAAGATTAAATAGACAGTTATCAGTTGATTGGGCCTTCGTACCTAAAAGCCATCTACATGCACAAGTGAGCATGTCACATTCAACTTCTTAATGAGGTGCAAGACATTTTTTTGTAACAAAAGCTAATAACCAAGTTTCCTTTCAATAATATTTTTTATTTTACTGAAGAACAATTGTAAAAAGGGTTTTATTCTATTAATCCAAATGTGAATGAGCCATATTTCCTTTCCCACAATAAGCCAAAGATGGATATGACCATGCATATAATCATCTTTTTGCATATCAAAACCAACCTGTCTGTCCTCTAAGTCAAAATATTCCCCTCTATCTAGATACATAAATCTATTTAGCATCAGCAAAGTCATCCATCAATCCTATTGCACTCATCATAACGCGCAATAATTAATGCAGGGCTGTGGCTATTAGTAACAACCATGTCATTAATTTATTTTCCTCATACCGTAAGAAACATTTTTCTTTCAACGGCACTCGTGTTAAAACGGTTGAATATAATTAATAAATGATTTTCACAAGTAGAAATAAAAAAACATTGAAACATAACAACCTGCCTTTTATTAACACCTTGAGAAAGACAAGGATCTTTCTGAGACATAAACAACGGGTTACTTCTTATTGTCATATTCAGTCTGGCAATCTTCCTCTTCATCGCATCACCCACAGATCACTGTGCTCGTCTAATCTGAAGCAAAGTGCGGAGTGCACCAACTCTCACTGCAACATATATTTGTCATAAAGGAAAGCTTTGCGTGGGGAATAATATTTGAGAGGAGTTGAATGACTGAAGCACACAGGAGGCAGAGGAGAGGAGGTGAGGGAGGAAAAGCAGCAATGGAATGATTGCAGAAAGCGGTTCACGAAGTCACAGATGTACAGTTTTACAGAAGTGGGATGATTTTTCACAGTAACAGTGGTTATGACTAAAGGAGTTCAGTTCTAGCACATAATCAGAACATCCGTCTAAAACACTGACTTTGTGGTGTATGAAAGATTATATCCTCAAAAAGTCGGGGATATTATGGAACTGTCATCGCCTTCCCTGCGTCCGCCTGCATAGATTGGTTGAGTTAACTTGACTACTCAAAAATTATTTCAAGGATAATTTTCAATTTTTATATCCAACAGATTTCAGTGCGATGAGAACTTTGTGAAAGGCCCATTGCATATTTCTGAGGCTGGAGGGAGCTTTATCTACAAAATTTTATGGTGATAATTTCTTAAATGTTGGTCTGATTTAGTCCAGATGATGTGCATATAATTATAATTAAGGGGATTTTATTGTATATTCCATATATTACTCTAATAGTTCCTAATTCTGTTCACTATGGGACAAACGCTGTTTTTTGGACATTACTTCCTAACGATTGGTCCAATTTAGCCCAAATTTGGTGTATTTGAATAGACTTGAAGAAATTTATCTTGTTTGTATCATTATATTTTACTATAATAGTTCATATTTGACTCCCTAAGGATTGAAGAACACATATGGACATAACATCCAAACCATTGGTTTGATTTAATCCAACTTTGGTGCTTATGACTCAATTCAAGGAGATCTATCTTTCTTCAGACTTTTAGACTTACTAATGAGTGGAAGAAGAAGATGAAGAAATACACAGTATCGAAGAGTAGTGTACACCTATAGTATTCTTTACTGCAAATTTTTCTCGAAAATAATTTACTTAAAAGTATTTTTATGCTGAAAAAATCAACATTGTCATTTTCATTGCATTTGTCACAAACTGCTGTCAGAGAAGTATTAATAGTCTAAAGTTTGCAGCATATGGCTTTCAATTGAAATTTGTAGATACAAAATAACATCATTATTGCTGCAGGATATAAAAGGATCCGGGTTAAATGTGGTCATAGTTTTAGGAAACAGAGCTATGCTTAACACTTTTATAATCAATAAGAGTGGGTGGACTGGATAGGTGGCTTTATGAGCCATTTCTTTTTGAAAACTGATGCAACCAAGCTAGAGCTAATCTATTCATACTTCCTACAGCCTACCCAACATTTGTATAAAAGAAAAAAATGTGAATAAAGTTTTTTTCTGTGTGTGTAGAGTGTAAAGTGTTTCAGCATAAGTCTACTACTGTATGCCATGAGTGCGTTGAATTTTATGGGCTTAAATAATATCAGACTGCAATTCCCTTTCTTCCACAGGATAAACAGCTCTTGTCTTCTGCTAACCAATCAGTGGGCTGCTGTCCCTGCTATTGTCACGTGGAAATAAGTTCATTCCAATGTCAGTTAAACTGAGAAAAATAATTCATGTTGAACAGCTTTATTATGACTACGGGACATGATTGATGATAGATGTTATGACATTTAGCCTTTGATTCTCATATCATATTACTGTAGTGGTCAATCACATATGCCAGAAACCTTTGTGTACTCATTTTCAAAGAGGAAGGAGATCGGAGATGTAGAACTTTTTATTCATGACTCTTCTATTTGTTTCACTGATGAACATTTTCATGATCATCAAATCCTATTTGTCCAAGTCAAGGAAAAATAATTAAACTTGCTAGTTATCCTCCGCCAGTTACTTTCCTGATGCATTTTAAGGATTTTTGGTGAGTTTCTACATTCATTAGCGAGTGGGTCAATCGCCTGCATCTCCTTCGGTCAAAATGATAATGCTAATTATAAAGTCTAGTCACGCCGGACTTTGAACAAAACTTAAAAGTTGGGGGAATTACATTACAGATACATTTCGAATTGTCATTCTGTTAAGGTAAATCACTTAATGCGACGGCTTTTTGGAGGAAAAGTGTAGGGGGCGCTGTGCGTTGGGTGGTAGACACTTTCCAAGGATCTTGTATGTCATTAAGTAGAAACAAAATTCTGTGGATACTCAACTAAAGTAAAGAAGTGTCTTTCTCACACCAAACAGCACAGAGCTGTGCATGCATTTTCCCTGTCAAAAACAGCAGCCTGTCCCCATTAAGCATGACACAGTGTATGGCCCTGGTCATAGTAAATGTGCTGTGTATCACCCAGCGGGGCTTCTGGATGGGGAAGATAGATGATATGGGTTACCAGCACAATAGAGTAATATAATAGTAAGACGACTTAAGGACCCAGTGATAGACGTGGTATAACTGCAATCCATCATCATGCCCATTAGTTACACCAGTGATAAATGACGATACACCATAATGCCGTGTTAAAAGACCTCTTATATACAGTGTAAACACTCACACATGCATCATGGCAGACTTGAAATGCAATGGTATTTTTGTTTGTCAGTCAATATGTGAAAAAAATGTAAATGACAATGCTAGCCAGCTGCAGATCTTAATTAGGCATCCAATGGGGATTTAAACTGGAACAAAACTCATTGCCAATGATGAGAAGCAGTCTTTGAGTCAGTTCACGGTTCCGGCCATCTTTGAGATACCTCACATTGTCACATATTTTCTCTGGTGCACAGAAACGTCTTTGTGTGTGTTTAAGATAGAGACAATCCTCTTGGCTCAACACAGCCATGAAAAGCTATCATCTTGCAAATATTGCAAAGGACCAGAATTAAAACAAACACATCACACCACGTACAAGCAGCCACGTCCTTCAAATAGAAATCCTCAAACACTAAGTTGGTTTGAAGCTTGACTGACCACAGTCAGTGTACTTAGCAGCGAGAGAACACAAAAAAAAAGACATACAGCTCTTTCAAGGCTCATCCTGAGGGCCTGGGAAGCAGATTGGGCTCAAAAGAGTGAAACTGAATGGAATCTGATAGAGTGGAAAAAGTCTAAAAAGACACTTACAAGAGGCGGAGGTGCAAAGGTGGCATCACGGGGGCAGGATGTGGGAAAAAAAACACCATGAAAAATGTACATTAGATCCCTCTCTCTCTATGGCTGGAGGAAGTAGTCATAATCATTTGCCAGTCTAATGGCAGTAGGGTGATGATAGCTAATGCATACTGTCACAGGAAATTAAAGGGAGGGATGCCATTCGGTATAATTTTTCTAGTTTCAACCCCCTTTTTTCATGGTTCCACTTGATTGATAGTCCTCTAAATGTTGCTCTACATTTAGATGTAATCAGGACAGTCTTATTAGAGAAGATGAAAGACCTCTATTTCTGGGTTCATTCCATTTCTGCATCGCAAATGACAAAGCCACTTCATTTATCAGTGCGAAATCTGAACGCCGTCATAAAAGTGACATAATCCATGTCGCCTTCACTGGCAACCTGAATGTCACAGTGATCCAAACGTAATGCCTGCCATACTACTCTTAATTATATATCCACCAATTTTCAGGCATTTTACCCGGACAGTTGCTTTAATGAAATGCTTGGTCAAAATCTGCATTTTGCTGACTTTGCTTTGAATTCATTAGTAACACACTAAGTCGTATTTGAAGTTTTAAGTTAAGTTTTTATTACTTTCTTACAATACCTTCAAAAGAATTTCCTGTCAGCAATTGATAGGAATCGTCGTAACTTGGCAAACTACCATTGACAAACATGGTTGTGTGTGTTTTCTGCAGTGTAATTTGAATTTAACAACAAACAACATTAACAGTTTGAAATATGACAGTATGTAACCTGACTTTATGAGAAACTACATTTGTTCACCAGGTGACTTGGTGTAGCCACATATACTCCGTATGCAAACTAACCTTTTGCCACAGAGACCTGAACACAACTTAGTGAAAGAGCTAGGTATACTGTATAAGAAACATGGGATAAAAATAAAACTGCAGTAAACTAGAATGTATTTATTCAAAGACAAATTAACATGGTATGATTTGGTGGACAAATATAGATCCTTCCTTTTCTGTCAATTCCTGCCCACATAGTCCTGAAAGGCTCGAAAAGGTGGCAGGAAGACTTAAGGATCTGCAAAAATCTGTCTGATAAATGACTTCACAGACCTCTGAAGATAAATCTTTTCTGGGGAAGGTCCATCCTCTAGCATGAAAATATCATTGTATTTATTAGAGATAGCATACAACTATCCTGTACGATGTAGCTAATTCCATGCTGATATTCTTTTACTTATTGTAAACAAAGTGCTTACAAGAGTTTGTGGTGTTGAAGCAACAGCAGTCTGGCTACACGCCATCCATCTGAGTTGACAAAAGTCTTATCTCAATACTTTGGTGCTTCTTCAGGGAAAGAAAAAAACCCTCTCGTCTGATATAATCTGGTTCTATCGATACATTTAGAGCTTTAAACTAACTTTTCCCTCTAAACCTTCAATTAGTTCCTATTCCTGGCAGTAATACTACGAGATGAAGAATAATTCTACTTACAGATGATTACCGTTCAGATGAGGATGGACCTGAGAGGCAACAGTTTTTTATGAAGATGAAGACTTTGGCTCATTCATATCTCAAAATAGCTGCAGCTTCAATTCTTCAGAGATATGGTGGAGATCCCAACAATGTTAATAATCACTATCCTATTTCTAATCTAACATTTACTGGAGCTGCTCACATGCTTTATCATATTATAACATATTTTTTGTTTCCACAGCACAGAGATGGATTTGGTCAATTTACCAATAACCTTCTGATGGCAGCTGACTCTGGGATGTTAACCAAACCACTTTCTGATTCAAGGGCTGCCTTTGACACGGTACTTCATTACCTTTATTCCATAGGCATTACTGACAGCCCTATTAACTGGCTTAGATGATAACTCTGTGGTTATACGTTTATTCAACTAAACATCACAAATCACAGTCCTTTCCAGCAGACAGTGGTGCTCCCCAAGGCACCATCTTGAGACCTCTGTTCCTTCTCACTTACCCTCTGCCTCTTCGCCATATATTCAGGAAATTTGGTATTCAGTCCGCTGCTACGCATATAACACACGGCTCTACATGTCTGCAAAACCCAACTTCCCAACACTCTTCCTTATCGGATTGTCTTTTTGGAAATTCAATCTGGTTTGTACTCCAATATTTGTCTATCTAAAATTTAACAGTTATAAAACTGAGGTGTTTCTGGTTGACACTAAAGCAACTCTTGACAAACTCTGGTCTCATTTTCGGTTTCATCCTTGAAGGTATACTATTGTTCGCAGCACATATCAACAACAGCCCTCAATGTCTTTATCTTCATCTATGCAAAATCTGTGACCTGATACCTGCTCCTTTCAAATGTCTCTTTTGTCTAGCAGCACGGCTGTTCCCATCCACGCTTTTGTCAAAGCCCATGTCCTCTCAGGTTTTCCTCACAGAATTCAGATGACCTAATAATTACTGCAAATGATGGGTTGTATATTTCTGACATTATGGGAAGCTTTGTCCCCCGATTTAGGGTGACCAACAGATTGGATTTAGGGGGATCAATTTGTAGGTCTTCCTAAATCGGAGTAACGAATGGAACCATAATATGTTGGTCCGATTTAAGTCCAACCTTGGTGCTTATGAATCGACTTGAGGGGATTTCACTTGAATATATATATATTTCATATTTTAATCACTAGGGGGACGGGTTTTTTTTGACAAAAAACAACGTGGACAAAAATTCACATTAAATTTGAGGAATTCAAACAGGGGGATTGTTTGGACAATGCAGGAGATTGGGGACTTTACAGTGATATACCCTTGATGGCGGGGGCATGAAATAAGCCTAGTTATGATATGCTCAATAAAATAAGGTTATAATTCCAGAAAACTTAAGAAACTTCAGGAATAGAAGCACACATCGGATTGGGACCACGCACACACAAGAGAACAAATGTTTTGATCCTTTCTGTTTCTGTGCAGTTGGGAATCCCTGACCATGACCCTGAACAAACACCCTGCTCTCTGCTCCGCCTGGTACACGTGACCATCACAGCCACACACATCACACAGCTGGCCAAACACTAATACTCTAGCCAACATTCTTCAGCCAATTAAGCAATGGCTAGCTACAATCAGACTGTGTTAAATCATTGAGTACAAAATATGGAGACTAGGCATTAAAGAATCAACGTTCACTGCATTAAAGATCCCACATGCAATCATCACAGCTTTGTAGTTCTTATTCACTTGAAACAGTTGATACATCCAGCTGACACCATATCTCCAAACTACAAATGCCAGCACTTCATTATGTGACGACAGTTTTGTCAGAAAAATAACACTATCATCTTCATTTCAATTAAAAATACTAAAGGAAGTCTGATATGTTACACCTTTTGGTTTCACACTGCATTTTTCTTGAAATTTCCTCCCACACTGGCCTCCTGTAACCTAGCTGTCTCTGTGCAGTCATGTGTTCAAATCCAATTTTTCCCCTACACGCTACCAACCAACTCTTTGTCCTTGCTGACTTAAACCACACACACAGCATCGTCTCTGGAGTTCCTTCCTTCATCACCTCATGCCATTGGTTTTTTTTTGTTTTGTTTTCCTAGATAATTAGCTTTAAACATTTTCATTGACCATACACCTTAAGGAAAACTGGCTGATTAAATGCCGGGCTGGAAATATATTGAAGCTTACAAGAGTGTCTCATCTGGAAGTGATATTTCACGCAGGATAAAGTTTTTCTTTAAAATTTTCTGAAGAATAAATCTTAATTTCATAATCAATCATATTAACTTTTGACTTACTTAACAGTCAGTAATAAAAAAGTAACAGACCTCGGATGGTAACAAAACATAAAAAGGGCTTTGTTTAATGGAATTTCTATTAATTCTGCACAACTGAAGTAAAAGAACCAGAGAGAATTGTTCACGTTTCAGGCTGTCAGTGGAGCAAACGTTTGCCTCAACTTTGTTTACAAATGCACTAATTTTACCCTAACCTAAGTGATAAATGTAGCGATATATTGCTCATGAAATTGTGATTAATTAGTTTCCAACCAGATTCAGCAGCATTTAAGGCTGTCGTTATATTCCAATTAGTTCTACATGAGGTGACAAAAGATTTGCTGACTTTAATCATAAATATTTATTAGGCCCAGCTTGTGAAATATCTTAACACACTGGAGAGATAATTACCTGGGAAAGCCCACTGTTGAACATGGACTAGCACAAACAATATCCCATTATAATTAGAGGGAACAAGCCACTTTACAACTCTGAGATTATATGCCTGCTGAAAAGAAAGTGTAATTAATTAAATGGCTCAAATTGGTGAGAATGTATCATGCAAAAGGAAAAAAATGTATCAGAGCTATGAGAGGTCATGTTTAGAGGATTTACCACCTGACAAACTGATTTAGGTTGCCATCATCACTTCTAGGGGGATTTACTTTAACCAAAATGACTTTAAAGTAACTCTGTGCTGGTGGCAGTCTGTGCCGACCTGAATGAAAACGGTTTTGGATGGTAGATCTCAACTTTTTTGAGAAGATCGTGATTTAAATTGCGGTTTATTTTCTACTCATAGTTATTTCATGCTGCTGGTCCGAGTGCCTGCACCTCCCAATCTCCTTACAGATCCATCGGCATCCTCATTCCCCAGCCTGAGCAGAGTCATCAGCCACCACCACCAATATCCACATTCCAAATAGTGATATTCCATGCTGCTGCTCAGGGCAGGGACACTTTTCCGAAGAGTCTGAGCGCTTTCTAACACAGTCATAACACATCATCTGCTTAAATAAATCCTTCATCTTTCATTCTCAGTCTTCTCTGATTGAAATAAAATCAGGAGTGGGTCTAAAACTTTACATAACACTGTTATGATAATGGTACAATACTGCTGCTATGCAGGTATAATATTCACAATACTGGTGAACAATTAACAGTGAAGCTCAACATATATTCAATATCACATTCCATATTTACAGTTATCATAAACAATTCTCTCTCTCTTCTCTATGTTTCGTTTTAGCCTCTTTCTTAAGTCACTAACTATGAACACTTGCTCTTTCAGTCAGACCAACCAGATCTTTCCTTTCATGCAGTCAAATTTTAAATCATAGCTCCATTCTGTTTGTTTTAGGTGTCCCTTAGGTGCAAAACTTTTAGAACCAACCCTCCTGCAACCAACTTACACTCATTTTTTGTGACAAATAAATGTACAAAATGTCAAAGCACTCCAACCAACAGCATAAATGCTTGAATCTAAACAAGAGTGATGGACTAATGTACCCAATATCTTTGTCTGCTGTAGCCACTGACTGGTAGTATTAACATGTTGAGAGCACATTTTCTTTCTTTGATAACATCTCTAAAAAATAACTCCACGTCAGCACATTTACTTTCCCCAACTTTTAATGCAATTTCTTACTACTTTTGCGTACATTGCAGACCATGTATAAGGTTCGGAGGGTATGACTAGTCATGTGACTCACAAGGACACTATTTTTTTTTAAATTCTTTTTCTTTATATGAAGCCAATTTACAATGAACGTTGTCTCAAACTGCTTTCCAAAAAGAGCAGAATGGCTGGGTTGGGAGGAAGAAATTGGAGACTCATAACCCATAATAACAAGTTGAGTGTCCTGATTTTGTTAGAGCTTCAGATGAAAAAAGAAACAAACTGCCATGATGTACTTTTATTTTTCTTGGTGCCTTTCAGAACAAACCCATCTTTACATCTGACACCTTCCCTACTGAAAACTTAATTGATACTAACTTTGAAGTGAACGTCTGCAACTTGGGTTTCAACCTATATTTCCTTAAAACATTAAATATTGATGAACACATCAAACTTTGTGCAACATTTTTTTCAGCTCTACTCCTGTCCCGGTGATCTTCCCCAGCTATTCACACCTTGCCTGACTATAATGAGGAGAATATATTAATGTCTAACTCACTGGAAGTAAGAGGAGGAATTTGAAGGCATCAGATGGGATTAAGTCCAATTCATTTTCTTCAAATACATTAAAGATAAATGGAATATATGATGCATCATTGGTCACATAAAGCTGAGTAATTTGAAAATATAATGGTGTACAGTGTGAACTAACCAACGATGATTTATCCTAAGATGCTAATCGAACACAAATAAAAGAAGAGAGAGAGTCAGCCTTAGCAGGTGAAACAATGAAGAAGCTTTATTTTCCCTATGCCGATGATATAAGAGCACATGGTAGAGAAATGTCCATGAAAGATGTAACACTTAAAGCCAACCCATATTATTACTGGAAAAACAGGATTTAGTGAACCTGGTTGCACCTAGTCTAATTTTATTATTATATATATATTTTTAAGGGCAAGGGTCTTGATCTCTACTTATTCCTGAAATTTCACAAATAAGAACATTTAAATGAGTCGATCTTAATTGGTTTCAACAGTGCACCCAGTGTAAATGAAAATTGAAAATATGATTGAAACGGCTCAGATCAGGTGTATTTTATACTTGCTCTTCCTCATTAGATATGTTGTGAAAATGTAACAATGTGTACTACAGGTTTGTGAAGGATTTTAGCAAATGTAATATTATGTCCTTTCTACAGGCATCATAGAATTTAGCTCTTTGAAACTTTATTCCACCGATGCAGCACTGCAACTTCTGTCATTACTGCATCCTTTAGATTTGTTATTGAACGATTCACAAGCCACACAATCATCTGTTAATGGAAAGCTTAGGTGGAAAGCACACTGTAGAGGCCTTATGTGATTGTGTTGATTGTCCTGCTCTTGGTCCCCAGTTACATCTACAGGTTATTGACTACAGCCACATACAACCTAAGATCAATTTGTCGCAGTAAAGCCATTGCAATTTCATTGATCCTCCTCCCCATTCCGCTAAAGGTTAAAGAAATGGAGTCCAAGGCATCTGGTAAGGCTGCAGCAAACAGGTAATTTCAAAGAGTGTGAGAGGTTCTTTTGTGAGTTGTTTTCACGTTTTTCAAACAGTTAACAACAGTGTCCGTTCCACTGCTTATTGACTGACCATAAGGTAACTATCAAATTTAGAAGCTAATCAATTCTGCAACATCAGAATCCCTGCGGATGTCGTTACATTAATTTTATGTTTTCTTCTTTTTTGAAAAAAAAAAGAAGAAAACTTTGAGAGAAGCTACCACATGTGAACACAACCATCATATGATGAATCACTTACAAATTCAAAAATCAAGTATGACACCAAGCATTGCTGGCTCCTGTCTCTGTCTCGACCAGTATTGCGTTGCTGAACAGCCTATTATGTGACATTTGGTTGGAATCCTAACTGTGATGAGGATGCCCCACTTGTCAGAAACAAAGAAGACATATATTGCATCCGCACAATACATGCCCTCATCTGCCTGATGCATATTCAATACATGCAGAAGGTGGAGTAGCGCTAATGCAGTCTGGCATATTCACCCTCTGATAAAGGCAACATGTACATATAGCTCTGTCAAAGCATAAAAGCATTTTGCTGTATCTGAAATGCAAGATGTGTGTTTATCACATCTGCTGAAGGGTTGCAGCAATTCGGTGACCATCAATGCTGACAGCATTCTGAAGGCCCACATGTATGGGTCATACAAGAATTATGAACTTGAACACGAGAGGGAGAGTGCTGGTGGGCGTAGGGGTACTTTCAGATCAGACTAATTTCTTTCATAAACTCACTACATTTTTGTTTGTGTAATCCTTTTGTACGTTGAGTTTCATTAAAATCATTTTAGCAACCATTGCCATTAGTCAGAAAAGGATTCTTCAAGGAACGCTTCATTATGTGTCACTATTTTATGAATACACAGGGATAATGTTATTTCACTTGTAACGTTTCTGTATTTTTCAATGCTCTAAGATACGAAACATGACATTTACTAAACTTCATTATGGATACCAGTCCCATAAAACAAGGTTGAATAAATGGGAAAAAGATTACAAAACTTCATCTTTCTGCTGTTCCCTTTAGTGGTCGCCACAGTGAATCATCTGTTTTACTCTCGCCCTGTCCACAGCATCTTCCTCTTTCAACGCAACCTACTGCATGTCCTCTCTCACCATATCCTGAAATCCACTCTTTGGTCTTCCCCTTTTTCTCCTAACAGGCACCTTCATCACCATTTCTTCACGTCCAAAACATCTCAATCTGGCCTCTAATATGAAAGGTCAGATTTATATTTATGACACTAGTAGGGAGCTTAAGCTTCAAAAGTTTCCGGCCCATACTTTCTCAACCATTGGTCCAATTAGGTCCAAATTTGCAAAATATGATTGGACCTGAGGAGATCTATCCTGTATATATATATATATATATTATATTTACTCCAATAGTATATATTTTACTCAGTAGGGGGAGCTCTTTTATGAATAACGTTGTTTTGTCAGCCATAACATCCTGATTGTGGGTCTGTTTTTGACCAACTGTGGTGTATATGAATTGATTCAAGGAGATCTATCTTGTATATAGTATTTTACTGTAAAAGTTAATATTTTACTCACAGGGGGCGCTTTCTTTATATAAAATACTGTGATTTAGACATTACTTCATATCAAAATTGAGGAGTTAAACCAGGGTTGGTTGCGAATACAACACAGGGGATTGGGGATTTTTTCGTTCAAATAGGTTAAATTATTTTCAAACAAAATTATGTTGGATTTACAAAACATTTTACAATAATGTAATCCCCAAAACTTAATTATTAATTAATTAATTAAATAATTAAATAATTAAATAATTGATGCAATGAAACTCCTTTGTTTTGATTGTCAAAGATGCAAGTATTTAGTTATTTCAGCATAAAACAGTCATGTATTGCCAACATCCTCCATGTTTCCTTTCTCAGAGTGTGTCTGTACATGTTTCAGTGATTTGACTACAGTGGGCTTTTAGTCATCAACTTAAACTGTGTTCCATTGATTGTTCATCTGATCTATTTAGCAGCATTAAAGGCAAGAGGTAGCCATTTTTCAATTTTCACATCATTGAGATGTGGAAAATGCATTGCGTCATATCGATTATATTACTGTGGCTATGAAGCAATTTTCAATGTTGTGTATTTAAATTTAATTTTAAAGCTTTTATCTTCCTTACATCACACACAAGCTTGCTGCTTTTATACAAGGTCCTATAATTCAATTACACACTAAAGATTTCTTCCATTGTTTCTCTGAAACCATAAACGGTGTTAATGGGTTTTACGCTCCATATCAATGACATATTCATCAATGCAACAGCAATAATCATAGATATACAGAAATCAAATTACAACATTTAAAAGGTATTAGTGCGATTCAGAATTAGGTTTTTTCGTGGTGACTCCATAGTGAGTCACTGTGTTTGAACTGGCACATTCTTTCTGTGTGGAGTGGAGCATGAAGGGTCTGTGGACCAGGTCTGGTTTAGGCTCAGCACCCTCTTATAGAAACTTGAAGGAGACCACTTAGAGTCACATGACCAAACAATCTTATGGCAATCTTTGGTTAAAAAATAGATGAGGAGGAAGCGGTCCTAGAGCAAATAAATACACAAAACAGTATGCGACCGGAGCTAATGTCTAAATGAACACACCTCAGAGTTCACACATTTGGAAGATCCAAGAATAGATGCAATATGCTTTTTCAAAAAAATTTAATGAGAATGAGTTATTTGAGAAAAAGAGAGCATCAACTAAGATACTGTTTTTTTAACTTATTTTAAAGTGATAGAGCATACCTATGGAAATCAGCAAATGCTCTAAATCCCCCACTAAGATTTTAAAAGTAGGCCTACTCCATCGTCCCCGACAGCAATGGTGTATCGACGTAAAGCCCCCAATCCCCTGGATTTTGCAAGAAATCCCCCTGATTGAACTCCTCAAATTCCTCAAAAAAAACCTCCCTCTATTGAATAAAATATGAGCTATCAGAGTGAATTATGACCTAGACAAGACGGCTCTGCTCGAGCTGATTTATATACACCACATATGGACTAAATCGGACCAACTCTTGACAAAAATTATCGCCCACAAAGAAAAGTTCCCCCTCGTGTTGGAAATTTACAACTGACTTTCCCAAAAATCAATCTAGTTCTTCCTCACACTAAGGTCTACATGGGTATAACATTTGAAAATGGTCCATGAAATCTTTTTTCATTATTAATGATAATAAATACACATTTTTTTACAAAGCAACTTTCGTTAATACTCAAAGTCGCTTAACACGAACGAGGACAATCCCATACTGTCCCCAACATTTCGGGGATATAATGTTGATTTGTAGAGACATAGTAAGATGCCTAAACAACCGTTGTGACATTGAATGGTGCCAAGCCAAGGAGGAAGTAAATTCTATTCTAGGCTAAGGCAAATGAAGGCCAGGATGGGTTGTGTCTGCGTGGCCATTGTGGACTCAGGTGTTAGGGGCATGAACAGCTGTTCTTGGGCCAGCATTATACTCAGCAGTGCAACATGGCTGACGCTTTCCAGCTGAGCCGAGGCTTGTTGTCTCTGCTGTATTTGATACCTCATTGAGTAATTAATAAGCTTCTATTAATAACAATGGGAGCTGTAAAGGATTCCTCTTTCTCACTGCTCCCCACTGCAGCTTTTGGCACAACCCCTGTTCCCCGCTGTCATGAAGCCAAAGCCTCTCAGAACTGCTGTGTGACGACTTGCATGTAATTGTGTGGACTGTGTGGATTCAACATCATTATGGGAGGCAATGTAGCAGCAACTGAGAAGACAGGTAAAGTTGAATAGCTCTCATCACTAGAGAGCAAGCAGGTACAATTCATGACAAATGATCATTACTGTGTGCATCTGATCAGGTGCTCAAATTTTTGATGAACTAAAACATTGCAATAACATTCAGGAAAGAAGCTAAATACTTGTAAATAATATCAAGCTGTTTTAATCTGTCAATGGGCTCAGCAAATTATGCTCTACTAGAATTAATACTCGTCAAAATACTAGTCAGTCTAATGAATGCCAGAATGTGACATGTGTTTGTTAAAAGTAAGGAAAACTAAGTAATAAAAAACAAATACCTTTAAAATTAGTATATTAGTCTCTTGGCTCAGCTAACTTTTTATACCTTTAAAATGTATAATAATTCACTTGTCACTAGTTAAATCTGGCTCAATATTACCTGGAAAATCTTATTGAGTTCAAGTTAGACATTTCTTCTTAAAATTAGATTACTTTTCATTTGCAAAACGTGAATTCTGGAAATCTAGAAAACTTCTCTACTCAGAGATACAAGAGAGTATTTTGAATAAAATAATTTGACACATTCAGGAAAATCCGATATACTGATCTAGGTCTTCTCGGGTCAGGTGAGAATGAAGATGGTAAATATTACATGAAATGTTTTGGATTCCCCACAGCGGGTCATAGCCTTTGTTGCAGCTCCATTACCATTTTATGCTTCCTTCAGATCTGCCAATATTCCCCATGCCCTTTATAGATAGCAAATGTCAACACTTGGGTTCAGGTGACTTGCTGCACTTGACCTTTAGTGACCCATTAGGGAGACCTTTAGATGGAGAGAAAGTCATCCATTTTACACTTTTTAACTGAATGAGCATGACTGAGTTCCGTGATTTATCAGCTTTGCTTTGAGAGGACTAGAATGGTGTGACTCATAAGCCAGCATTCCCTGCGGGGCCAAATAATGGTGACTAAAACAACAAAGGCAGGTATTATATAATACATAAGTGGGAGTAGGGTTGAAATAAATATGAATTAAAAAATGTATCCTAATTTATTCAATGATTGATGAGCGTTTTGTTAGAGCGACTTATCCCGGTATGTCTTCATTTGGTCGGAGCATGTAGGTATTATGGGATTCAAATGCCAGAAACAGTTGCCAAATGCCGATACAACCTTTTATGAATGTGATAGCAGGAAATGAGTGTGGGCCAGGAGAGCCGGTGAGGGCAGTGACATCTCTGCCCATGCGATGATGGCTGCCCACTATGTTGGCATTGTGAAGACAAATCAATTATCCGGCCTGGGGCTACACTGGACTGTTGTTGCCGTGGTGAACAGATTATCTCTCTATCTTATTCTCTTTCTCTAAATAAATATATATATAAAAACATATATAAAACAAATAATGAGGCTGCAAATCAAAATGTTGTGTTTATGTGTTTATTATCATCTGCACAGTTAAAAACAAGTTTCCCTGTACAATGAAATGATTCTATTGCCTTCCACTATGAATTCTGTCAGAAATAAACGTACATGTAAAACAGAAGAAAAGAAAAATAGAAATGATATAAAACACTTATGTGTTTTAACATATACATACACATATAAAATATAAAAATAAAGATATAAAAATCCAAAGGATATATTATTTATTGTGATAAACAATAGATTTATCCAGCTTAAGGGTAGTTTCACTGTATTCACTCCATGGTAATGGGGAAGTGGTCCTCAACGTTATGGTTATAACCACAAAAGCCGCCAATCCCCTGCCTTATACAAGCAATTCCCCTGATTGAACTCCTCAAATTAAATATAAGTTATTAATAATAAGTTATGTCTGGAAAATCAAAAAAGGTGTTAAAAAAAAGCTACCTTTAGTGAGTAATATATGAACCTTTAGAATAAAAAACTGATTTATCTCCTGGAGTCGATTAATGTGGACCGTATTCAGACTAAATCGAAATTATCGAGAAATGATTGCCTAAAGGATTTTTGAGATAGATTTCCCTGTTGGAAACATAAGTCTGACCTTTCCCAAAGTTATTTATGTAATGAATCATGAGTTTCAATGTTAATTGTGAATGTTAAATTTTACAGATGTTTTTCTACCCTTGAAGGCTAAGAGCTTTTTCATTTGTAAATTACCTGTAGAGAAACATTCATGTCCAAATTTATCTTCATCTTTATGCCACGGAAACTATGTTTTTTAAGATGTTAAATAACACTGTTATTCTACAAGAGTAAATAAATGCTGGCAAAAGTCATTTCTTTCTTCCACACCATCCATATCTGTCACATTTGTACCTAATTCCCAAACTGTCAATCAGAGTTCTCAATGATGCTCAGTCTTAATTTCCTGCTGTCTATTTCAGGGCCCGTCAACACCTCAATCTTTTCCATTCTCCACCTCCCCATCACCAGCCATTCATATTTGCTGGTTTAATCATTCCTCCAGTACAGGGAGTCCCAGCAGCGTCATCAGCCACCACCGGTGTCTGGACTTGAGGGGTGATTTATTTTACTGAAGCTCAAAGTAGATGACTTTTGATCTACCTTCACGATCTAGCTGAGGAGTCTAAGCTCCAAAATACTTTCTGATTAATTATCACAGATTATCAGCTGTAAATTATAACCGTCTCTTCTTTTCTCACTCAAATAAATGTTAATTGTTTATGGATCAGGTCCCAGAAATTGCAATTATTTTTCTGCTTCAGCTCTCTTTTCCCTGGTTTTTACCTCTGAGGCCGTCATTTCTACAATTATATGGCGGTATAATAGTTCACCTAAAAAGTTAAGCAAAAGAGTTATTGTTGTTGGCTATTTTTTACACCAAAATGTAAACAAGTTCAAACAATCAGCATCACAAAAAAAAAACATCTTAGTGAATAGAAGAAATATAAATATTCACTGAATACTCAGAGGGTTATAAACTGAATAATCATTAATGTTTTAGGAGTGATAATAACAACAATTCTACTGTGCAACACTTTGGTGTGACAAGTGAGAAACACAAAACTTTTACTGTGTTTTGGAACAACAGTGCTGTGAAAAATGTATTGGACTCCCTCCTTTTAACTCAAACTAAACTGTGCGCCATCTTGAAACAAAACTGAGCGACAAGACATAGCATTTAAATGATGATTTTATTTAAAGAACTCCATTTAAGAGATGATGTGATTACACTTGACTCATACTAATCGGGTCTGGGTGTGTCTAGTCCAGCTGCGGTTGGGCCGGTTTTTGGTCTGAGGGTCAAATTCCTGAAGAATGAATTGCGTCTGTTAATAGTGTCATGAATTGTGCATCGTTCGCAACTGCTATTTCTGTCTTAAGGTCCTATTCATAAAAGTTTGCATCTATGATATGCAAGCGCAAACACGCCCACAACTTGATGCACCTGAGTGCAATTAGCCCCAGAATTTGCATCTAATTGCAATTACCAATATGGCAATCAATGTTGCCCAGCGCCTACAACACAGTAGGCGGGACAATGGCAGAAGGGAAAATGAAAATGTAATTTCCAAACCTAGCTTTGACAGTCATCAAGAAACCCTATTTAGGACTTAGTATCCCAGTCTGTCAGACTAGTATTACCTGAGGACCTGTGGTAATTTGTAACAATTACGGAGAATACCTGTGATTATAATTACGTGCAAATGGTCCATGACTGTAATTTGTCAAGTTATAAGTAAAAACGCTCAGCGCCCGTCTCTGAGGCAGGTACGGGACACACAGGAGGTCTTGTAACCATGCTGCACATTGGACCCGAGAAAAGAGCCTTCACATCATTTCCGGGCGGATCGTTTAATAAAATTCTATTTAAATACAGGCTTACTTACACTTAACTGGTGCGAATACATCGCACGAAACACAGCAGCTGGGGTGTAATTCACAAAATCACAGGAGTCCCTTAGGTAATACTAGTCCGTACGAATAGGGCAATACACATAACATAAAACGCTATTTACCCTGAATTGTATTCTTGGTCATAAGGTGGCAAATTTTTATGTATTGAATTTTGCAAAATGTTTTCACTAGATAGTTTAGAGACATGTAGTCATTCACTCTGAATTCATTCCTTATTCAAGGAGATGTATGTATTCTATAAACATAGGAGTCGTGGAAGGGTCTCATTAGAGTTAGCTGTCTTCTGTGGTGAGTTCCTCCTCCAATTGCGGAATATCTTCCATGGAACGAATGTATTATTAAATTATTCATCATGGAGAATATTAAGAATCAGGGGATCTGGCAACCTGTACGTTCGAATAATTTCAGTTTCGGTAGAATACCTGGCATTAGGATGCCCTGGCCACACTCACTGCTGCAAGGACCACTGCAAGGTCAGGAGTAACAGCCATTATAGATACGCTTAAATAACCACCAACTCTTTAGAGACGCAAATAATTTCATGGAAATTTCGTGTAGTGCTGTGAATACGTCCGTTTTTGCAAGTATATTTTGCATAAAAAAAGTGGTGTATTTTGCACCATATGCATAGAACAGGTGCACCGAGACGCAATCTGCAATACGGTGTCTGCCACTGTTCTGTGAATAAGACGAATTCAGTTGCACCGGTTTTGCGTCAGCAATAGCCATCATATTCTATTACATGATTTTATTCACGGTAACTAAGGTCGTAGCTGAACATTTGGTTCATTTGCTCGTTGTCACTGTAAGTCTAGTGTAGAGACAAAGGGTATGGAGGAGAGTTTAGAAAGTGATAAACCTCCGCCAAGGCTCAACAGTACCCAAGATAAACATTATTGTGGTCAGAATCAATTTGATTACTTTATTTAGGACACCTTCTGATTGCTGAACTCACCTAAATAGTAAAATACCCAATGGATTAAAATTAATATTCTTATGTCCCAAATGTCAAATAATGCTAGTCAGTAAACTTTCATGAAGATTTGTCCATAAAGTTATGAGATTTAGTTTCTGTGAGGAATTCAAAGGCACCCTACTGCTAGACGTCCCACTATTTTCTCATCTACTATATGTCCACAACTGCATTTGGACTAAAAAGATTTGATCTGTTACATTGAACTTGAGGCAATCGTATATGGAATCATGAGTGTCTGCATAAATAAGTGTGAGTGAACGCACTTCTATTGTATCTCTTAATAATCCATTAGAAAACAAAAAGCAATATATGCTCTTTTACAAATGTTCTATGATACGTTTATGTATGCAATGCATTTGAAAGACGCATTGAATTAATCAGCACTGATGTACTTGGTATCAGCAATGCTTTGTCAGTTGCCTTTTCAAGGCAAGATGAACATTCTGTTCAATGGTGTGTGTTGTCATTAAAATATGTCATTATGGTCGTTGGCAATTTCAGAAAAAAGAATGGAGCTGTATTCTTTCATTTATATGGCAAGGTTGGATGGCACAGTTCATTAACAGGAGGCCATAAGAGTGATGGTGACAGTTTTGCACTTGGTATCTAATATAACCACAGATTGTACTGCGGCGGTGTTTCGCTGGGGAAGAAGAGGGTGTGTCAAGAGAAAATGCTGGCTGACAGTCAGATGGGAAAGAGACTCCAGAGCAGCTCTTAATTGGTTTGCCTCTGCCATGGCTGACTCAGAGACACCAGGGAACACACATTCCAGAGAGAAAAAGGTTTGTTAGGCGTGGAATTACAACACTCAAGGGACTGGGGAGACACTTAAATCCCTGTATGGCAGAAATCCTTACAATACTCCAAAAATAGGAAATCTAGAGCTGAACCCCTCAGATCTGTGTGCGATAAGTTGTTTTGCTCAGTCTGTGTTCGCCGTTTAATTTTGGCCTTTCTTATTTGTTGGCTTTGTGATGCAATGTGGATGCTTAGTCATTGTTGCCATGACAATAGATGTAGGCTGGTTGAGTTTTAAAGTGTGATCATGAAAAATCTTTGTAATTACATACCTAGAAATAGGCAAGGATATTATAGAATTGTCATCGCGGCCCTCACCGCAGATCCCTCATGTTAACGATACAGTTTTCATGAAATGATTCATGAAAACTTTTTGATAAATAATTTTCAAATGTTGTACACACATAGGCCTTGGTAGGAAAAAGGATCTGATGGATTTTTGGGAAAGGTAGATTGAATATTTCTAACACTAGGGAAATTTTACGTTTTCTGGGCCATCATTTCTAGCGTTGATAAATAGTTACGGATAATGAATAAATAAAATTAATTTATGGCCCGATTTACTCAAAATTTCAAGCATATCAATCAACACCAGGGGATTTATCTTTTATATATAACATAATAATATATTAATAGGGGGAGCTGTTTTTTACAAAACAAACAAATATCAACATTTTAATAATAATAACCTGTACACCTTTGTTAACCACACGCATTTATACACAGTTGTGAAATTAATTCTCTTCATGTGACTCATCCCTGAGGACCAATAGGTAACCTGTGAGAAGAACTCGGGGGCACAATTTGAGGACCAGGGTCTTGCTTAAGGACCCTTTAACATGTACGCTACAAAGGCTGGGATGGAACTGCTGAATCTCCAGTTGGGGGGCGACCACGCTGCTCACTGAGCTACAAGTGCCCAAACTTGTTAAAATCAGTATTTTAACAAATTATGATAGTGACTATGTGTAACATCATAACCATTTAAGCACATTGAAAATTGTCATTTTATGTGTTGCAGCATGTATAATGTACTTTGCTTCTAGTCTTGTAACTTGATATTTAATGATGATAGCTTGGGCCCAAGGACACCAAAAATGATTTGTTGTACAGTCTGACATCACTTAGACACAACTACACATACAAATATTGTTCTTATTTATTATACAGGGTTCTCAACAATTGTTGATTTCATTTAAATCACCTTAACAATGCCTCCCGGTTAGCATCAGCAAATTCTTTCTTGTAAATCTGAAAGACAAATGTTGTATTTGTTGTGGGGGTTTTTCTCTCTTAATGTGTGTGGCTTTTTTATTTGGAGAGCCAAATTTGTCTCTGAATGGAAGCTTCGTCCTAATCATCATTCATTTTCAAACTCTGTTTGAAACATTTTTGAAAGTGTGTGTGGGCTCATTAAACATGGCTGATGAAGTTCCCAATCAATATGTAGATTAGGAGCACATCAATTTATTTTGGCTCTTCTGTCATCGTTGTTTTTTTTTCCAGTCAAATAAATATCCCTGAATTGCAAGCATGCAGGTGCCAGCATTATAAATCTGGTCAGTAGTACACTGAAAGATGCGAAGATGCGAGACGTGGTGCAATAACAGCCTTCATTTTTTGGATGTGACCGGTGCTATTTTCTAGCGGATTATATATACTGTACATTTCATTTTGAATGAATCCTGAACTTTAAAGATTCTACAAGAATGTGTCTATGTTTCTGTTGGATGCAGAATATTGTAAAGTTTATGTCCATTGCTATTGGCTAAATCAAAGGCACTTTGTGTCATGATTCTGTTGATCTGTTCTATTTTGTAGTTCGATTTATTGTTAGTTTCAGTGTCAGTCTGGACGCTGAAGGGAGAGGACACTCTCCCCCTTCCCTTGTCTGTTTGCCGCTTTTCCATCACAGTTCTACAGCCTGCAATACTATCAACTGACAAGTATACCTCTAGTGTTGCTCACCGACAAGCCTTTTGGATTCATATCCGTATTTGTATCTGTTATTCTGTATTTGTATTTGTATTTGTACCAATTCTACCGAGTCAGATGACGGTCTGCCTACCTGTTGCTGCAAGTGAACCATCACCCATCAATAGACACTTCTGTATCTATTTGTTTTATCGTTTATGTCCGTTTCTGTTTGTTCATCCGTCTTGTTCATCACGACGCCCGTAACATTTTCACCAAAAGCTGCCGTTGATCACTTTCTCTGTTTGAAAGTTTTTTTTTCTCTGCATCATTTCCATGAAAATAACTACTACTAGCGTCCTCTGTGCGTCTCGTCCATGGCTAACGGCTCATAACGGGCTAGTATCCACGACTGGCATGATGATAAATTATTCTGTCACCCAACGGATGAAACTACAACACTCCGTTGTGCATATCGGTTACTAAACAACTTGGACTCCTTCGCCGGCCCCGTTACGTTCACAGAAGTTGCCGTTCTAAGTTTGTTTACTACCGCTCCGATAACTCTATTCCGTCCTTTTGGTCTGACGTGCGCTCCGTCGCGTCTCAGACGTGTCATCAGAATGCTGTCGCTCTTCCCACTAGTGGCACTGGAGTTTCCTCAATAAAGCTACGCACTGTGCGGGTTAGAAAATGAGGAGTGGATTTCAGTCTACTTCGGCCAATACAGAGACTCACTGTTACATCTAGTATTAAAATCAAACTCTTTAATACACAATCTCTCACAAACAAATCATGTCTCATACATCACCGAATTCTGGATAAGTGTCTGGACGTGATTTGCCTTACAGAAACCTGGCAACAGCCAGATAATTTTTCTGTCCTGAATGAGATCTGTCCTGCTGGATATTGTTACCTCCAGAAAGCCCGCAGCACTGGTCGTGGTGGTGGTCTGTCTGTCATCTACCGCAGTGCTTTGGACTTGTCTCCACTGCCCTTGCCAGAGATCTCTTCTTTTGAAAGTCTGGTGTTTAATTGTAAGGCCCCTTTCTCCATGACCATAATTCAAATCTACCGACCACCCAAACCAAACCCAGCCTTCATCTCTGAGATGTAAAACCTTTTTTCGACATTTTGCACAACCTCCGCCAATATTATAGTACTTGGAGGTATGAACATTCATGTCAACTCCCCTGCCTGTCTTGAGCGGCGTTACAAGGCTTCAGGTCCCACTGTCAACAAGCTAGCCTTTCGGGAACACCAAAAGGCCTTCCCAATGTCCCTTAGAGAGGCTTGGTCACTGTTCTACTCGAACATTATCAAAACCAGTCTGGAAATTCTAAGCAGCTGTTTTCCACTATCAATCATCTTCTTAAACCACAAAGTCCCCCACTTACAGAAATTACAGAAGAGCTCTGTAATAATTTCATGGCTTTCTTCAAATCGACCACTCCTCAAAAAACCCACTCTCGATCCAGAAGTTCTGGCAAATTACAGGCCCATTTCCAAATTCCCATTCCTCTCCAAAGTTCTGGAAGAAGAAGTTACTGCCCACCTCCAGGAGCACCTCAAATACAAAAAACTCTTTGAACCTTTCAGTCTGGTTTCCGCTCCGCCCACAGCACAGAAACAGCTCTGCTTAGACTCACAAATGACCTACGGATGGCAGCAGATGCTGGTTCACCTTCCCTCCTGATTCTCCTTGAGTTGTCTGCTGACTTCGACACAGTTGACCATGGAATACTCCTACACCGCCTACATCACCCCATTGGACTCCCTGCAACCGCCATAAACTGGTTTCAATCCTACTTCACCGACAGAACAGAATACGTTTCCCTTGGAAGTTCAAGGTCCCGGACACCTTGGTCCTGGTTACCTGTGGGGTCCCACAGTGATCAGTCCTTGACCCCGTTCTCTTCATACTGTACATGCTCCCCTTGGCCATGTCATCGGTCGATATGGACTCTCATTCAATTGCTACGCTGATGACACGCAAATCTACATAAAAACTGACACATGTTTCTCTGCAGCTTCTCCATCGTCATCGTCATCATCATCTCCCCTGTCAACTCTCCGCGCTTGTCTGGAGGAGTTAAAGGTGTGGATGAAAAAAAACTTTCTCCAATTGAACAGCTCCAAAACCGAAGCAATTTTAATTGGCACCCCACATCAGACCCAGTCTTCCTCCATAACCAGTATTACCTTCTCTGGTCACGACATTCCCTTTTCTTCATCAGTCACCAACCTCGGCGTAGGATTCAACCCTCAACTCACTTTTGAATCCCACATCAAACACATCTGCAAAATCTCCTTTCACCATCTCAGAAATATTTCTCCGTTCTTCACTTACCTTAAGTGATGCTGAAAAGCTGGTCCACGCGTCTATCTCCTCCAGACTGGATTACTGTAACGCACTTCTCATCGGGATCCCTGATAAAAGTCTTCAAAGACTTCAGTATGTTCAAAACAGTGCTGCAAGGATCCTGATGAGAGTGACTGTCACTGGGCTCCATAGACGACTGAGACATTTAAAAAAGGACCTTTTTAGCAGAACATATAACTTTAATTAACATTGCTATTTTTGGTCATATTTTTATAAAATTATTATTATATTTATATTGATGCTTTTATCTGCTTTACCTTGTAGCACTTTGAGAATTGATCCAAATGTAAAGTGCGTTATAAATCAAATGTATTATTATTATTATTAGTTTAAGGTTGTATCCTGTTTAATTTTGAAGGTTTCGTCCAATGTTAATCTCCTTGTCCCTCCTTACATGTTTTCTTCTAGACATCCTTCTTTTAGCTGCTCAGTGTTCTACCAGGAGAATTCTATGAACGTGTAGGTGAGTCCTGTCTCATAGTGTAACCTACCTGATTGTTGTATGTTCTCACCCTTTTTTCCTCGTTACTCAGTGTTTTTAGGTCTGTGTTTTCATCTCGACATTGTGTCCGAGTGTCTGTGTTCCTCGCTGTGTTCATGCCGTTACATTCTTCCTGTGTAGTAGTTTGTGCCAGCCGGTGTATTAACCTGCATAACCTCCTGTTCCCCTGTGTTAATGAATCCTGTTGATGTTAATTTAGTTCTCACAGTGATTATTTGATACTTTGACATTAAAGATTATTACTTGCTACTTTATAATTTCGGATTATTTGCTACTTGTTTTTTTTACATTTGTTTTGCCTTTTTAATTGCGCTAAATTTTGTCTGTCTGTTTGTTTATTTAGATTTTCCAACAACTGTTTTATAGGTGCATATTATTTAATTAAACCATATATGTGTTACCTTACTTTTTTGACCATTTTAGATTGTGTTTGCATTTGAGTCCTATATTTTGAATTAAAACTTAACACTTTAACATTCCTATCACCTATGAAAAAGCAGTAACAAGAAACAGGCTGATATACTGTTCACAGCATATCATGTATGTTTTACAATAAACTAATATATGACTCATTAACACAACATTTGAGTAAAGAAATATGTATGTTTGATTTCAACAGCATACATACAACATAAATTGTTCAGATTCTCAATATCTAATTGATAAAATTACTTGGGGCATTCCTACTCGCTAAAAGATGAACAATTTCCATCTTAGGCTTATGAGCTTTCCTCTAGCAAAGTCCTCACTAACGATTCAGTATATCATTATGTATAGCAGGATTAATGAAGTGTACTTCATATATTCATGCTCCTAGGGTTATACACCCTTGTTAGTTTATTGGTCTTTCCTCTAGCTGCATAGATAATGACAAGTTTACTTGAGTTGAACCCCCTCCCGGGTTTTCACACTGGACCTTAGCAGGGAAATCATAGCGTCTGGTTTTAAATTTTGTTACGCTCATGATTCTTTAACGTTTATTCAATATCTTCTTATTTTGTATTAATGATCACAGGTCTTTTTGCTTGACCTACAAACACCTCAATGTTATTTAGAGTACTTATATACTACAAGAGTTTCTTTATCACCGCTGTCCCCTCAGAAATCCAACCCAGTTTAAAAAGCCAATTCAAAGGGCTCATAGCCACTTCACTGAAGTGATTCTGTATTTTTTCTACCGCTCCATGATTTCTCTCATCTCTGGCAGCAGCTCTCCACTCCCTTATGAATACTCTGTGCCATAGGTGGTGCTGGACCCTGTGAGGAAGATCTGGTTATTATTACAGAAAATTTTAGTTATTAAGATAAAAAAAACAAAACTCTAGCTCAGGAGACATGACCAAAGTGGCAGATTATCAACTCTCATCGACATTAAGAACTTCTCATGACCCTTAGACCACTGGAATTTACCTTCTGAAAAGTGGCTATTGTTGAACACAAAGGATGCCCTGTATCACTGGGGTTGATGTTGTTGCAAAAGTTATTTGTCTGATGCAACCATCTAGTACATCACTTCTTAACATATTTCACAGCCTCAGCTCAGCCAGTGTGAAACCAGTCCAAAAAATGTTCTACAGTCAGCTGACCCCAGCTTCATCCTCTGTTTGGAGAATGGTACAATAAACATGCCCACCGATGCAAAGTAGGTTATAGTAAGAAGAAAGTTTTCATAAAAGCTGACTCATTGTGTTATGTGAAATCAAAGTATCCCATTAGCATGCGCTAGTTGACTGATGTTGAGGTTTTCCTAGGTTAGCAACACTTGGCAACAAAAGAAAAATTAATCCCAAATGCATGGGCAATTTTGTCTGCAGAAAACAAAAACAAACACTAGAATGCACTGCAATGGAAAAAAAAAAATGGTATTTGGGGAGATAAACACATTTGCCTTTCTTTTAGCTTGGCTTTAAGGGTAGAATATGCTATTGTTGTTGTTTTGCACAAATATAACATATCAGTACACTCTGGCCTTTGTCCTTTTTTTTCTCCTTTTACCTGTTGCTTATTGGTTAACACATATACATGTGGTTTATTCCATTATCCATTTCGGGTCGCAGTGGCAGTGGCAGAAAGCATCAGCTTTCTCCAAATCCAAAAGACACATGTTGAACAGATGGACAAATTCCCATTACCCCATCAAAAGTCTTAAAAACTGAAAAGCTCTCACACCGTTCAACGACCTGGACAGAATCTGCATTGTTCTTCCTGAAACATTGGTTTGACAATTGGTCGGAGCCTCCTTTCCAGAACCATGGATTTAGCTCTCCCAAGAAGGCTGAGATGTGTGATTCAGTACCACAAAGGTACTGTGCCCTTCCAACTCCCAGCATTGAATAGATGTGTTAACCATGACAGCCCAACAGAAACACAAGGCAAATCTCATCCAACCCTGGCACCTTGAAAATCCTAGTTTCTTAACTTCCTCAGTGACCTCTGCCACGGAGATGGATGGGCCTTCCCCCAAGTCCTCCGACATTAACTCCGCTGTAGAGGGCGTGGTTTCGGGTTTCAAGAGCTTTTCAAAGCATTATATTCTTCATATGATGATATCCTCAGAGTGGGTAAGCAATTCTTCCCTCGGGCTGTACACAACCTGGGCTGAACTGAACTCTTTCCATACCGGAGTATTTGCTTCAGCAGCTGCCAATTTCTGCAGCCTTACTGGTCTCTCAGTACCTGTTGGCTGCTTCAGAAGATCGCAGGGATAACGGTTATGCGTCACATAACGGGAAGGTCTGAAAGGCTTCCTTTTTCAGCTTGACGGCTTCCATCGCCGCTGGCGACAGACACCTACCACTGGTGTCTCAGTTTGCCACCACAATAGGCCCGAATAACCTAAATCTAGAAGGTATTGCTCCATCTTCAGCATAACCTTTAGTTCTTGCCCCACCAAAGAGGTGACATTCCACATACATAAAACCAGTTTGCGATACCAGGACTCAGCTCCAGACACATCCCCAGGGATCACCACACCAGAAGTGGTTTCCCCCAGATTCACCTGCTGTTCCCGACCTAACAATAGGGTAGTAATCCAATGATAATTTTGTATTTGTCATTAACTATGATTGCTACTGCATTGCAAAAACTCCTTCCTGTTCTTTGTACAACCCTCGCCCCTGAATTGCATTTCAGCTATCACAATCTTAAATAACAGAAGCACAAATATGTTCTTTTGCCTTATGTTACCAAATGAGTGACAGGTAGAATGGGGGGTTGTGTATGGGGCAGTGTCCTATTACACATATTCATTTTGTCTTTCACAAAGTTTTATCAAATATGAGTCATGTTTCTAGTGTCATTTTGTCAAAGGAAACTTTGGTTTAATTTTTCTCATCAATAATTGCAAAAGAAGTCTGTTGTGGGATTGAACAGCATGGGCTAGCCTTCACTCCTGATGCACACCAGTTAGGTTTGGGATGCCATGACCCTTGAACCACTCCACCTGGTGCCCTGCCTTAGACAACTTTTCTAGGAAAAAAACACTGCAGATCTGGATGGAACATCCAACAAAACATGCAGGTCCACAAATCTTTTGACCCATGTTTCATGCTTCAAAAAACAACTTCAAGAACAAAAACTTTTACTTCCCGCCTAATATATCCTGTCGAAGGACAGGTGCCATTTTAATGAGATTATCAATGTTATCAGAAAAAAATGTCTTAAAATATGCGCTGTTTGATCTCGCAACACATAAATATTATTTTTGTGAGTGTGTGTATGTGACTTACACCGGCCCCACTTGAAAAACTAACCTATTACATTTTATTTGGAACTAATTCCAAATTTTGTCATCAAAGGGGGCATGATACATTTGTCAGTGGTTCTAATGTTATGGCTGATTGTTGTAAACGTTCCGGAGCTTCACCTCAAATAATAAGTGGACTGCAGATACATTTAGTCTTAAATCAACTCTTCTAAGTAACCCAGATAACAATGCTGTGAATGTAATTAATACACTTCTTAATAAAGGAACAGGTGCACAAGCATTTTGTTGAATTACACTTTGATTAAACCAGTAATTAGTAGATTTTACCTTTTATGTCTTTCATATTGTCTTTATTTGTTTATGAAATAAATAGACAAATTACATGCTTTTTAGTTTAAGTCTGAATTTTGTCACATTCACACCATATTCCTCTTGACAGTTGCTCATTGATGAAGATAACATTTGTGCGGAGTTTGGATGGAAAATGGAAACAACATTCAAGGAAGAAAGGAAAACTGTGTTTGGGCATGAAGGGATGAGGAATAGAGGGAGTTTGCGTGAGGCTGCCAGCCTGCTGTCAGCTGTCTGGCTCGTTGTCAATGAAGCACAAGGAAATACGGGGGAATCCATTTTCAACATTTGAAATAGCAAAACCTGTAATTTGACTGTGACTATAGTCACATTCAGTCAAATGGAAGGATTAATGCAATTGTTTCTTTTGTGGTATTGATCGACACTCAGACGATGAATATCCCATGTTTCTGTATAAATCCTCATTTTGCTTCACAATGCAGCAATCAATTTGCTTCCTGTGTTGCAAGCACAGACTGGAAAGTGACAGCTTCAGAACCTTAACAAGCGAAAACTATGAGAAATGCTGTTGAGTCTTGTAGCGAGAAGATGTCAGACTACACCTACGAAGAGGTCAGAAGGATTTGACACTGATTAGAGAGCTAACCCTGAGTTAGGCAGTGACCCTCCCCCTATCAGAGTCCAACGCTCTCAATCAGAAGAAGCCTGCTCCTGAGAATTAACATGAATTGCATATGTTTCAGTGACTGTGTAGAGTGTTTATCCTTAATTTTCATTCAGACTAATTTAGAATACTGCTGGACAGAAATAAAATCTAGAGTTAAGAAATAAAAACTACAAAATGGCACCAGAGTACAGGAAGAAGGGAAGGTTCTAAACTTATTAAGCAGACTTCACAAGCATACCTATTAGTGCTACTTCCACATGTGCTGTCACGTACTGTATGAACATTTTTAAATCACAAAACTATTCATTTAGTTTATTATTGAGTTCGGAAGTCATGTTTGGATGTCTGTATGTTTTGTGTTTCCTCCGTTAAGACCCCTTGCTGTTTTCTCCTGTGGATCCCCAGAGATTTCCCCTCACATTTTCTTTCTTTCTTCATCTTTGACTTCTATTTGTTTGGACTTTCATCTGTTTTGCTTGGGTCTTTGGATGTTTTTCTATCTGTTTGAAAGTACAAGGACTTTCAACAAGGAAAACTAATAAGATATGCTAAAAGGGCATAATAGATGACAAAGAAAAATATTCAGAAAGAGTAAAACAATCATTATGACATTGAGAAATAAACATTAAACAGACAGAATACACAAAACTTAGGCTTTGACAAAATCCCAATTTAATTAAGAAACCTTGTTCTTAGGTTTTGTGGTTTTGGCAGATTATGTGTACAGTAAACCAATCTTTGAGGATTTTTTTTGAAAAGGATTAATTGCATTGCAAATTTGGCTTAATTTACAATTAATCTTCACCATAGTGAGAAAATAATTACGTTACAAAAGCCAACAAATATATGCACATCTCTATGGACGCTTCAACGCATGTATACATTTCATTGAATCTCTTTAGCAGATTGTGAGGAGATGTACCTAAACCTGTCTTTGCTACTTACAAACAAATGGATGGGAACGATGTACAAAGGTAACCATATATACACCCCCATTGAGTAAAAAACATACTATATAACAATTTTAAGGAAACTAGGCTTATGTTGTCCTAACAGCAAGGGGTATATCCCCAAAAGCCCCCCTTCCCCTGCATTGTAGAAGCAATTTCCCTGATTGAAGTCAAATTAAACGTGAAGTTAAGCCAGATATAGTATTTTTGTAAAAAATAATATATAATAAATAATCTCCCTTTAGTGAGTTAAATATTATCTATTCATGCAAAACATTAGGCATACAGGATAGATCTCTTAAAGTTAATACATATGCACAAGATTAGGGCAACATCAGACCGACGGTGAGGAAGTAAGATAAGATAAGATAAACCTTTATTAGTCCCACAACGGGGAAATTGCAGTGTTACAGCAGAAAGAGCATATTAAGTCATGTCTCTTTCATAAAATACTCCCATAGTGTAAATTATGAAATAATAGAGTAACATTTTCATTAGATAGATATCCGCGAGTTGATTCATATGCAGCAAATTAAAAGTAAACCGGACCAATGGTTGAGAATGTATGGCTTCAAAACATTTGCCAAAAAAACGCCCAAAATTTGACAATAATATACAGCCGACCTTTCCCCAAACCAATCCAGTTGCTCCTTACAGTTCCTCGCTAAGGTCTATATGGGTATAAAGTTTGGAAATGATCCAATAAATAGTTTTTGAGGTATGTGTGAAAAAAGTTCCCCCTAGTGTGTAAAATATGAACTGATAAGTGTAACACGATACAAAACAGATCCCCTCAAGTTAATTCATATGCACTGAACTTTACTGGCTAAATGTTGTGAGATAAGGCTCCCCCTAGTGTCTGAAATATACAACCGAACTTTCCCAAAACCTATCCGGTTATTTTTTAAACTAGGGTTTATGTGGGTATATAATTAGAAAATAATCCATGAATTAGTTTTTGTGTTATTACTTTAACACCAATGTTCTGATGCTGACGTGGATGTGCCGATTATGATTTCAGAACATTTCAGACGTTTTTTGGGACATAATTAATTTCTAGGGTGTTGAATGTTTCAAATACTTTTAGCAGAGAACAACTTCCCCCTACAGACAAAATGAAATAAATAAATACACATATTTAAAAAAAATAATATTAATCGTCCTGCTAACAACAAACAAACTGAGATCCAACAGTTAAGAAAAGGCAAACTTTGACAGTAAAAATACATTTTTAATCATACCAAAGTAATTAGGATCGTGACTGACCATTGCTTTGCAAGGAGGTATGGAACCAATTGTTATTTCAGTATTCTTCAATTGAATAAATTATTCAACATAATGGAAACCATCACTGAACAGTTCTGTTTATTAAGACTACTGGGAATGTTTGTCATTTTGTATTTTTTTCAGGTGTCATTTAAATATTACAAAAGTTAAAAAAAATCCTCTCAAATCACAGAAAACAGTCTTGGTTTTTCTTTTAGACGTCATTGAGAAAATATATTTAGTCTAGACTGAAAGTTTTCCTCATGTTCCTTTTTTATTTGTGATACGGGCTTGTGCTTGTGTGTTAGATCCTCAAAGCCTAATCACAAAAATGTATGAATCATAATTCTTTAGGTTGAATATGAAAGACTCTTACATGTGTCAGCACCCACCATGCGTCACTGACCTAGAGCTTTACAATTTGATATTCACTGACAGGAAGCTGGCAGAGAAGTATACATTTACAGGAATAGCTCCTGTCTATTAGTCTGATCCAGAAGAAGCTTCCCACAAAGCTCTGCATGAAACAAAAGTCCATTAAAATTGTGCTCACTACCTGAAACTGTGTGAATAAATGACATTATCAGTTAAATGCTGACATACAAACAAAGCCTGTAGAATAGAACCAGATTATTTCGCAAATGAGTTTCTTTTCGGGATGGTTTGTATAAAGAGTCTTAAAATAAAGATGCGGAAAACTGTCTCACAGTAAGTTGGTTGCTTTTCACCTTTAAACTTCTTTCAATATTTTCTTGATGACTGTAACCTCTTCTAGACCCCAATACTCTAAAGCTTGATTAATTATGCCGGGGGCTGCACGAAGAGCTCACACCATAATTGAAGCCTAGTATCTTTTCTGACCTTGCAGTGCTATGGGCTTCTGGTACAACGATACCAGGGTGTAGAATGTCATACGTGGAGTTCTATGTAACAGCGTGAACAGACCAATTAAACATTTATTGCATTGCAACTGCTTGGCAATTACTTGATTTTGCTTTGTTTGCACTTCATGTGCAAGGAGTCGAGGAACTACCAATCGTTTTCAACACTCAGGGATCAATTACGTATCTTAACATGGGTAATGAGTCCCTTGGTTATATATAATTTGCTGTATCTTCAAAATGTCAACATTTATTTGCTCATAATGAGAGGTTCTCAGTACAGCAGCGGCAGCTTAATCCATTGGATGATAGTTTAATCCACGGCAGATTGGATATGGAAACAACACATATTGTACTCTCTACAAAGTGTGTTTAAATCACCTTACACTGCATCACATCTCTATGTTTATATTTAAATGCTGCTGTGGAATGAATGTAATAAGTTCTTTGATATATACATGAAACATCACCATGCACCATTTTCTGCAGGTTAATTCTGTGGCATTTCAGTGCAATTTTCATGTTTTGCCGGATAACACCATTGTTATGTTGAAGTTTTGCAGTTGCATTTGGTTAAATCTCAGCATGATAACCGACCGAAAAAATGTCTCCATATCTAGTTGAAAGAGAAGGTTGCATCTATTATTGCTGCATGCACTAAAGGTTTATGCAATGCAGAACTCGGTGTAATTTTTACATATATGCTACAATCCCTGTGTTCGATTCATTTGTTGAAACATAATCTCTCTCATCATTTCAACAGAGAGCCCCATGACACCTGCAGACATCTGCTGTCCCAGAGTCCAGTGGAAGCAGCACATCAGAGAGAAGAGCTCTGCCTATCAGGATGGCTGGTATTGTTGGGCAGATCACCTCAGTTTACATACTGAACCTTTTCATATTTACCTGCTGAACTTGGCAGATCAATAAAATACATTGCATATTTGAGGTATCTTTATATTTCGCACTAGAACCGTATTTAGTGTTATAGTTGCTCATGTGTTCTATTATTATATATTTTGTATTCCTATCCTTACATTCATTTATTATTCACTCTAGTTATTTATATATTTTTTCTTTGCATTTTATTCTAATTGTTTTCAAGGAGAATCTTTTTTTCTATATGGATTCTGAATTTTTTATTCCCCTAATGAACTAATTCATAACACCTGTCCAAATACTTTTTAACAAGTTAGCAAGGCCATAGCGGTAGGTATATTACTTTTTAAAGTAATGTAAAAAAAATTTAAATTACACTCCTAAAAAAGATTTTGCCAATCAAATCTAGCAACTCAAGACACAAAATATTAACAAGGTACATATCACAAAAACCTGTCCTAACACAAAAAGACTGTATGAAAATCAATAAGACTGTCAGATGTGAAGTTAAGGGTCAAGGTTATTGCCACTAGCTTGCCCAGTAACTCACATTCTTCCTAAAAAAATGGTGTGAGAGGTGTCCTTTGTCCAGCATCACACACTCTATTTTACAGCACCATCAACAAAAGTGCTGTCTCTTTCTCCTCCCTCAGGCTGCTACATCCTATCTCACGACAGCACTGCCTCTGTCACTGCATCTAATAAGGCAATGGGGTCTTTGGCAGGATCATTAAATTTGGGAAATCCATAGAGACACCACTGATTGAGTGCCAGCGCCAACGTTAAAAACCCCTGGATGAGAGTGATGGCTGATTGGTAACCAATTTGATGGAGTGAATTGTCGCTGTGACGTCCGAAAAAAGATCAATGTGAATCACTGCGGGTGGTTGGAGTATATTTGTTCCCGGTAAATTCATCTTAATATATTCTCCTACCCCCCGCTGGTACAAAGGGCAAAGGCAATTTGGCTTTAGCTGGCATTGTTTCTTCTCCAAGGTCCTGAATGTAAAACAAGTTGTGGATGTGAGGTGGGAGTTGCAAGGGCTCCTCAAAGCCTGTCTTCATCATTACTAAAAACTTCATGGGTCAGAAGTGGAAGGGTCAATTAATAATTAACAAATTGCCCTTACAAGAGATTTTTTCCTTTAAGGCGGCATTGGAAATGAGGATGCAAAAGGAAAGGCAGCTTGCATATGGTTAAGAACCTTCATGAATATAAAAAAAAGGATGAAGGGGAACGCTCATTTCTAACTGAATGAAGAAGTGACTTTCTGGGCACCATGCTGGATTAACCTTCCCCGCTGTGTTCTCACATCATCAAATCATAAAGAGCAGTTTGTCCTGCTTTGACCACCAACGCCTATCTATCATGAGAATGCACATTGCAACTGAAAGGCAGCAAATGAAAAACACATCTAATGAATCAAGGGCCAATATTAATTTTGAGAAGCATCTCTCCACTCCAGAAATGATGCAGCAACATTTGCAACAATACATAGCAATTCAAACAGAAGGGGAGCTGTGAGAAAAGGTATTCTTATTACCGCGGAACAAAAGTCGGCACAGTTTATAGAGGTGCTAAGAGATAAAAAAATTGAATTTTCCGAAACCAAATTAATATTGTTTTTAACACCAGTAGCATTTAGCATGAGAAGAAAGAGTTATTTTTTTAGCCTGCAGTTCCTAAGCAGGATGAGTTTTACTGTGCTGCTGCTGACTTTGTTGTTTACCTTGATTTACATCCAACACAAAAAAATAGGTACGGTATTTCAGTGCCCCTGTGTAGGCGCCAATTCTGACAAAATAAAGCCACCTGTCTTCATTAAAATAGACCAATGTGGACCACTATGCTTACAAGGAAGGTTTAGTATCCAACACTATCTTTTCTTTTCTCCTGTTGTTGTTAGCGGCCATGTTTGTGTTGACACCAGATGATTTTCTGCTGTCGCTGCTTAATTTGCAGAAAAGAAAACATGCAAAAACTTTCAGATTTCATTGGACCTTACATTTAAATACATATACATCAATATTTATATCGTCTGCACATATTATGTCCTTGAAAAATTGGTATATTATAGAACCGTTATCGTCCCGCCCGCCACTGCCACCACCACCATTTGCCGCAGAGCCATCGTGTCAATGCGATAACTGAAAAACACTTTCATGGATCATTTTTAAATATTACACCCACAAACACCTTAACACAAAAAGGACAACATATGAAATTGTATCATTCAAACACAAGGGGGGTCTTTATACTTTATAGTATATTGCATATATTTTATATATTTTACTCATTAATGGATCTTTGTTTGTTTGTTTTTACATAAAATCCTTAGTGTTTTTCTGAAATAATTTCTTAACTGTTGGTCCTATTTAGGCCATATTTACTGCATTTGAATTAACTTGAACATACAACTTGTGTATATCATATTTTACTTTAAATTCATATATTTTTATCAGTACGGGAAGCTTTTTACGAAAAACAAATTTTTTTAATCCAAATTTGGTGCAAATGAATCAACTCGATGAGATTTGCCTTGTATGTATTATATAAAAACAATTCTTCAGACAAAATCAGTATACAAAAAACATTTTTGTAACTGGAAAAATACAAAAACACTTGGAAAACACTTGGATTTAGCTTGGCAAACCCTATGAATTAGCAAATGAGTTTAGGCTACTTTATGGTCTAATTTCCTCTCCAATAGGTCACAGTAATAATTAAGTTATTAGAAACTAAATCCATTAAAAAGACACATGGAATTTTTATCAAGTATGATGTCCTAAATCTCATAACGGTACTGAGGTGCATCAGTGAATGATAACACGGCTAACTTTCTTGCCTTTGGCATTTAAGTTGATTCTGTAATGCAGGCAAATAAGTATTACCGATGATTCATCTATTTTCAATAATCAGTTTGTTTCTTCGTAACCCTGAAGTCTAACTCTTAAAAGTATTAAGCTGTAGAGGGAGACACAAATGGCTTAGCCAGCATGTTGTTGTCAAAAAACAACAGAGGAATTGGAGAAGGAGCTCTAGGTGTTTAGAGTGGGAATGTGGCTAAGCTGTGGCTTAGCGGACAACAAGAAATGGAAATGGATGGATATGTTAGGTAAGGGTTAAACTTTTAGGATGTTAAAATTCAACACTATCGGTGTTAATATGGTAGTTAGACACTTCAAACAAGGATCGAAATCAGGTGACTTTAAGCACAGCATAACTTCCTGTGTCTACATACATCAAAATTAAATATAATGAGTGTTTATCTAAAGATTGTGATACACTGTCAATGTTCTGAAAGATAATAAAACAGATTATTTCTATCATAAAGTATTAGACTGCAATGGCTGTAAGAAGTTACAGTGAACTGGCATCCACGTGCTTTTTATGAAATTATTGGATGTTTTGTCGAATACCAATGCAACAATATTGGCCTATTGCATACAATTAACTGTTCCAGACCAATTCAATCTTGGACACTAACAGAATTATTTCATTCCAACACAAAAACAAGATAATTTTATTCTGTAACAGTTACTTGAAAAAACATTAATCAGATTATATATACATTTATAAAAAATGTGGGATTACTAGCAGTAACTGGCTGTCTCGAAACCGGATTAAACTGAGTGATCCCGAAACACACACACACACACACTCTCACACACACACGCACACGCACACACACACACAGCTATCCAGCTATCCACCACTCTTAACAACCCTCTGACCTGAACAACCATCAGCCAAGATTTTAATGCAGGAATGTTTTACGGCCACATTAAATTAGAGCTCTGATGATCAAAAACAAAACTCTCAACGTTGGTGATTAAGGCGTGAGGGCGGGAGAGATAATATCACTTTCCCATGTTTAGTCAGGCACGATCCTGTTTAATTTAACTTAATTAGACCATTAAATAGCATTCAATTCTCCATGACCGGATAGTCAAAACTCTGTGTACCAGTTAGACTGGACCTCATCAAACATCCGTCATACAATCAGAATGAGAGATAATAAAAAAACTAGAACTAAAAGTGAAAACTTGACAATTAGAAGCACAGATGAAGCAAAGTCCAGTTTTAACGACATCAAAATTGACTGTTGCTTCCTGTCTTGGACTCAAGTCGGGTTGATCAGCCAATCAACACTTTTTGATGACAATGTGAAATCACTAATTTCCCTACAAAGTTTCAGTTGCAGTAAAATTGCTTGTTTTACTGGTTTTCACCTGTTTACTACATTACTCTGCTTGACATTAAGTGACTGCTTGTCTTTAGAAATGAAAAAGAAAAATATTGCAAATCTTACGCAAAACATAAATTGGAGGAAATTGCTACTTTTTCTCACATGCAGCACATGCTGTATAAACAAAGAGACGTTGATCAACCATAGGCCTGTAAGAACATATAAGACATGGTTTTTGAAGGTGTACACAGTTATGTGACAGACTTGAGATCTGCACACAGTTTGTGTACCAAATAATCTTAACAGTCCCAACAGCTGTAGCTGTTCCTGCAGCAGGTACAGCTACATTTCCATCCGTTGACCTGAAGGGCAACTAGATTAATGGTATCAGGTCAACAAAGATATTGTTTTGCAACCTGGGGGAAACATGAATGCCTGCAGATAAATGACCTAATTTCTCGTAAGTGTACACTACACTTTCAATGTTGCAACCCTATTACATTTCAGGGGATAAGGGAAGCAACAAGAGAGCACGGTATAAAATAATACTTTTTTATTAACAACCAATTTTCGAACACCATAAGAAATAACGCCGAACTGTCCCACACAGGATAGTCGTCTGGGACAGTTCTGTGTGGTGACGCCTCAGGATTACTTAATAAACGAAAGACAACCCGTTCACTAAATTTCCATAGCAGACCCAGCTTCCATTTAATAGTCCAAAAGCAAAGAATAAACCAAAACTATAACATACCTGGATAACAATAAAACATTTTTTTTCCAAAACTAGACACCAAATATCCACAATAACTCAATATAACAGTCCAAATTGACTTACGCTTTAGTCTTGAACAAATTGCAAGGATATCTAGTGCCTCCTGAACATGAGTTAACCATTAATTGACATATTAACAATACACAAGAGTCACCTATGACTGCTAAGCCCAAAGTGCAGCCGCCACCCTGGCATTGGCACAGTCCTTCGTATCCTCGCGGAGGTTAAGGAGGCCAGCGCGGTGATTGGAACACCAAGGATCAAGAAGAATCATCAGCCAATCAAGAATAAGGGGATACTTTGTGATGTCATCCATGACGTCTCTGACGAGAGGACGGGACATGGGGGAATCCCTCCGGCGCTTGTCACACACAACACTGGAATCTGTAAAGAACTTCCATGCAACAGCAAGACATAACTCTACAAAGAAAAACAAACGGTCACCATAACAATCAAATATACAGGTACGTATACCTAGATACTTATACACATATAGTACACAAAAAAAAAGTACACTAACGAATGTGCATGATTTCCATACCATGAGATGCAATGTCCCACAGCAGAGGGACCAAGCAATCCTATTTTGATGTTCCCTTCTTATGTTGCCTAAAAATATCCCTGCTTTCCCAGAATCCCTCACAACCAACCTTATTCCACGATTCATTTTCTACAGGTGATGATTAGATTACTTTCAACAACGCAGCACATACACCAGCGTACTGGATGTCCCGCAGCAGCCGACGAATTAAGCTGAAGCATCTCAATTTCTCACAGTAGTAGGGCACACAATCACACAAACGTACACATACGAACTAATACTCATACACACAAGAATGTGATTGAAGGCGCAGATGCAAACTGAGTGAGTCTCCCCGCGACAGATTAAGCAGCTCAGTCGATAAATGGATTGCAATATTCTGAGTGTATTGTAAGAGCCGTTGACCTTTACCATTTATAATGTCTAACCATTCAATCTATTCACTCATCTTCCAAAATCCATTTAAATGTATATAATTTTAAATTCTTCTCATGGTGATTTATGGCCTTAATTTACATTGACGACTTTGTCCCCTTGAAATACCCCACTATAACACATTTGGGCGCTGATATTTGTGAGCGCTGAGATATTTCCTGTCCTGGCCTCATCTCACAAATATAGGATTATTTCTTCAGAGAATTGGTTCCTGTTTGGCATTACATAAACTATATGTGGTCCAGTGCATTGATGACATCTTCAATGGCCAAACATCCTGTTAGACCGACGCTTTTCAGTTATGAACTTTGTAATTGTGCTCATCAAGATCCGTACCTAAAATGAGTTTGATTAGTAATTTCTGCCAAACGTAGCAAGTCAGCATATTTTACATGTATGACATGTTACTTTGCTTTTACTGAAGACGAGTGAAAACCTTTTACACATAGATACAATGATGTCTAAGCAAATGAGAACTCAAATTTATGGTTCCACCTGAGGAGATTAATTCTTTGTCGGGAACGTGCCATATTTAGTGAACTTGTCCCAGCCAAAACGTTAGACTTTAACTATGTTATTATATTTCCCAAAAGTTGGCAATATTATGGAATTCTCAACAACCCAACCACGTCCGCTGCCACTGCTGATCCTTCATGCTAACGCGATAGCTCATAGAAGTTTTCATGGATACTTTTCAAATTTGTACCCACATAGACCTTATTGTGAGGAACAACTGGATTGATTTAGGGAAAGGTCAATTGTACGTTTCCGACACTAGAGGGAGCTCTAAAACCCAACTTTGGTGCATATGAATAAACTCCAGGAGATCTGTTTTGTATATTTTACTGTCATAGTTCATATTTTACTCAACGGGGGGAGCTTTTTTTTTTTTTTATGAAAAACATTTTTTTTGACATATCTATTTATTCAATTTGAGGAATTCAATCATGGGAGTTGCTTGTGAAATGCAGGGGATTCGGGGCTTTTCGCGGATATACCCTTGAAGGACAGTTTAGGCCTAGTTGAATCCTTGTCAAAATCAGGAATGCAAAGCTTTAAGACCAAAGACAGATGTTACCACGTGTTTAATGCAGTTCTCCAAATGTACCAGCTTTTGTGGAACATAAGACAATACATGTTGTTGTTGTTGTACATTGTATTGATGTAAACCAGTGTATCCGTTTTATCATGTAAAGTACCAATACTATCATTACAATTATTACCACTACAGCCCAGACTATGACAGGGTTTAGGATTATCAGTACAGCTATCAGTATTGTTAATTACAACTTTAACTGCAACTATACTAATCAAGAAATCCACTCTAGGTGTAACGCTTCACAAACCAAAGGTAATAGCAAGGAGACCTGGTGAAACACTCTATAATCCAGACGATTTGAAGTGCTCAACGCTTCCCGGCTTTTGCAGAACATGTCCTCACAAGGACATGACGACATTGTAAGCGCATCCTTTGAGTGAAGCAGCCTCTGAACTGGGTCAGCTAGAGAAAAATGAGCAGGAATTAAGAAAGATGGAAGGCTGAGCAGATACCCTCTATTCATCATAGGCAAAACAGAAAATGTCAACCTCATGGTGATGCTGAATGAAAAACCAAAGAGATTTACTCAAGGCAACGGGAGTCCTTCTGTGGGAACCATGAGTGTCTGTACCCAATTGTGTAGTACACAAATCAGTGAATGTTAAAATATTTCGTTACATTTGCGAAAGATTTGAAAGCACAGAAGATGTTAGGAGCTAGCCAGACTTGGTGGTCTAATACCATAAGAATAATAATATTCTCAATATTATGCGAATCCAACCAAAATTGTTGAGCTTTAATTTGGATCAGATTGTTGGACTATTTACTGACTACCTTCCTCACAGTCATGCAATTATGTGTCATGGGTGGAGTCGAATCAATGCTCCAATATTCAGTCAGTTATTCACTGTTTAGTGTTGTGAGTTATTTTTGTCTGCAGCCAGTAGGCACAACAAACATTGAATCAAATGGTTCTGTGGAGTGGGCCCCCCTCCAGTGCATACTATATATGTCTGAACAAACCACATCCCGTGGATTCTGGACTGTAACCAACATCTATTTCCCTTTTGACCATGACAATGATCTGATATACCATTCAATCCTTGCATCCCTCAAACCACATTATGTCTATTACATCACTTCCACTACATTGGATGATTCTTTGTTAGTGAAGATATTTGATGTTGACAACAGAAAATGCAAATGTTTTCATAAGCTGAAAAGAGATTGGATCACTGTTGCATAGAAATCTGTGACAGTTGCATAACATGTTTGTTTCTATAAAATGCAGCAGATTTTCAAATAGCTAACTAGCATCTGAGTCTTTGCAGCAGCCCTGGTGTTCTGCTAGACTAATAACAATGACAGGCTGTGATTTTTTCCTCTCCTCTTAGTTCTTCAGCTTATTTCTGCTGTGATTCCACTGGAAGCAACGATGTCAGACTCCTGAGCCTTGTTCTCTGTCACTATTGCCTGGCTGTCTTGAAGTAACATGCAGTTCCTGTCTCTGTGGAGAATGTGCATGTGGCAGGAGTTGATCGGGGTGGGGGTGGGGGGGTCTGATTCATGAGCTTGATTGAAATGGAGCAACACAACCCTCCAGGAGGTCTTTGTAAGCCATCGTCTGATGGGGAGAAGCCACGATCGGAGGGCTGTAGATCATAACAAGGTGATGATAGGGCTTTCCCTATGATAGCACAGGGGGGAACAGGGAGGGACATTGAAAGCCAGTCCATAAAGGCTTCATTCAAGCTCCTGGCAAGGCTCATGGTTACCCTCCCAAGTGCACCTGCCACTGCCTAGGGGTCTCATCGAGAACCAGAGGGGAAGGAATGGAGAAGGAAAGGACGAAATCTCCTAAAAAGGCAAAGAGTGATAGATGGGGGCTTAGCATGTGGCTGGAGTCGCCAGCAGAAGGGGCCATCCTTTGGGCTTTCTCAGTTAGTCAGTAAAGCCAATGATTTATGTGGACAGTAATTCGAGCAGAATGAGTTGTTATGCTACAGAATGCCTGCCCTCACACTCATGAGGGAAATATGTGGAGAGCCAACAACGACCGGAAACACTCACCTTCTTCCACCGGCCATGCACAGTGAGCACAGAGCCAAGATTCATTTCTTTGTACACAGCCAAAATGGATTTTACGTTATTTCAGTGCTGCTTTTCAAGTGGTTTTGTCTCAAAGATTTAGAAAAATATAAAACTATTTTTACACCTAATAATGAGAATGGGAAAAACTAAAAAGATAAGAAATATTACCATTACCATTACCATTACCATTGTGGGGCTTCTGTCATCAACCTTAACTAAAGATATTCAACGGCAATGCTCACAACACTGCTATAGATTCTATTCCTGTTAAAAATTAAGAAACGGATAAAGAAATTCTGATACCAAAACACATCCACTAGCCAGAGTATAAATTAGTATAGAACTCCTCAATTTTTTGAGCATTAAAGGTCCTGTGTGAAAAATTTAGGTATATCTTTAAATTAATTGAATATAATATTTATAACTTGTTTCTTAAAGGGTTTTGTTGTGTATTTTCAGCTGAAAGTTAAATCATTTTTTTTTTAAATGTTTGTTTAGAAAAAGCACTTTCAATCTCCAAATTAGCTGGTCCTTATGGAGGCCGCCCTCGCCTACTGGAGAAGGATTTTGCGTTTCAAGTTGCGACTGTGTTTTGTCAAATGGAGGATCATCCTTATTATTTAGAACAAGAAAAATCAACAGAGCGCCAAGCCTCGCCATCAAAGCAAACATGAACACTCACGAAACGTTTAGATGTAGAATTCTCCTGCAGCCCTTAGCCAGCTTGGCGCCTACAGCGGCGGCATTGACTGTAAGCTTCAGATCGCCAAACCCCGCCCCAAACTAATCTCTTTCTTCCTCCTGGGGTTTGATCATTCCAGAACCGGCAACTGTCCGTGTTTCGTATTGATTTCAGCTGGCTCGTTTCTCGGTCACATTTCTTCTGTGGTGTTACAATGCAAGCTTGCAGCGACAATTACTAAAAAAATACTACTGAGTTCAACATGCTGTTAGTAATAAGGATACAAAATGCAGCTGCTAAGTCATGGTGTTCCCAGAATCAGTAGGATTCATCATCTGAGTACCATGAATATCATAGTATCTACACCAAATTTCAAGGTAGTCACAAACATTTTTAAAAACAGGGGCAGCTTTTGCTCAGTGGGCAGAGCAGCCGTCTCCCAATCGGAAGATCGGTAGGTCAGTGATTCAGTCCACATGTCAAATGGTCCTCGAGCAAGACCCCCAAACCCCAATGGCGTTTTCAGACGTCTCTGAACCCCTGCAGATAGCTGCCCACTGCTCCTCAGGGGTGGGTTAAATGCGGAGAACCAATTTTGCTATTCTGTAAAACTTTTATGAATTTATGTGACTTATAAATTATGAGACTTCTTCTTCTTAACTGCCTTAATTTTTTTGCAACCCATAACAACAGAATGCGATGAAGAACTGGACTTGAAAAGTTCCTGATTGATCAGGAATAATGACTCCAGCAGCATTGTTCTATCCCACGCTTACAAACATTCAATTAATATAGAAACAGCCTCTTGGGTTTGCCCAAAGGCATCTAGGTGAAAGTATGTCACCTTTTGAAAACATGTAAATTATATTCAAATTGATTAACCAGCTGATTATAAAACGGGAAGGAATAAAACCATCCTGAGATTTGGTCAGGGTTGCTTTGGTCTAAGTACGATGCAAAACCATTCATTGTGATTTTTTGGGATTTATGAAAATGCCAGCGGTCACAGCCTTCAATTTGAGAGGGATCGTGTGGATGTCAACACAGTGTGCTCACGACCAACTTAACATTTTTGTCAAAAGAAGTTTACTACTGACCCAGCTCTTTAAATTAATTTATTAAAAAATGTTAATTTAAATGTAAAAATAAGCTTAAGTCTTTGTCATCATGGTTTTATATACAACACATAAGTGCAGGACAACATTGTGAAATTATTTCTCAGCATTTGACCAAATCCTGCCTGGTTTTGTGGACGGGCCTCCGGAGTGGGACAGGCCTCCGGAGTGGGGGTTGAAAATAAGTTTCCGATAATTATACTTTGAAAAGTTCTGCAAAAAAAAAGAAAAAAGAAAGAACAGTAAAAATAAAACTATTGAACACTTATCTATTAACATTAACAGCAGACATAAACAACACTTGTGTTAGTGCTCACCCGATACACGTCAAGATAGAGTCTGTTTTATTCATTGAAGCCAAATTCAAAAATTCCCAGTTATATAATCTGCGTGACATACTGCACTCAATTGACCCTACATTTTGATAAGAAAACCTGCATTTAAAATTGAAAACTTTGTGAAGCGGGTTCCCATTCCAGAACTGGCAATCATGGAATAGATGATGCATTATTCATTTTATTTTCTCTCCAGACCAGTGCCACATAGTGAGTTTCTCAGAGCTTCTTGCTAAAAACAACAGCCTGCTGCATATTGAAACAAAGCAGAATAGAGCTGTCAGATTAAAAAAAATAAGCGCACTTAAGTTTTGGACAATAAAACCAAATCTTCTGGGGGAAAAGTAAGCTAGAAATATCTGTTGTGGCGTAGAGTGTTTGTGTGGATCACTGTGGGTAACTCATTTATCTTTCCATCCAGTCATTTCATCCATCTTCACTCTTAGAATACTTAATGATGCATCTCTGATGAAGCAGTACAATCCTTGGCTGTTACGTCCGTAAGCTATTAACTCTTAGTGATGGCGAGAAAAGAAATAAGGAATGTAACATATGAGAAAAAAATCACCTATTATTTATATATTACTATTATTGGTTAATTGGTTGAGTTGAATTGTTCTCACAAAAAAACTGATAAGTGTGTCTTCCTTGAGTCTGATCTTCCTCAATGACTGTTCTAGTGATATTTAGAGGTTATTTTTGGGCAGTGACAGGCCCATCAGTAATCAGAAGCAAATTCATTGTCTTATCAGTTTTCTCCTTCATGGCCACCGTGAGGATTAGCAGGCAGAGTGTCAGCCTGAATTTAACACTTCATTTTTGTCTGTGGCTGAGACTCCAGCTCCCCTGTTATTCATCTATTCCATTAAGATGAAAGAGAAGGAGATGGATGATGCGTTGGCATCAAACAAGACAAGGATTTGATCAGGAGCTGTTTTTTTACTAATCTATCCATAATGCTACATTTGCAAGTAATTTAAATCTTTCATTAAAAAGCACAATGAAAGCCAAATTCAGAAAATCTACATCATTGTGTTATTTAACAAAGCCCTGCTCAGACAAAAGATTTGCAACAAAATGCATTCAAACAACTGGTGGGATTTCAGATTGTTGTAGATTGTTCCCGCCTACCACAATTTCAAATCCCATCAGTTTCCATCAGTTCATCTGGAAATGAATGTGTGTCATTTCCATTGCATGTTTTGAACTTATTTTCTTTAACAAGCAGCTTTTTAAAGGCTGTTTTTCTAACTGAATATATTGTAGCACCTTAAGATTTATTAACCCATTTACATTTAAAGTATTAATGAAACAGCAAAACAAAAAGTTCAATCAGGAGAGGCGGAGAATGAATTAAAGATGAATGTTTATTCGTACAGCTAATATGTGATATGTAGTCCATTAGTCTATTAAGTCTTTGGTGCTCAGTCTCTTCAGGGAGATATGAGTTAAGGGTACCTGCCCTGAGCAAGAGTATGCAGACTCTGCTGAGACCTATGAATAATGGCGTGTATGGATCTGAGAGGCATGGATCTAACAAAGACTGGATTTGTTCCAATCTGTCTGCCTATTGGACAAATATTCTCCAAAGTCAGTCTGATTCTGCAGAATATGCTAAAAATAATTAGAGGGCACGGGTCCATCCATTTATGATTTTAAATCAAGAACTTTCTTGCATGGAATATATTTTGGTTCCAGTATTAAATTAGGCAACATTTAGCGGGATCATTCAACCTGTGTCATTCAAGTCTTGTGCTATCTGTCCGGATGACTAAAGACCCATTATCCTTGGCTCAGTAGACCCACACTGACACATCCTGTCAATTCAGGTGCGCCTATCTAATTGACTGAGGGGCTAAGTAGATATCGTTTAGGACACTTAACTGTATTGCTTTACCGAGACTGAAACTGAACTACATACAGTTTCACAGCAGTGACTGCGGTGTTCACTGGTAAACTATAATTACCATTACTGGTTTACATTCAAATAGCAATACTTTTGCATGCATCAACTTTAAACATCTGTGCAAATGTGGTGTTTGTATCACATAGTGAATGTTCTGCCAACATTTGCACAGCAGCCACACAATGTCTTTATAGAGGCCTACATAAATATAATTTATTATATATATTATATAAATATAATTTATAATTGCGTGAAAGAGATAATATTGTGTTAAAATTTTAGACCATTTGGCTCTTCATAAGACTTCTCCTCATGGAAAGCGATATTCATAGGTCAGGGATGTCAAACTCAGTCAAAGAGCGGGCCAAAATGAAAGATGGAGAACACATTGAGGGTTGAACATGACTCGTTTTATTCACAGGCATCAATAACAGATAGAAAATGATATTTTCCAAGTGACAAATTACATGTAAAGTCAATCGGTCTTTAATTGACAATATCCACAAAAGGAACTTTAAATGACCCTTGGTAAAGGGTCATTTGGGCTGATTTAACCGTTACTTTCGGCCGTCGCAATAAAACAGCAAAAGTTAACTGTTGATCCCCGTATATGTTACTACAGTCAGGATCAGCAACTCCTTAGAAAACAGTAAGGTGCATGATGAGCACCTGTTTATGCACCTTACGGGTGAATTCCACATTAAATGCGAGCATCATGTATTTTTCTTGTTTTTAACGCCACTGCCGTGACAAATGTTGAACGGCTGGAGCAGGTAAACACGCCTCGCCACTTTTTTAAAACGTTTTTTATTTACTAATACGTGCGTGCAACATACTAAAGAGTTTGTTATTAATTATTAAAAAAATGATTCTTCTTCTATATCCCCCTGAGGTATAAGGATTAGCCTAAAGTTTATTTGAGTGACTGGATAAATGTTGATATCTGAGAAAAGAGCTGCAGGGGACGTGCCTGCTATGGCATTGCATTCTGGGCCAGTTCTTATACAAATTAGATATTGTCTCGCAGGCCGGATGTAACTGTTTTGCTGCCTGGATGTGGCCCCTGGGCATTGAGTTTGACCCATTGGTCCTAAGTTTTTAATGTTAACAGTTCAATTGCACAACGTACCCCAGCAGGCCACCTCCTCCCAGAAAAGTTGACCTGAAGCTTATTTAGACTTTGACTGCAGCTTCAGCGAAGACCGCTGTATAACATCTTCCACCAGGGTGAGCTATAAAAATGACGAACCCTGGTTCAAAGCTAAACACATACAGCTGAGGATAGAGAAGGAAGAAGCATTTAGGAGTGGGGACAAGGACCTGATAAGAGAGTCCAAGTAAAGGTTTAGCAGGATGGTGAGAGAAGCTAAACAACAGTACTGTAAAAGCGGGTGCAAACTTGATAGCAGCCGCATTTAAATGAGCAATCTGATCGACGGTGCGCACTGAGGATTGTGCAAATAAGTTAATTTAGCCCTAGCAAAGTGATTTACTAATCCTGAAAAAAATTGCAGTGCTTGTGATTGCATCTTTATTTAATTTGTTTGAAAGGAAGCTGCCTATCATAACAGCCTTGTACACAGACACAGTTTTGAATACTGAAAAGCTGGTTCCGTTGTTTGGACCGCGCTCGAGGAGTATTACTGTACAGACCAGAAAGAAGTGGCCCAAATTATAGTTATCTGCTGTTTGTTTCACAACATTGCAAAACTTCATGGGTTGGAGCATGATCCCATGAACGTGGCAGAGGGGAATAACCACTGGTCACATGTGTGGCTGTGTGAGCTCCTACGCAAACTCTTCCTCCTCAGTTCCCTGGTCACGGTTGTGTGACCGCTTGGATTGAGACACAGAGCCCATCACTGCCAGTAGACCCTCTTTGATCCCTATGCCAGGCTACTGATGGCTATCAACAGATCAGATCCAGCACTCACCAGTTGCCTAATTGTCCTCTTTGGCTGATCATGGTCAGCTAGCTACAGCTACTTGGTGCTTGCTATCTGTGGCATGCATGCGCTGGTGCCCCTGCCCCAGGGAGTGACCACCTCCTGCGCAATGGATGAATTAATCTGCAAGACTACAATTCAACTATGTTTGGCTCTGTTGTCTCCCCTCTGATCTTCTCCATGTACACCAACAGCTGCACCCCTAGCCACCAGTCTATCAAATTCCTAAAGTTTGCAGGTGACACCACCCTCATCTGACTCATTTCAAATGGGGATAAGTCTGCCTATAGACAGGAGATTGACCACCTGGTTAACTGATGCAACCAGAACAACCTGGAGCATAACGCGGTGACGACAGCGTTGATGGTTGGGTATTTCAGGAAGAACGCAAATCCGCCCAAATCCATCACCCTGTGTGGGTCCAACATCAAAATTATGGAGTCCCTTAGCTTCTTGGCAACCATCATCTTCCAGGACCTCAAATGGGAGCTGAACATGGGCTCCCTAATACAAAAAACCCACTGCAGATGTTGTACTTCCTCAGACATCTGAGGAAGTTCAACCTTCCAAAATCAATGATGGTGCACTTTTACACTTCCATCATTGCATTCATCCTTACCTCCTCCATCATAATCTGGTATGCTGCTGATACTGTCAGAGACAAGGAAAGACTGCAGCGTATCATCTGATCAGCTAAGAAGGTGATCGTTGCAATTTGCCGTCTCTCCAGGACTTATATCCCACCAGGACCCTAAAGTGGCAGATTGTATCGGAGAAAGATTGTAACCGACCCCTCTCACCCCGGATATTATCTGTTTGAGGCTCTCCAAACTTTCACATTAACGTGGCATGGATGTTTTTCCTCAGACAATGATCTGAATCGCACCTTTTTTCTTTGCACAGCCTGCACTACTCCACTGTCACTCGAATTCTATATTTGTAGTACATGTCTCTTTTTATCAAAATGTTTTATATTACGCTTTGATTTTTGTGACTGTATGCTTTGCACGAAGATACCAGCTCCAATTCCTTGTAATGCGACTTAATTGGCAATAAACCAGTTTTCTGATTCGGATTTAAATTCTGATAAAATCACCTCACACGGTGTTGCGTCTCTTTTCGTAAATTTAGCATGTATTGATAGGTTATTGAGCTGTAGAAATTTAAAACTCTTACCTCCGAGACTTGTCCATATTACACAAACATTACTAGACTACAACAAAAATATTGTTTACCCTTTAGGTGGCTACCTTTTGTGTAGTCTGTCAAGGTCCATGGTCCCAGGTAAGGTGACTTCCTTTAAGCCAAACATTTGGCAGCAAATTATGTAGTGGTTTCAATGCACGAAGATGGACATGGTTGGTGACAAGGGAGTAAACTTTACTGACAATCAAAATAGAGGCTGGTTACAGAGTAATGTCGGCTGAACACCGTGCCTTGAGTCTGTATGTCACAAGTGTTTTCCTGAAAGTAGATGGATTCCCTACATGAATTCACAACACCATTATACCATTTAAAGGTCCTTTGGTATGGGATGTTTGGAATAAAGGCAACAAATGTTTCACTGCCAATGGAAACTTTTGACCTAACAACCAAAAAATCAACCAAGAGGAAAAAAACATCCAGCGTGAATGTGATCCCATCATGGATGAGGAGTCCTCCTGCCTACATTTCTTGCAGGTATATTGAAATGAATGAACTGGGACTCCTGGCTGTCTGGGCAAGAGATAATCTGAAGCTGTGTGCCCATATCTTAACCACAGCACGCATGATAACGCCATCAAACTCAATGGGTGGAAGAGTTTTCTGAGCCAGTAGAGCAAGACAACTAAAGGCGGACGGACGGATGCCATCAAACTATCATCATCATTATTTTCTGTTTACATTCAACCAGCCATCCACTTTCTGTGAATAGCTTATCCTATGCAAGGTTGAGAGGTGCTTGAGCCTATCCCAGCTGATTGGTTGGGTGGGTACACCTCGAACAATCCGCCTATTCACCAACACACAGAGGGACAAACAACCTTTCACACTTACATTCGCACCTGGGCTTTTTAGAATTCTTTATAATCAATTTAGTATTAAAGTCAATTCATAATCAATGCATTTATATTACTTGTTTTAGGACCATGGGAGGAAGCTGGAGCATCTGATGGTAACCCATAAAGACACAGGGAAATGCAAAGTCCACAAAGTGTACATATGTTGCTTTATTTTTATATTACTTTCAATTTAATCAATTGCTTCTCCTCAATACATGTAGCATGAAGGACAAAACAAATTTCCATTTTGTTCTGCAACGCTGTACTGCACAAAGCGAAAGAAATTACCTTGAATTGGATCTTACATTAAAGTGCATAAACACTTTTTCTATTTGTATTGTGGGTTTGCACCGTTCAGATTTACTTTCACCATACATGCCGCACTAATTTATGGACTCATAATGTGGGGCACTGTGTAATACTGTATGTTCATCAAGGTGTATTAAGGTTGACCTAAATAGTCAGGATGATTAATAGATGGACACAGAGGTTCAGTATAATCACGCCTCACACCTGACTTCTCTGGGCTCTTGAGACAACGCTTTCCCATGTTAGTGAATGTGTGTATGTGTGTGACCACACAGTGACCCAAACACCCCCACCCCTAACACTCACCCCTGCCTCTGCTATACTCACACACATGAAGACTCACCACACTCATCTCTTCTCATCCTCCCTGCCTTTGCTCCCTGGTGCCTTCTCCTAAAAGTAAGTGCTATTCTTGGAGCTAGGTAACAATCAACATGGCCGAGATCGTTAGCCTCAGCTTTCCCCGCAGGCCAGACACAGAAAATAACTTTCCCTTTTCCCTGGCATCTGCAGATACTGGGTAAATGAAGACATACAGCCCCCAGGTCCAGTGGCCTGCTCAAGGTAACCTCGGCTGTCAACACACATTTACTAATGCTGCCTATGGAGGGGAGGAGCATTGGGAGAGGAGAAAATAATATGCCACCTAGGTAATACTGCTCGCTTGAAATATTAATAAATAAATACCTTTGCCAGGTCCCATTTCATATCTGTGAGTAAATTCACAAAGGGGAAATCCACCTTGGATTCTTGTGTTAGAGCCTCCATGATTTCAGTGGGATTGCATTCCTAAGCTAGAACACTTCGAATATCACTGTGTGTGTTGTCTCATGTCTGTGAGGAGGATTAGGACCAATTCATAACAGAGGTCAAACAAAGGTAACTTTAGCCCCTCCACTCTGTTCATGCGAGGTAAGAGTGGATGTAAGTCAGGATTAATGGATCAATGGGCAATCGTGCCCTTTCATTATCCTCTGAGCAAGATTTGCTCTTGCATAGTGTTATATGCTCTTATTTTGAAGGGTTAGTGCAGAATGGGAGTTAGCCATTGTGTTGTAATTGTTCGGCTTTTGATGAATACATAAAATATGAGCTGTCCTCCTCGTGTTACACAACATCATCTGCATGTTTTATTATTTTATAGTTTCAAAGTATATAGCGTGTGTCATAAACCCACAAAAAAAATACCCAAATCAAACAGAAATAAAACACTGTTCCAAGTCTATCCTCACTGGTGCTCTTTTCAGGGCTTCTTGCTGAGCTAACAAACAAAGGAAAGTAAATTTATTTGGACAAGGCCTGATTTTAATCAATTTCTTTTAGCTATATTTGAAAGTAGTTCATAGTAAATCAACCTCTCCTTTGCCACCAGTACATCACATTCAAGAGATATGAAATTGTCATTCTACCAATGCAATGTTAATACTCTATTCTTCTTGTTGATTAGTTAAAGAAAACATCCTCCCTTTGAGGATCATTCCCCGTGTTTTGGTCAATAACAGATCAGCATCAAAAACAGAAGAACATTTAAATACATCCAACTGCGTCTAGTAGATCCCGCTTCCACAAGAGGATAGCGAAGTTTGTCATCCTCTGCTCTCCACCGCTACTTTATATAGACTGCTTCTCTTCTTTTCTGCCCTATAGGGCAAATCAGATTACTGATTTATAATGTAAAGTTATGTCATTTAAATTAATGTAAACTTCAATAATGCATTTTTTTCCAAAGAACATATAAAAATTGTTAAATAAATGATACTGAGATTTGTTAATAGTTTATTATAACCATTGCCTTTTTTATTTTTTGACCCCCCCTTGTCTCCCAAAAATTACATCATCTAGTCGCAATGAAATGCCTTTTTTCTCTTAAAGCGTCTCTTAGTGCATGTAATAATGCATGTGCAATGTAATATAGTAATAAAAAATATATACAAGCTCTCACTCTCATATTGGCAGGATGAAATGATGGGATTGGTCACAAAAGTCACATGGGTGTTTGGCCGAAGTTCACTTACAGTATGCATTTTAAATTGGTGAATTTTATCATGAGCTTGATAGTTTTTCATGTATAATCCAAAAAATATATTTTCCTACATGATTTTCCAATAAATATAAAAGCAACATCTTCAATGTTGCAATCATCTGCAGTTTGAATTTTAATGCAAACCATTATCATAATTTGTGCTTTGCAGGAGAGGACCATTAAAACAACGCTATCACTCTCTCCCCATGGACTTATATTTTTCATTGCTGAAAATTATGTCTAGAAAATTTTTAATCATGCTGAAGTCCCACTCAAAGTGCTTTCGGTCCAAGGTTCAATTTCAGTGCAATTTCAAGGAGTGACTGACTTTCTTGATAAGTACAAGCTGAGGTACCTTGTAGGCACAGAACTAGGACAAATCTATCCACAACTTCAATAACTTTCGGTTTGAATCAGGTCCTCTCGAGCTTTACAGGAAGAAAAACAGCAATCACAGTAATAATACTCAGCAACTGGATGGACAGTAATTCAAATAATCACGTCTTCCTTCACTTATTTGCAAGCACTTAAATTACGGTATTTGTGTATTAATGTAAATAAGGTAATTGTAGAAAGTAATGTTATGTAATGGCTGTAAAGCTATGATGATAAATTTACATTTGAACATTCCTGCCAATGTCGATTTTTTTTTTTTCACAAAAGACATTTTGCATGTTACAAACTCAGAAGCACAAGTGTTATACAATTAATAATGGTATATTTTATTTAGTTTTCAGGGTTGTAGGCCTTCAATATGATATGTCAAAAAGTGCCCTGTTAAAAGGCTTCTGAAACAATTATAATTGCAGCTTTCATGTTCACACAGTGAGACACATTATCTACAAATGTAGATGACTTGGAACAGTTGTGAACCTTACCAGAAGTGACCCACCTTCCAAAGTCATCTAAGAGTTGTGAAAGTTCCCATGGGTAGTTACAAAAAAAACCTCCTAGTCAAGAGGGTCACAAGATTCATCTAATTTTTTTTGCCACAACCTTGTGACCCTCAGTGATTGATCAATTAAAAGTTTAACTATTTGAACGACAGGTTCTATGTTATATCTGGTGTAAACCAAACACAGCCTTCCACAACAAGAGCATTAAACATGAAATGAAGCATGGACTTGGCGGTGTAATGATGCTGGGACACTTTGCTACTTCAGGCTTGGGTTGACTTTCCGTTGTTGCTGGAAGCATGTATTCTTGTCTCTGCCAGAATGTTCTGAAGGAGAATATCAGGTATTCAGTGTTTGAGAATCAAGCACAACTGGGTCCTGAAGTAATACCATGATCCAAAGCATGAGAGGAAGTCCACCTCTGAATGGCTCAGAAGGAATATAACTAAAGCTTTAGGTTGGACTAGTTTAAGTCACATCTATGTCAGAGGCTGATCTCTAGTGATGTGAAGTGCTTGGTTGTAGTTGTTGATGCCAGGAGGCAACATAACCTATTTTGATATGGCAAAATGATTAACTAAATCATTTTGCCATATCAAAATAAGCCTACGTTGTCATCCTTGACAGCGAGGGTATATCCCCTTAAAGGCCCCAATCCCTGCATTGCACAAGCTATTCCCCTGACTGAACAAGTTAAATCTGTGTTTTTGATAAAAATGAGCTCCCCCTTGTGAGCAAATTAGGAACTGTTAGAGTAAAATATGATATAAGATAGATCTCCTCCAGTTAATTCATATTCACCAACTTTGGACTAAATTGAACCCACAGTTCAGAAATGATGACTCGATAACATAGGAGATAAAGCTCTCCCCAGTGTTGGAAGTATACAACCAGCATTTCCCAAATTCAATCTAGTTCTTCTTCCCACTAAGGCCTATTGGGCCATAAAATTTGAAAATGGTCCATGAAAGTTATCGTGTTAAAGGATCTGCTGCAGTGGCAGGCAGTCCGATGACGACTTATAATAAAACGATCATGTAAAACTAGCATTTTGTATTTGCCTAGGTTTACGCGAACATCTGTATGAGATACACACAAAAACAGAAAATCAGAAGCGGGTTAAATACTTTTAACAGCACTTTTGTGTTGCCTGGAAAACATTTCACTCATGCTACCATACCTTTTCAGAACCATGGATAGCGGCATTGAGATGACTTACAGCATCACTGCACTGAAGGTCAACTATAGTTTTTTACAACAGGTCTGATTAGACACAAACCATTGTGGTGCAGGTCGGCGAAAAATAATGTCTGTCTGAGCTACCATGTCTACCAAATCCTGCATGTTTTTGAAATGAATAACTGCTTATGATGTGATACAGTCAACAATTGGTAATTTTAATGTTTGCCTTCCAAACTTTGAAAAGAGAGTCAAAGATGGTATATCAAACCTGTAACTCTTAATATGCCTCAGTCCCAGAAAACGTGAAATAAATGGCTTAAAATAACCTGTAGAAACTAATCTCTGACAATGTAAAGCACAATTACTTCAATCACTGCTATGGCTCTGAGAGAATGATTTATTTTGTAGTGTACTGTCACACCCTAAGAATATTATGTGTAGAGCCAGAATGAAACAATTCACTGGACATCCTGATCAATACAATTAAGGTGCAAGATCACTCTTCCCTTTGGTATATTTGTTTTAAAGTTAATGATAACAAATTAGGGAAAACAAGTACTCACTCTTATATACTTTTACCAGATTGTGAATAACAAATACAAAGAAAAACAAATTTGATCAGCCAACGATGCAATTTAAACATTTAGCTTATGTTTCAGTCGATCCATCATCAAAACCTTTTGTTCAGATTTGTGTTGTCAGCAGTTTAGGCAGTGCACTACATATAGCATGCTGATCAACTTTATATAGCATGATTATCAGCACTGAGTACTAAATAAACAAAAGCGACAGGCATTATTCAAGGTGCCGAGCCTACTTGTGTGATAAGCCATCTTTTCTTGCTCTTTTTCAATTCTTAAAACATCTAGGCTGTAGCATTAGCCTATATCACTGGCTGAATTAAAGTAGGACCTGTTGCTTCTCACTCACATTGACCGTGTTAACATAATAAACCAGCCATATATTTCATATTAACAGCACTTCTCACGCTCCAGGGGTGTCTCATCTATGGACTACTCAGGGTCTTGCCAATTTTTTTCCCCTCTGAAGCTCACAGGTCTCATCAAAAATAGACCAGCAAATGAGCAGAGGGTATTGTATTGACATATCATATTAGCATTCTTCTGCAGTTTCTGTATCTATGCCTGCTGAATATCTGCCACAGACATGAGGGAAGTGGACGATTGGGCCAACAATATACTGAAGATATATTTGGTATTTCACAGAGACTTTTTATAAAATGTTTCTTTTTTCTTGTTATTCAAGTATTTATTTTGGACAAAGATGAAAAGTACTTCACATAGAATTTTTTTTTTTGTTTCTTTGTTCAAATTTAAATAGAAATGTTTTATCTGCATTTAAACTTAATAGTTATTAGATTTTTTTCAAGGCAGGTAATTCAAATGTCTGAAAATTCCACAAAATGGGTTATAAATCAGACCCGATAAGCGATTTCACTTATGTTAAGAATGTTCGCTGCTAAATATGAATGTACATCATTTAAAAAAATAACTTAGGCTCATAAACATTCCAAGATATAGATTTATAAGACATTCAACATAATCAGGATGGCTAGATTACATCAAAATGACATATTGGTGAGAAGCCCATTTGGAAACTCTAATCAGAAATCAATTTATTTCATATAAAATATCTCTCCACCTGTTTCTATACTCAACTGTCACCCAACTCCCTCTACCAGCTGTGTAGAGCCCGTGCACCAATTATTACTGTTCCTCCAGATTTATCGCATCTTTGGAGGCTTTATCATTCTAGAAAACTCATGCATGAAAAACAGTCTAGACCCCCTAGAATAACACCCCAGGCACTCAATTTTTCTTAGAAGTATTACTATTAGGTACACATTTTATCAATCTAGGATATAATAAAAAGCGTGACCAAAAGCAATGTTAATTAAAGTTATAGGTTCTGCTAAAAAGGAAAGTTTTAACTCCTTTTTTAAATGTGTCAGTCGTCTGTGGAGCCCTGAGATTGTCAGGGAGGGCATTCCACAGACGAGGGGCAGCAGAACAGATGGCCCGATCACCCATGGTGCTGAGCTTAGTCCGGGGAAGGAGGTGGTATGAGTGGGTAGAATGGAGGGATCGTGTTGAGGTCAGTGGGGTGAGTAGTTCTTATAGGTAGGGGAGTGCGTTACCATGGATGCACTGGTGAGTGAGTGTTAACAGCCAAATAATTCAATTTGGGTCAGGAAAGCAATAACAAATTTGGGATATATTGTTTGTATTGATTATTGTCAAGGATTTACATTTTTGAATAATGGTGTGTTGTATTTTTTTTTTTAATTTTAACTCACCATGTTCCCATGGCAACACAGCAAGTTTTGTTAAACAAGAAGTTGTTGTTGATAAATTGAACATACTTTGAAATTAATGAAAATTGGTACATTGGTCAAGTGTCATGAGTAAAAGAAGGACATATTGACTGGAGTAAGGGGAGTGGCTTAATGGCTCTAGAGTTTCCCCTAGAATTAAAAAAATTATACTTTAATTTTTACTTATTCATTTACTGCAATTTATTAGTTTGGGATTTTAAAGAACTCCTGCTGGAGATTTTATCGGATCAGCATGAGATTTGATGAAAATAATCTCGATGTATGGAAGATGAAATGTTTTTTTTCCATGACTTGATAGGTAATGCCTAGTCAGCATGAGTCTTGCTATTAAGCCTTTGTGCACATAATGTCACTTTCCATTATCAAATATGCCCCAAACTTCACATGTTGGATAAGAGTCCTGCCCTTAAGACAACCATAAGACAATATTCAGTTACAATGACAGCGCCAACTGCGAACAACAGAAAGTATGCCCCAAGTCACATGTATCATTTGAATTTATATAATTTTTTATACTGTGGTTTCCTTATTCAATGTGCAGGAATGGTCAGACCCATGTTCACAGGATCCCCAGTGGTACATTGGTGCAAAATCTCATTCATTGCTGCTAACAGCTTTATTTATTTACTTTTTGAGAAGGAAGACATAACTGAACATTATGATAATTGCATGGCAATCCTTCTGCCCACATTTGATAAAATTTACTATATATATTTTTTGAGGTCAAATTGTAATATACTGTGTTTATTTTGTAAATTGTGTGTAGTATTCTGTTGTAATATAAGCTAATATTTACTAGGTAAGAAGATGTTTTACCTCTTTTCCAGAACAAAAGTGCCAGTCCACATGGCCGTCTGGCTCTAAATGGAATATCTCAAGCAAGCATCTTCTTTTTGCCTCAACCTTCTTTCAGTTCACTTGTTCTGTTTTCACCTCTGTAGTTCTGTTCCGGACGACTTTGGGTCATTGTTTCCATCACCTCTTTTACGCTGTCTCCCATCTTTTGTCTCAATGACTCTCAGCCTTCATCTCTTTCTGTCTGACATCAGTAGCGCTCCTTTGGGAGGTAATTAGGGAAAACTCAACAAAGACAAACACAGTAGCTGCTGAAAGCAAAGCTTTCAATACTTTCTTCTCCCACACTGCATTACAATAGCAAAAGGATGGCAGTCAAGGGAGAGGAGGATGAGGGTGGCTATGCTGGAACTACTAAGACATCTTTAGGAAACGATGTTAGAGTGAAAATGGTGCTTTGGTTAGCGCAAATTTAATTCACCAACGCTAAATTTATTCATACGTCACCTAGTGGCAAAAAGTCTTATCTGGTCCAGGATATTGACAGACTTCTATGCAAAAGTTAAGGCCTAAAAGAAGAAGATATAGAAACAATGAAAAAAGCTTCTCAGGAGAGACACATCCTTTATGCATATCCAGCAATGTAGAACAACGTTGCTCGTCTTCCTTCAAGCAATTTGTTCACTTTGTTGTTTCACATAACTGCATGTTATTGGCTATTTGCCTTTGCACTGCAGGCTAGTAAACAAAACCATAGGATAAGTCCTCAGTAAATGCCCCTGATGGTTCGTCTCATTTCAATGAACTTATGCCATCCCCTCTGGAATGATTTTGAGTGTTCTTCATCAAGCAGTATGACTATTTTGAGCCCACTCTGCACACCATGAGTGACCTGGTTAACATGTTTAGCTTCAGATAGAGAACAGCCTACTGTTCACCATAAACCAATCTTCAAGAACTTAATGAAAAAAAAACTTTCGCTTGTATGTGGTTGAGGTTATTTAAATTAATCTTTCATGAGAAATAGGTATTTCCCAAAATAAGATGACCGATCTTTGGTGTGCAGCTTTGACTGTCTGTTGCAGGTGACAAAACAGAATTCACATGTGACTATAATCATCAAATTATACATAACAACAATCTGCCATCACTTTATTCGCTGAGGACCTTCAGCAGCAAGACCGTCTGGAATTGTTCATAATACCTATATCTATATATTTTTTCTGAATTAATGACATAATTATCTTATAATTATGCATGTAAATCCCATCTGTATACATTACTTGTAGTTTTATAATTCATGTTCATAGTGGGCGGTAATTCTTGCTTCAAAACACCAAAAGAAAAAGGTTTCGCTTTTTCTTCCTTGAGAATCTGTAACATTGAAGACAGTTATTTATATTATATTTTTTTAAATCTTATATTGATTCCTTTTTTAATATAATGCTTTCCTTTTATTTCTGTACCTGTTAATTAAGCATCTAAAAATTTGAAAAGCCCTCTATAAATAAAATGTGCAAATTCTCGCAACATGCAATATAAGACTGTTGCCAGTCAGATTCTCCAAAATATGGTCCTGTCTTCTGTTTTGTTTGTCATTACTGGATTGTAAAAAAAAAGTTGCAGAAACCCTCATCAGTGTTATAGTCTTACTGTAAAGAAAGTAGAGAGAATTGAAAAAAGAAATATCAAATGCTGACCTGTTAATCTCTGTCGAGTCTATAAGAAGGGGTCCCCATAACACAGATAACTGTTTGATTGACTCACTGAAGACAAAAAAATGTGGTTGCTGACTTGAAATGTATCTGAATCTGTCGTAACATTTAGAGTCGAGGATTTCAACCCCAAATCTACCAGAGTGAGGCTCATCAAATGCTACAAGAGTAACTCCCTCACATTATATGAGCTAATTTCAGATATATCATCACTAAAATTTTAAGTTAAAATGTCGATATAATCATGACAAAATCAGGTCTGCTTTTCAAAAATGTTATAATATAGACTGAGAAAAAATTCATAAAGTTTAAGGATACTCCATCCGTTACAAGAGAGGATTGTTTCTACTCTTATGTGTGTTGTTTAAAGTGACTTGATAAATTGGTTAGGAGTCATGCTATTATGCACAATTTGTAGTAAATGGTCCAAAATCTGGGAAACTAAAAGTATGTTTTTCTAGTAAGTATGTATATTATGCATTCCCTTTCAGTCTTTGGTAAGATCAAAGTGATGTTTGAATGATTTATGGTAAGATATTCATGCATTTGGAATGAGTGAGTAGTTAGTGGTGATGCAGGCAGGCAGGTTGGATGTTGTATATGGTGCGAGCTCTGAGTTCCAGGTTGATAAGCACTAAAATAATTCCTCGTAAGGAGAAAGCAGCCTTTGGCCAACATGTGAAACAGGTCGACGTGTCTCCAGTGGCATCAACTCACTACAGCTGCCTTTTAGCCACCTTTAATAATCCACAACTTTCATTTTATGCTTAAGCTGTTAGAAAAGCAGGTAGCAGTGGCGTGAAACAGTAGCTGTGAATCTGTAAGTGTTGACAGAGTGGGTCACAGCCGGCTCAGCGCCAGTCATCTAAGCAATCCATAAAGCCGGCAACAGTCCTGTTCAATTTTGTAATACAGCAACTCTGGGGGGAGGGAGTGGTGGTGACAGGGCAATGCAGGTGAATTTTGGATGCTCAGAATAGTATATGCGCAGGGATGGAGTCAACACTAAAGAATAAATGAATCATAATCTGTTTTTAAAGCCCTTAAAAGAGCACTTCAGAGATAACCATTTTTCTCGATCGCATCTGTGGGGTTATTGAAGGGTCCCTCGGTTATAGCAAAAATTAAAGCAGCACAACACTGACACAACTCCGCCTCCGCCTGTGCAATATACAGTGGCAGCCACATCACCATATCCAAGCAACTGAGCGGAAAGTGCCAAATCATTAAGTTATTTAATAGTTCATTGAGTCTCTACAGTTGGCTTGTAATTAAACAACATTCGATCAATTTGAGTGGGGCTGGAAGTGTGTGTGTGTGTGTGGGGGGGCTTGACATTAAGTAGATGAGATGGTATTAACCCCTGCAAACTGCTAGGATCAACTGATTGGCAATTAATGTTCTCACCAGCTGCCAGTGATGAAACTTGCTGAAATGACTTTGAAACTTTCCAACAATACAGACTCATTGTTTCTAGTTCGCAGATGGCATTCTGGTGTTCTGCATGCGTTAATGAAGCTTGCGTCATTAACGTCAACATTTGAAAGTCAGGTGTTCAGTCAAACAGAGTTCACACTCCGGTACCTTATATTCCTCCTCGCTGTTGAAGAAAAGTGGCTGAGTAATAGATGCTGCAAACAGAGTCTATGCTAACTCCTTTGTATTCCAGGCAAGAATCGCTCCCCAAATGAAAATAATTCCTTCTCACTCAAAGAATCTTGACTAATTGTGTTGATTAATGAGAGTAAAAATAGATTTATTCATTCATTCATAGTTATCAGGGACTTATGCAAACAAACTAAACAGTTGCTCATTCTGCTTCTTCATTGTGGTTGCCAACAGCAACAGATACATACAAAATGTGTCCAATGTGAAATAGGTTTTAGAGACATTTATATGCCGTTTTGTCTGCATACAGCTGCTATGTGTTGTAAAACATTTGTTTAGGGCTTATAATTGCTAAATGTAGGGACATAGACAGACATAACTCATATATGACCAGCAAAAGAAAATAATTTTAAGGGAAATACAGAGACTACTAAAAGGATTTTGAGACCAGGGCACAATTCTCAGCGGGGTAGCTGCTGTATTGATCATAAACAGGATAAGCTCAAAAATAAATAAAAGATCAAGAGGGTGGGAAATTGTCTGCAAAATATGAAAATATTCAACTTATCTGTGATTGTTATCACAGTGTGCCACCTCAGCTCTTGTCAATTAGCATATGGATGGAAGTTTTTTGATCGGCGCAAATTCATTTGAAAATAGATATGAAACATAGAGAAATAGTTCTCCTCAGAGATATGGCGTCGACTTGGCGGGAGGGTATGAAGTTATAGCCATACATTTGAAGAATATACCATGTAAATAAATAGAGGGAAATATTGACATCTTAAACTGAGCTATATTTATGATTTTTAAACGTTTTAATTGCCTCACCTATCTCATAAACACGCACAGGACTTTAAGGGTTTGTTGTGCGGAAGTCCAGCGCTTAATGTTAAAATGTCTCGTGGCTGAATTTCTTATCAAAAACTACAATTTAAAGTCAACAGAAGACAGGAAATGCAATGTTTCTAAAATAATTAACATCAGAACCATTTTTGGTCCTATTTAACCACTGCAATTGGATCAACTCCCTTGGGAGGTGTTTCGGGCATGTCCATCTGGGAGGAGACCCCGGGGTAGACCAAAGACCCGCTGGAGAGATTACATTTCTCGGCTTGGGAACGCCTCGGAATCCTCCTAGAATAGCTGGTGGATGTGGCCGGGGGAGAGGAAAGTCTGGGCTTCCCTGTTTAAACTGCAGCCCCCGCGACCTGTACCCGGATAAGCGGAGGATAACGAGAACGAGAATTGGATAGTTTATCATCCTCCCTTAGTCATGTGCATGGTTAGATAAATGGCAAATCGGCTGTCTATTCTCTCAGTTTAGGTGACAACAGAGATAACTAGACATTCGCTTTTGTCCTCAACAACAAGGGTATATCCCCGGAAAGTCCCCAATCCCCTTTGATTTACACGCAATCCCCCCAATTGAACCCCTTAAATTAAATATTAAGATATTTCTCAAGGTTCTTACTGAGTAAAATATGAACTGTTGCATTAAAATATGAATACAATATAATATGAGCGAGCCAGATTTAATCGAGTGCTTGCAGAGAATTTGGACTAAATCGGATCGATGGTTAAGAAATTGTCCCCCAAAACCTTTTTGATGTCAAGCTTTCCAAGGTGTCAGAAATATTCAATCGACTTGTCCCAAAATCAATCCAAAGTCTTCGGTGCCATAACGTTTGAAAATTATCCATAAAACCGCTTTTGAGGAATTTCTTGAGAAAAGTGCATTTTTCGTAAAGAGCTCCCCCTAGTGAGTAAAATATGAACGATTGAAGTAAAACACAATATAAACAAGATATATTTCCTGCGGTTGATTCATAAAAAAAAAAATTCCTCTCAATCAGCGCGACGGTTGGAAATGATCGCCGAAAACATTGGGAGATAAAGCTCCCCCTAGTTTTTGAAAAATACAAACAACCTATAAGAAAATCACTCCAGTTTTTCCTAGCACAAAGATCTATATGGATATAAAAGTTCCATAAAACAGTTTATGAATATTGCGTTCACATCTGCTGGAAGCGTCTGCGGACGCGGTAGTAGATGCGTTGGCCATGACAATTCTATTATAGCCCCAACTTTTCGGGGATATAATAGGAATATAAGAAACAAAATCATCAAAATAAGGGACAGTACTGTCTAAACTCCATCTCAGGTTCAAGTCAAATTCAGGAATAATTTCATTTGGAACTTGACTCTTCATTACTTTAACTTTTGCTTTTTGCTCCTGACTTGTTGAAAGAGAGCTAAAGCCAAAGAGAAGCCATCATCTTTCATCAGAAGAAAAAAAGAAAAGAGGTGGCGGACCATGTATCCAGCAGGAACTCTCATAGTTGTTTCTATAGCTCAGCACACATTGTTAGCAGGACTCATGACCTGCCCGTCTGGTCGTTCAGAGTCACTGGGCTGAGAGAAGGTAATCAAAGCTATGTGAGGACGAGCCATGAATGGACCGAGAGAGGAAGGAGAAGGCGGATCTGGGCTGCCCTGAACTCCACCTGCGTTTGCTCAGAGGGAGAGAATAGCATGTTGTCGGGGAGTGGGGAGGAGGAGTGATGGTGGAGGAGCACTCAGGGATAGTAGAAGATATTGCCTCAGGACACCTCGCCTCTCATGCCGCTGCTGAACCTTTTTAATAAACATTTAACATTCACAGGGTGGAAGATCAATACCCAGGGGGTGACTTCCTTGTGTTCGCATGAGTTGCGTAGAACAAGCTTGACAATTAGCCGTATGGAAATGTTAGATTGACATTCAGAACAATCACATCTTATTCCTCTATATATGGAGAAAAAATACACTATATCTCTGGTTTAATGCACCCCGGGGCTTTGTGCTTGTTTAAAGGGAAAATAATGCTGCATCCTCATTAAGCACACCTGACAAAGTGTGTGTACAGTAGTATTTACATATGGGACGATCAAGAAACATTTTTTCGATCAATGAATTATCATCAGCTTCTATTGCTAAACTATTGATACACGTTCTAAGTTATCTGCCCTGTATGTGCTACAGAATGAGACTGCTGAGGTTTTCTGAGATATTATATGTGACACTGAACACTGATTCTTTATCTGGTGATTTTCTACACAGCCATTGTGTTCATACTTTTCCTCCTGTAAAATGTTCTTCCTCTGCTTTTTGTTGAAACGCAAGAAAGGAAGTCCTGCACACGGACTAACTTGCAACCGAATATTATTTATTGTAACTTTTCTCTCTAGACAAATATTTTTCCTGATGAAGGTCTAACACCGAAACATTGCAAAAAATAATATTTGTTTAGAAGTTAGTCAGTTCCTTTTTGCTATTATTGGAGACTTATCCTTTTCTACACATGGCAAAAGTAGATGTGCAAAGTATTTGCTTGCCAGTGAAACTTTTAGACAACAAAATGTGTATTTTTTTGTAGGAAGCTTGTTGTAGACATGTGACAATGGTGTAGTTGTTTATAGCCTAATACAGTACTGTGGAAAAGACCCCATAAAGGTTTATTCTATTCTTGTGTGTAGTACTAAACTCCTTCAGAACGTCCAACATCATAAGACTAGGACAAAGTGACCACAAAATAAACTTGGCTTATATGCTGTCTTCCCCGTCAGCAATAGTAAATCCCCTTAAATCCCCCAATCCACTGCATTGTGCTTGCAAGACCCCCTAATTAAACCTTTTAAAGATAGATCCCATAGGGACTCAATCAGTAATATAAATACAATTAAGTTATTATCTATATATCTGATATGAATCAACATCATATCAGACCAACCAGAAAAAAGTGTGGCTCATTTGGTAAACTTAACTTATGAAAAAGGCCCTATGTGATATGTTTTTTTGTTTTATATTATTTTCCTTTTGCAGTGTACTGTATATTCTAACCTTAGGGGTGTGTAGTTTAGTTTTCAGGCTTTTGTAAGACTGATCATTTCGGCATATTCTAATCTAATCCTCTCCAGATGGAGAAAAAAAATACACTTCATCTCTGGTTTAATGTACCCCGGGGCTTTGTGTCTGTGAAGAGGGAAAATAATACATCCTCATTAAGTACACCTTGCAAAGTCTCACTTTCCTCCTAGCCTGTGTTCTTTTGGTATTTTAGTGACACACCATGAACGATTTTACACCTGACAGTGGTGTGATACCAGGCACGGTAGGATTTATGTCAGGGACGATCAAGGAAACTTTTGGTCAAGCTGCAACTCTTGTTATTTTGAAAAAAACAAAACAAGGTTTCACTTTTGTAAGATGTGACGTGTGAAATACGAAGGAATATAAGGGTAGGGCATGAGTAACATAAAATGAGAAGATCTTTCAATTCGAGAAAAAAAGTCAAAATGTGGACAATAAAGTCCGAACTAAAACAGAGGAAGATTTTTTTTCATTTTGCATTTCTGTGCCTCTGTCAGCACGCAGTCCCTCTGAGCATCCTCCCAAGTGCACAATGGATTTGATGAAATAGTCGGCTATTACTTTGGGGTTGTTATTTGTTCCGTATGGCTCCATGTACACAATATAGCGGCCACAACCATCAATAGAACCATTAATGGCAACGTGGTATGGCCCCAGCTGGTCTCACAAAACTATATCTGGACTTTATTCTTGAAATGAAAAATGAGAAAAAATCTTCTTCCTCTCGTTTTCTTAATCTTATGCCTGGCCATAATACTCCTTTGAAGGGAACAAACAGCTTGTGGAATTTTTTTTTTTTGAATTTCTCCCCTAATATGTCTACCAATGTATGCTTAAAAAAGGTTAGCCAATGACAGACCTTGTTCTTGTACAGAGAATCAATATATATCACCCCTCTTGTAATAATTCCTTTAAGAGGTCCTTATCCTGTTCCTGTGATCAGGTTGAGGTTCTCCTATATTGTAATGACAATATACCTTCCTTTAAGCCTATCAGCGTTTTGTGAGTTCAATTTTCTCCAGAGTGCTTTACAGCAAGATCTTCCATGATATACAGGGAACGCATACATACATAGTATTAATAACATATCTTACCTAAGAATATAAGAATCAAAGAATATCCCTGTTTCCTTCATATATTAAGTGAGTTAACTAGGAACTATTAGTTTCATTCAAAGATGCTCCTAATATTCACAATTCAAAGAAAAGGTCCCTTGTGAGCTGTAAATGACTCCATATTTTGGTCACCTGTACATCAGGTTTGTAGGCTTTCCTACACATGGAGGACAAAATAAAATGACCGCCCCTCCATAAGCTTAATATCCTACGATCCAACATGAATTAGATGAAGAAACATGTGTTTATTTTTCAAAATCAGTCATTCAGTCTTTTGAATTAACTCAACCATTCTCTTTATTCTCATCAGTAATTGGAATCAGCTTGAAAACAGTATCCGTGCATCATTTATCATCATACTTCTTGCTGAACTTGAGAACAGGATCCCTGCACACATGGTGGATAGAGATTAGTCTGAGATATTTTTTTTAAAAACAATCATTTTCAGTCTGTGCAGACACTCTTAAATCTGATCAACTAAACCATATCATATTACTACAGTCCCTTTTTTTTTTTTTACTTTTTTTTGGTTGTTGTACCTGTTTGCCTGTTTGTTTGTATAACCACTGGAGATTTTCTTTTTATAACAAAATTAAATAAAGGAATGATATGGTCATATAATATTCAACCACATCCATTTATCCATCGGCCTCAGACCAAGACGAGGCAGCTGAGATGTACTCAGTCTCAGCTAGTATTGCGTAAACATACACACTCACAAAACCCACACTCACAAAGCACAGGCAAACTGCTTTGGTCCTGATTAATAGCAGCCTTTTACACTTTTGTGTGTGTGTCTGGAGTTCTCTATGTGTACAAATACCAGCAAGATGGAATACCGCAGCTCAACAGTGCATGTAGTGTGTGATAAAGCTATTCTATCAGCCAACGAGACGGCGGTTATTGCATCCGTTCCACATCTGTAAGCTCTCTCCCTAAACTCAGCATAGAAGCTCTCAAGGATGCTTATTTGCAAGAAATGCAATCACTCTTTTGAACAGATTGACTTTGCCCCATCAATGATTAAAAACAACAAAAAACTTGAATTGGACCAAACAAGATGAAACAAAAACTTGTGCATCATTATATGATGATGTGTCAAATACAGGTATTGTTTAGGAGGCCACTGCAGACACAGGGGAGACACAAGGAGCGAGCTCACTCATGGTAAATCGTCATTTTTCACATGAAGTCAAAACAAGCATTTGTATCCCTCCACCCTATATCCAGTGCGGATGTGTCGAGGCTGATCTATGTTTAGCCATGCAAATATGAGGATTAAAACTTCTGGCTAGGCTGGAAAGAGGAGAAGCGCTTGCCGCTAAATTAGTCATTCCCAGAGAAAAGTCTTTTGCAGGCACATGTGTGGAAGCAGACTCACAAACGAGGCCTAAGACCCTAACTTTTTATTGCTCATCTCTGGCAGGATGGAATGTAAAATTACTTCAACAAAGCGTTTGAGGTCAAGGATAAGCTGTTAGTTTACTGACTACTGCTATGTGTCACCGACAGCCCACCCGGCAGGATGAGTGAATGAATCTGAAAAATATTGGCTATTCACTTTTCTATCAATCAGCTCAATGCAGAAAAAAACTGCCCAAAAAAAAGGGTCTTTTTACTGATGTATTTCGCTCAAAGGTGAGTCATTTGTTCCACACCCAGACACTCTCTAATTGGATTGTAAATCTTTGGTGACAATTAATTGTGTGACCTGCTTCAGAGGTGCTAATGAGGAGCTATTTTAGCTGGGTGACATCACCACAAATCACCTCTGGTGACTCTGAGTTTGAAAGGTTTTGAAGAATCGCTTCCTCTTGTGGGAGAAATTAAACATCCATTTCTTCTATGGATATGGAAATTTGTTGAAAGAATGGAAAAATGCTCTATTCTCACATGCCCCTCACTCTGGTGTCTCCAACCCTTCAGCATCTCAGACGCCTTAAGTGACAGACACTAAGATAATATTTCATCCAAAGATGCTTTTGCCAAGTGCATTCTTTATGGTGCATTATCGGAGGTGTTAATGGTGAGGGTCTTTGTAAAGGACAGTGTTTGACCATAAATGCTAGATAATAATCTTGTACTCCTTGTCCTTTACTAGTTCATTATCTGGGATATAAAATATATTTTCAGTCTCAACTGGAGGATTTAGATCTAATCACAGACTTTAGGAAAAGAGGATAGTAGTGATTGTCACCTCTTGGTCCCTCAAGGACTAGTTTTGAAGCATGAATTTTTGATTGGCGGCTCTGCAATCTTGTCATTATAACCCGAAAAGTCGGGGATATTATGGAATCATCATCGCTGCCGCCAATGTGTCCGCCGCTGAGATGGTATTAGTGGGAGCTTTATCCCTAAATGTTTACGGCAATGATTTATCAACCGTTTGTCCGATTAAGTCCAAATTTGGTGCATGTCCGGTTTTCCAGACATACCTCAAAAACTTTTGGGAAAGGTTATTCTATATTTCTGACACTAGGGGTAGCTTTATCTCCAACAGTTTGTCTTGTATTTATCACATTTTACATTAATAGCTCATATTTTACCCAAAAATTTAAAAAAAATTCTTGCACCAGTAATGGTAATATATCTATATTGTTATTTCTATTTTTCTGTAACTTTAACTGAAGGGTTAGATTAACACTGTTCCATTTATTTCATACTCCTAAAGTCTAGTCATCGTTCACACCTACGACATCAGGATCACAATGGGTTATATGTTGTTGCATAAAGGAGTAAGAAGACCTTTCCAAAAGATCTTGGTCCTGTGAATTTACCAACTGGGAGGATTACCAACACCTGGTTCTTGTTTGTCTTGTTTAAAGATACAGTCATGCATTTGAAGACTTTTAATTGGTAGCCATGGTTGATGCCTTTCTCCTAAATACATCTCCTTGACACAGAGCAGGACCAACAGTATTTCAGGGCAGCTCAAATAAAACAATCTTAGAACATTCCATTTTTTCTTGAGTCAGCAGATATTTTTGATCTTAATGTTCAGAGGCACTGACCATCTCTTGACCAAGATAGAAACTATCAATCACTTTTATCATGACTGTACACATTTATGAAAGAACCAGTACTCTGAGTTGGGTAGTTTGGTTCTCTGCCCTGCCCTCATTTGTCTTACCTGCCAGTCAGAAGTGGTCTGGTACCTCCTCTCCCATCTACACAACTAAGGAGCTAAACAACTTTGACTGTGATGTCAGGGCTTTGTGTTGTCAGACAGGTGCAGGTTTGCAGCAAGGATTAATCTCACCACACTAAAGTATCTTCCTGGCTGCTGTTGGCATGTGCCGTCCAACCCATTGATCAGACCGGTCTGTCAAGGCAGGGCTGCATAATGCTATTTACGTATGAGGGAGCAAGGGGGGCTCCAGGCATGTCACAGTCAGTGTGGTCCAATCCATCTGGCCTCATTCTAATGTGGCCAGCCATGCTTCCCTTAGGACAGAGCCTGACTTTGGGGAGCACATAGGAGAACTCATTCTGCCCATGACGATTTGTCGAATAGGAGAGGAGAACTATATCTCCAGGGGATCCCAAAAACAGACAGAAAGAATATGACAACCCAGACTCAGAAACTCGTAGAAGACTCTGAATCAGATGATAAACGGAAAAGCACTCACTGGCTGATTGGATAAATGAACATTTGATATCTCATCGATGGAATCAGTGTGTGTGTTTGTGTGAGTGTGAGGGTTTAGGAACTGTCTATTTTCAGATGTCTTAACCTGCTACTTTGGGAACACACAACGACAAACAATAAGTGAAATGACTTTAATTTGTTCAGCAAACTGCTTAAGATGTTTTACAAGTCCGTCATAGGCTACACCCTGTCTTTTGCTGTGTCATGCTGGGGATGAGGCATCGAGGCAGAGGAGATTCACAAACTGAACAGACCAGTAAGGAAGGCAAGTACTGTTGTGGGCCTGAAGCTGGAGAGCCTGGAGGAGGTCCATCCTAGACAACCCCACCCCTCCCATCCACTCTACAATGGTCTCTGGCAGACGGGAAGTACCTTCATCCAGAGGCTCATTTTCCCCAGGTGTAAGATTGAGCGGTTCAGGTTTTCCTTTATACCAACAGCTATAACACTTAACAATAGCAACTGAGCCCCTCACCCTCCGCTCATTAATCATGACTGAACTAAATGTTATATTTATGTGCATTTTTTTAATTTTTTTATTCAATTATTTTCTAATATTGATTGCATCTTGACAATGACATTTGGCTGATCGGTTTAGTAAAGTTATAGTTTAAACAATGTTATAAAATTAGCTTCTTGATGTGTGGCTCCCAAGACCCTGCTCTGGAAGGTTGGTGATCACCTTCTGGGGAGACGGTTTCTCCATTTCCCCATTCCTTGAAGTCCGCAAACTGGGTGTCATACTGGCCTTCTTATTCCATTCTCACATCAAGTCCATCACCAAATCCACTTTCTTCGACCTACAAAACATCTCTCGACTCAGCCCATCACTATCTGACTATGTGGCATGCCTTCGTCACCTCCCGTTTGGATTACTGGATGGAGTTCTGTCCGGGGTTCCTGGGAAAGCCCTGGACAGGCTCCAGTATGTCCAGAAATCAGCTGCCAGTGTTCTCACCCACACCAAGCCCTGGCAAAAAATCACCCCCACCCTTATCCACCTAAATCGGCTCCCGGTGAAGTCCTTTATCACTTACAAAATCCTCCTCCTTACCTACAAATCCCTCAACGCCCTGGCACCACAATACCTATCCGACCTCCTCATCCCTAACACACAATGCCGGAAGCTTAGATCCTCAGGCGTGGGTCAGCTCTCCATCCCCCACACCAAACTGCAAAATGTCTTGGACAGAACTTTCAGTGTGTCATCCCCCACCTCTTCAACAAGACCTATGGCCTTTAGCTTCTGTTATGTTTGTTTTGTCCATTGTGTCTATCTTAAGCGTCCTTGGGTTTCGTGAAAGCTATATAAATCAAAGCTATTATTATTATAAGTACAGGTCATTGCAAGTAAAGTGAGTAGAATTGAATTATTATTACGAAACAATGTAAATTAACCTAGAAATTCAATCTCAATTCAGACAGCTTAGGCAAGGCAGCTTAGATCTGTAAATAAAAATCTTATTTTTTTCACGGCAAACCTTCTCCAAGTGGATAATTTGAGTGAATGTCAGGATAGGGGCGGTTCTTACTGGTTAAGACTGTGATTAATTAAGAGGTAGATTGACAACAGCTGTGTGACTGGCTATATGGACCTGCAGAGGAGAACGGAGCAATGTGAAGGAAAGTTTTGTGACGTTTTTTAGACGAATGGACCCTCAAAGTTTGTGTTGAAGTTTTTGTTTGATTGCTTGAACGTTATGTTAATGAACTGGTAATGTAGTTCCGACTAAACAGAGAGGATTGCTGGAAGGGAAGCCGTAAATGCGACATTGGACCTCGTCATACCTGAAAAGTGGCCGGTTAGCTCACTGTCCACCAACTCCAAATATAGGTTTATGACGGTAAGTTCATTGCCCAACTGCCATAAACCTTTTCTCTATATGCATGGGCGCACAGAACCTGGCGGTTCTAGACGAGTAACCTGTAAGGCCCCGTGTTGTGGCATCATAAAAATTGTCGAGTTTTCATTACTTTCGATCAGTTGCTGGATATTGTCCTAATAGGAATCTTTGTAATAATCTCTATGTTTGGCTTATCTTCAGGTCATTTAACTACTAGATATTTTTCCAAATTAATTAGTTTTTGTTCATATCGCCCTGTCCAACTTATCTTTTTCAAGGATAAAATTCCAAAAGTTAGTAAAACACAATTATGCTTTCAACAAAAAAATCCTGAAACACATACTAGTATATGATTAATAAGTAACTGCATACTTATATAAATACAAAGACAATACAAAAATAAAGACATAAAAGATATGTCCAGCTAAATGGACTAAATATGCTCACTATTTTGATCTGGTACTAAATAACTTAACTTAACAAAAATAAAATCTTTCTGAGATCAACGAGTTTTGCCATTGATGATATTCAAGATACAAATACAAATTGATAATGCCTTGGATGAAAAGTTGATGAAAGTCAGTAAAAAACAGAATGTTTTTGATGGCAATCCATCGAGCAGTTATTCAGAGGTTGCTTTTGCTTCGAATTCTAGGGAAGAAAAATAACATAGTAATGAAACTCAAACTGAAAGAAATACAGAAATCTTCTTCTTTCAGCTGTTCCCTTTTAAGGTTGCCACAGCGTATTGTGTGCTCATCTTGAACTTTCCTCTGCAAATCTCTCTGTCACACCAACCATTTGAAAAAAATTCTACAAAGTGTGAATGAAATAAATTGATCTGTAATTTGAGCTGGGATTATCTGGCTTTAAGTTTTGAGGAAAATGTAATTGATTGAACCTGAATTCATGCATGATGCTTCTTCTTCCTTCAGGATATACCATCCATCCATCCATCCATCCATCCATCCATTATTTAATTTGTCTGATAACTTTATAGACAGTTGTTAACAATGTTGGATGAAGTATTAACTTTGTCTATTTCCTGTAGAACATGTTAAGACTGACACATCAGTCTTCTCTCTCAGAGTAACCGTCCATCCATCCCCCTGTTGGAAGAACAGGCCTGTAATCAAGTGTCAAGAATTGCAAGTGCCAGTGAGTGATGTTGCTCCCTTTAGTTGTGGCCTGCTTTTGTGGCAGTAATAACACTAATATATCAAATGTAGGAAGATAATGATTTATTGATTGGTGCGCTAAACCAGCATTGGAACTTTAAAATTAATAATAATTATTAACTTAATATCTCATTCAGTTTGACAATGCCATTCATAGTGCAGTCTTTGGGTTTGCACTATGCGCCCCAGAGCCACCTCTCTCAAGAAAACTCCAAAAAGCACACGCCCTTCTTGTTTTACATTTTATTAATAGCAACATCAGAGTACTAAATGTACAGAGGACGAATCCAATGAGAATCGCATTTACAGTGCTTGCAAATACAGAGCTTAGTTGTACAAGATTAACCAAATCAAAGTCAACTGGAAATCGAACATTTACGAATAACTACAAAAGGAAGAGGTGTGGTTCATCGAACATGAAATAAAAGTTATACAACATTTAGCCATCACAGAGACACACTGGAGTCCCTTTTGTGAAGGTGTGTTGTGTGTGTGTATGTGTGTGTGTGTTGGTATATACTATAGTCCCATACAAAAGTTAACAGAGGTACTCATTGATATATTAAACACAAATATAAAAAGTTTAAGAGTCACAAAGTACAAACTCTTAATTTTTATGGCAACAACACAATTCCAGTCAGGTTCCTTCATGGTAGGTATGGATTGTGATTGTAAGTCGACTTCCATGAACAAACAACTGTGCACACAATTGAAAAGCCCTTCCCCCCTCCCCCAAAACACAAAAAAAACCTAAACATCCTTCCTAGAAATTGAGTCTATATGTATAATATTCATTTTTAAGACACCTCTATCCACTGTGATTTCAATCTACTGCCAGGGAACAAGCAACCAGGGATCTATATTTTCCTGTTATTCCAAATGTCACTCATTCAGAGCCCGCACGTTGTTCCGAAGGCGTTGTAAAGCGTCCGTTACCTGTCGTGCAAAAAATCCAATGCTGCTACAGCAGATTTGGATCATGCAGCTAGTCTGGATATGACTGATGGATTATGGGATAATTGAGATGTTATAAGCTAGGTATTATTTTTCCTTTTTCAAGTCTCTTGTTGGAATGATAAGTTCTGACAGTGACATAGCTCTTGTAGATAGAAAAGTATAAACAGAGCCCTCCATTTTAAGTGAACAGTACTTGATTCAGGACACAATGAGGAGAAGTGGAGTGAGGAGCTACAGGATTCTGATGGATAACAAAATGGATTCATACGATACACATCAGTCTCACTCAGCTTTACTGTCCATAGTCCACTGAAATATTCCCTTCTCAACATAACCACAATTGCAATTTGAACAACTTGCCATGAATTTCTTTCAAATAAACAAATAATCACCGCAACATTGGCCTCATTGCTATTTGCAAAACAAAGTTTGGCAATATTAAGACACTCAAAGGCCAAGATTTTACGACGTTGACAGATTGATTCTTCAAATGCTTCCAATGATAAACAAAGTAATAATTCCATTCTGTAAAACCCTAACATGCAAAATGGGAATCAGAGTCCCTGCAAATGAATGTGTGGATCATCCTTCATCTTGACAGGAATAGCCTCGCCGATTGGTACCGAGTTTTTGCTGAAGGGAGGTTGTGTGAGTTGGTGACGATACACTAAAGTTGAAATATTCATTCGATGTGAAAAAAGGCATGTGAAGTCTTTGGTGTCTGTTTAAGACATTTCTTCAAGACCCATCACTCCCTCCCCTGCCCTTCTCCCGCTGTCTTTCCCTGCGCTTCACTCAGATAATGTTTCCTGGATCAAATCTAACCATTGGAGTGGAATCATTTTCCTCCCTTTTGGCTATAATACACCAGACTCATCTGTTGTTCCAAAATATAAACTGAAAAGGCAAGAAAGCATGAAGGGATTTTCGTACATATCAGTTTGATATCAGACAGAGCCTAATGTCCCCGGCTCTGCATGCTTGTTTGAAATACATTTGGTGAAAGATACATTTGTCCTTCAAGAATGCAAAGCGATTTAATTGTTTCTGTTTACTACATTGCAAACAAGTTGTCCAAAAATAAATGAAATAAAACACTGCAAATTATTTTCCTTACTGTATAAATCATCAGGAAATTGTACATTGGCGTCCAATACTTTGCTTCAATAATCTAATTTTGTAGATTTCTATAATTTGTTAATGGGTCTAGGAACTTCTTAGCTGAATGTCAGGGAAGATCTCTATCAATCTTAAGTATGTATATTTAAAGGATAGTCCACATCAAGAGCAACTCTCATTTTCAAAATGTTGGATATCGTTGATGTCAGTAATGACGTTTCATTAAATCAAGTTCAATATTTTGAGGGTCTTGAAGTGCAGTGATATTGCAAATATCATATTATCGATTTTGTAAAGAAAGTTTTGCATATTGAAAGCAATTGACCAGGTTATTGAGTTATTTCAAAGAAAAATGGAGGCATATTTTAATTCTCAGGGTGCATTTTCCCAGTAAGCCCGGTGGGAAAAGCTGTCCCTACACTGCCCCTGGTTAGCTATATCTTACAAGGCATCTGTTAGACACTTTTGCCATTCTATAATGCTAATCACACTCTACCAGTCCAGGAGAAATGGCAAATGCAAATTTTCTCCAAAGTTTTGAGAGTTGAGATGCTCTACAAACCATTGCAGAATCAAGTATGTGCCTGAAGGAGTGGCTGTATTGTCAACCATCCGGTTCTTTTCACAGACTCATTTGATAGCTGGCTGGACCGCTCTCAATACTGGTCTCACCCTGACGGTTTGTTTAAATATTGCAACCGAATATCCATTAAGAAATTAACAGGAAACTGTGGTTATCGGCCTCGTTCTCCTGTGGGGTGTTTTAGTCCGTGGTTATTAATAAAGTTGTAACTGAATGAGTGCGATGGAGGACACGAGCTGCTGGAGACACTAATTAAAAGTAACTGCACCGTTCCTGATGAAGACTGGGTAAACAGTCTGGGGAATGACAGGGTGCTGTCTCTAAACTGGTCTGTATTCCTCACCATAGCTTATCTAATGCAGGAAACTCTCCCTACAGCATTAGTCCCTGCCTTTACAGCTGGCAGCCCTCTTGCAGCCATGCAGACCGCACTGACCCCCAGCAATTTGTGTCTGCACAAACTCTCCATCACTGCTTGGCTGGTAAGTTTTTGCAGACCTCCGTGATTTCTTTACGAGTACAATGTGTTCATAACTAAAACAATGTAAATGAAATGATAAACGGGACTAACAGTTGACAGCTATGCTAGTGGGTGTATTTAAATAGAGCCGTGTTTTGAGAAATTCTAACAACAGCATGCAGTACCTATAATGTGCCTAATCTTAGTTTTGCATGTTAGCAGGTTTTAATAAGACCTCCTCCTAATGACCTCAGAATATCTCTTCATCTTCATCCATAAAATAAGATATATTTAAGTTGGTAGTACACCACTGGACTGACAGCTTGCATGACTAAAGATAAGACCTAAGCTGAAATATAACATAATTATCAGACTCTGGTGAAGCTTGTGAAATGAAATTGGTGGAATTAAGATACTATAACTTTCCATGTAATTCTGTTTGTGCAAACTTCTTTAGTCCATGTTGGAATCCATGGCTTGAATGGAACTTTCACATATACTGGGAAGGTGCACACTTTGCAAATGTTCTCATTATAAATCAGTAAATGTATTTTTTGTTTAAAGTGGCCGCGCATAATAGTGTTAAACTCTGATCTTCACATTTTTAGCTGGGTCAATTCATAATTTGAAACAAAAATTTTCTTTGAATGTTGATATAACTTCTTACTTTCAAAATGTGTTCACTTAGATCAATTTCATATGGTCATAAATGCGATTTTTTTGGACTCATTCCAGTAAGGTTGGTCACGAATCATACATTTTCTGGGGGTGGTTGTAATAACATGTATATACAAATAGTAAATGGGAAGTAATGACAAATGAATGCCAACCAATCAGATCCAGTATAGATGGTTTCTTGGCAGCAACATGTTTTTTTTTACTAATGTGATGAAGCACTGTGAATATTTGCTGTCTTAGTCAACCATTAAAACAGCAAAACCCGAGATTCCAATACCTCTTCAAACCAACAAGCATTCACACCTCACTAGCAATTCCCCTGGAGAACACTCTCAGACTTTCTGAACTATTGCAGCGTCTACTAAAGTATTATACTGGTTAACTATAGATATAATACAAGTACTGCTTCAAAGTGCAGGTAGGAAGCTTGGCACAATGTTAGTTTTGTGTTTTAAAAGAATCACTGTAGTTACACATGTAAACAGAGACACTATCCCAAACCTAGCCGAGACCCTCCCCAAAACAGGAGAGGTCTTTAAAAATAGAACACACCTGTACACAAATAGAAGCAATTATATAGAAAATACATTTACACATGTATAATATACAGTAAGATTTGTAACCTTCTTACTATTAAGATAACACTCTTCATTCAAAAAAATATATGTTATGTCAAAGAAGCATCACCACAGCCTGACACGCGTGAGGCTGAGTAGGTATGGGTCATTCATGAGTGATTTTCATGTTGTGGATGGGCGAAAGCAGACAATTTGCACCACAGTGTTTCTCCTAGGCTGTTTTGAATGGCTCACATTTACATCTACTGATTTCATTGGAACAAGCTGTTTTCTTGAATAATTGAATGAAGTCAGTACAAGCCTAAAAATCATCTCAGTGGATTAATGGCGTTCCAGAGTCAGCACACAATGAAATCCACCTTTTAAGTCTGTACATATTGCTGTCTTCAGCCCAAAAATGCTTACAATTACAGAATTGTATTTGTGCTTTATACAAACCCACAGCACAATGGAGTAGACTCTTAGGCGCTTCCACGTAGCATTGTAGCTTTGTTTTGTAGCTTTTCCAGTTTACCTTGAGAGCACAAAGGGTAATCTGTTTTTGAGAGCTTGAGGTTGATACTGAATTTATGGGTACTAAAAATTAGCTCCAGAGCTGTACTGCCTTGCCCTGACCACAAAGTTCCCCTCATTTTCACTTAAGGAATAGATTAAAGTGATTTGGCTTACTTCAACAATAAACTGTATTTAGAATTTTGAAAGAACAAAAATCGGTTAAACCATGCCTCTATCATATTTTTGCCACCTCAATGAAATGATGATATTTTAAAAAAAGGGGTTCATTTTTCTTTGCTTACATCTTTCCTTATAAAACGTGACAAAGATCAATTTAATTCACGGGGATACCACTTTTTCACATTTCTTTGATTGAAAAACTAAAAAAAAATAATGATGCACCTTAATTAAAATGGTTTATGTTCTTCTTGTGAACCGACATGTGACCCAGGTTGGGATATATAATATTTCAATTTCTCACTAATTACCCACATTTAAGGCTCAGATTGAATCTATTTTATTTTGTAATACTGTAGTTTATATTTTAATCATAACCAATTCTAAGTTATCCTCTAAAACAGATGGGAAACCAGGACCAGCATGAACGGTGCAAGAGATTTAGACAGTCCTGAGCGGTGTGAATGTCCCGTCCAGTTCCCTGCAATCTGTGGTGGCGTTCCCAAACTCAAATTGCTGTTAGGGAGAGCAGTAAATTCATCAGATCATCATGAAACGATCAAACTGCTTTTTCCACAGAAAACTTATGTTTGTTTTTCAACTAAACCAAATCAGGCACAGATCGTATAATATAATAAACCGTAGGAGCCTGCGCCGGATGTATTCACATTGTTTTCTTTGATCTACCCTCAGGTGTTTCGAGCCTTCTGGGCTTTGACAGACTCCACTGTGTAAAAAAATAGACATAACTACTCTGGGTTTTTTTTTAAATGGGACCTTTAGAAATAATGTTTAAAAGCAAATATCCAATAAAGCATATACCGTTTCCTTTTCATATCATCTCTTTACCCCCCCCTGCAAATAGAATCATTTTCCAAATAAATATCTTTTAAACTCTTTCCCATCACATTACATTAAACTATTCAAACACATTTGTAGCATTTCCCAGTCATTTCTTAAAAAAAATGAAGTTGAAGTCAAAATAGGGTCAGTATAGTGCTTTTTGTTGAGTCCATCAGTTGTTGTTGAACCGTCCTTCCATCCAGGTTGTGGCACATAGTGGCATTATTGGCACATTGTTCAGAAATATCTAATCCTCTATCCACAGCAGTTCAGTGGGTACCGTTTTCGAGCGTCAAGGTTTGTTCTCTTTCTTTTTGGGATACATCTTTGACGTCCACAGTCTTGTCCATTACGTCCTGTAAATATACCTATATATAATCTAGATCTAATGACTGTATGTTCCTGGAAATATGGAGTGGCAGCATTGTGGCTGCCCAACTTGTCATCCCTAGAAAAATAAATATCTTCACCGGTGTCCAAAGAGTGGTCACACTATTTTACAAAAGAAGTTTGTGTATCTCTTGTTTTCACCTGGATCCTGTAGAGACGCAGAGAACAAAGTCACAATTAGCCCCGTTTAAACATTCATCACAAGATGAAACAAAGATATAACCTCTTATCCAAACAAGTCTGCTTACACATTAAAGGGCAATTCTGTGTTAAAATTCTGCATTTTTAAGGCTTTTTGAAACATGTAGTTGAGCCTTGAGGAAATCCATTAACTGTGCTGCACAACAATAAGTGATCTCATCTTTTAATACTGCAGCAATGGGAGTGCGTTAAGTAGAGCTGAACTGACTGAGACTCGTGTGTGTCCAGACAATGGCGAGGCACTGTCCTCACACTATGCTACCTGCAGGCAATCTAATTCCTTTTAAATCTGTGTCAATAGCAGACGTTACACCTCCCCCCAGGCTTCCAGAGCATGTGTTTAACATTCAAGCGTTGAATCTCAAATGCAGGCTGCTCTGGCATATATATTAGCCATACATAAAAATATGTCACAACTCAAGTGAGAGAAACCTTTATACCACAGATTATGAGAATTTGAGTGATGATGTAAAAAGTTATGAAAAAATTTCTGACACAAAGAGTGAAATCATATAATCTGAGTATAGAGCAGAGCATATTAACACTGATACTGCAGTGAGCTTGATTTCTCATTTTGTTTTAATTAATGTATACAGAACGAAAGAAACATTATATTTGTCTCAGAAGAAAAACAAAAAACATATTTCTGTTCTGTTCTGAAAGTGGGGCAGCATCCCTATTGGGAGCAAGGTGGCTAAGCCTCTTATCATGATTTACAAGGGGACAAAATGGCCCAGTACCCACCAGAGCAGGAGTTCAGGAAGTCTCCTCCACCTACAGGAAGTGTATAACATCTTCAACTTGTCAACAGGAGATCTCAAACCATTTCTCTGACACAAAGGCCACAGGAATCAGTTGTCTCTCAGTGGGGGAGGGCCTGTGTGACAGGACACAAGAGGTAAGGACATTTTTGGTTACATCGTTCTATTATAGGCAATTAGTGCTATGTTTATAGGTTGATAGGTTTCCTCTGAATATTTTCTTTTCATTTGAGTTTAAACATACTGCAAGAACTACTCGAATAATCCATGCTAGCTTTTATAATCATGAATATAATCAAAGAGGGATAACTGATCATAGAGCAATCAGAAACGTTTATTGTGTCTATTCTATTAGTAAAATGAACGATTCTTTCCCGGATTTTAAATAAATAAATACAGGCAATTTCGAATATTGACATCAAATGAATAATTCTGCCATCACTGACACATAATGAATGTGTAACAGGCGGTGGGCATAGGGCGTAAGTGAGACAATCTTAGCCTGAGGCCTTGATGACGGTTGTTGTTATTCATTCAGATTCTCACAAAGCTCTACCAGGCTAATTATCACACTACATATTAGTGCTAGTTTGAGGAAAAGGCTAATTAATCCTTCATCAACATACAAAAATAAAATTGTCAGTTTCAAACTCCGAATCCATCAATGCCCACATGCTACTATGCCTTCTCTACATTGACATTGATATCTCCACCAGCTGGTAGTAAAGACGTTTTGACAATACAAGCTGATACAAGAGGCTGTGATAATGTACCTGGTGAATGAAAAGTAGCAAAGATATCTTCATTATGTCCATTAGCGCCACGCAGACATAGAGTAAGAACAAAATGAACGCTGAGTCCGGATGGAAGGTTCTGACCATATTTGTCATATATGGTCATTGTGCTGCGGGGAAATACATTCATGCCAGAACATATATAACTCATCTGTTTAATTCACAGAGACAAATATTAACCTGCTGAAATTTGAAACACAAACTAATCAGTTACTCTGTTTTAGATGCAAGTCAGCAGAAACTCGCTGGATTGGATGACATGTGTGTTGATTCTCTTCATTTATCTGAAGATTGACATCCATACACTGGATATCACTAGTAAATTCAAATTTTTTTGTGCAGTTTATTTGTTTGGTCTGCTACTTCTGCTGCTAAATTACTCTTTGACATTTCTCTTTGTTCCTTGTCTGTGAAAGAACTTTGTAAACAATTGGCTTTTCAAGCTGCTATATAAGTAAAGAGATGAGTTGTAATTATTATAAAAATGACTGGTTAATTTAGATTTGTGTGTGCACTTTGAGATTGATGAAGGATAACCATCAGCCAGACAGATGAATGAAAAACAAGCAACCACTTTTAAAGACAACGTCATGTGCTAATTTGAGTAGGAGAAATATGAATATTTTACGAAGACAAAGTATTTCCTGTGGGTGTTATCTCATTTTTTTTTTCAATACTTCATAATTTCACATGGAGGTTATATTAATGTTCTCTCATAAATATTTGGTTTTCAAGGAAAGAAAATTTGATTTCTTAACCCAATTTAAATTGATCTGGGCTAAGGTGTTTCATAACTTTCTGCTGATTAGAGCATGATCCTTATTATGGATCATACTGTAGTGGACAGGGGCATCACTTTGGGTACGGGACTGTTACTTTCTAGACCTTGACTGAAGACAAGTTTCAGTGTGTAACCACTGTGTATGCTATCAACAGTTTGAGCTGGCATACCTGTTTCCGTTGTAAGCCGTCTTGTAGACGGGCGTCTGCTGGATCATTTCATCAGTGTAGATTGGCACGGCAGTCCGAACGCACTCATGAGAGCACTGCAGGCTGTCGTTGTAGGCAGTGAATATATCCACCTTGCTCGGCACCCGGGCTGGGGTGAAGTCTGTCAGGTTTTGGCAGCTTTCTTCTTGCTGGTGGATCTTGCGCTGATGGCTATTGTGGCGGCCATTTCCTGGCTGCGCACAGCTACAAAAACATACACCAAAGAGGAAAAACAAACATAAAATCATACCTTGCACTTTTGGTCATAACGTTATTTCTGACAATATTAATGAGTAGCGTCAATGTCTAAAGAGAAAATTTCCTACCAGTTTTTAAGGACGAGTGTTGTGATCAAGGCTGCGATAACCATAATGAGAGACACAGTGATTGTGATTATCTGGTGAACTGCCAAACCTGCAAATGACAACAGTAAATAAATGTAGAGAATTACAATTTCTTGTGGCTGAAATGTTTTTTCTACTGCAGACAGTCTCCCTCTGTACTGTTTAAAAGCACTTCACTCTGTAAACTACTGAGGCAGCTTTGGTGAAAGCAGAGGATGATAAGGCAGACTAATTTAGCTCGTAAGAGTATTATGTATAACTCCATTACAGTGCAACTAACTGCAATGGATAGTTTTCCTCAATTTAACTATTTACACATTATTATTTGTAATAATTATTATATTATGTAGTAATTACGTATTACAGATATAAATACAGTGGTTTTCCACTTTGTGATAGGTTGATTGTTGCATCCCTGGCTCTTAACACCAATTTGTTTTCTTGGCCGGTCACAGGTCTCCTCAGAATCAGTTTAACTACACTGTACTAAGTGTATTAATGTCCCAACAAAGCTATTTCTTTTATTTCCAATCTTTTGTCTATTTTTTCTCAAAAAACAAGCTAACAATCACAAGTTCAGTTATATTCTGAGTGCTCACTATGATATTAGAGACCACAGGACACAAACCTTGTGTGTAATGAGATATAATGGCATGACTGTTTGCATAATAAATGATAACGGAATGTGCCTAGGACCGTATCAAAAGAGATTTATTCCATACTATTATTCATTTATTCTGCAGTATAAACATGGTGCTATTATTTTTTGGTAGTAAAGTCTTTCCGATTCACAATGTCTGAGTTTGTTTTCTTTAAGTAACATCAGAAATCCACTAAAGTCTGACCCTTATTTCCTCCAGTAATTCCAGCTCAGATGCTTTAAGGAAAAATGCCCAGTTATTGTGGAGAAACTCCAAATTATTCCATTTAGCCTTTCAATAAACAGCTTCCTGATTCTGGATTTTTACATAAAATCAAAGTTAAGCGCACATCCTGCGGTGATGAGCATCAACGTACAACAATTCTGAAATGTCCTTGATATTCTGAACTGCTGCAATCATGTAAGCAAGGAGTCTACCAATGGGGCAGAAATAATCGGAGATCTCAAACACAATCCTGCAAACACAGCAGAGCTGAAAGATCAGTCAGCCTCTCATTGTAAAGAAGATTACTCAGTCATCCAGGACGTACATGCACATTGATATTCAACCCCTTTAAATGATCAAACAGGTTTTAGATTAAAAAAAGACCCACCAAAGGCAACCTTGGCAAAGCAGAAACGCAACCTAGCCGCGCTAACCTCGGCTGTACGTGACATAGTTAGAAACTCTGGTCGGTCATACAGTTATGGTGATATTACTATCATGTGACAAATACAATTAGTAGAACAGTCACAACCTTGGATAAAACTCCCTCGTGTACAATAAATATATATTATTTCAAAATAATGATTAATAACACTGTATCATGGAAGCTGAGAAAGGCCATTGTGGCAAATATTTAATTTTGGCTGTTTTCTCGAGATAACAAGTTAAAAATCTCGTTATTTTTATCCAACGATGGAAAATCCAGCATTTTCACTTCCAGTGTCACCATGGTAATGTGTACATATCAGTCAAAGAGCAGCTTTAAAAGTAATTTCTGCCAGTGTTAAACCTTGATAGAAGAATCAGATCTGATGTGTTAATCAATATTGGAAACTCTTTGGTATAAATTACGTGTGATTTGTTGTATTCATGATGCTGATTAAGATTGTGTTCTGAGTCACAGTACCAAACGACCCAAAGTTAAGCAAAGAGCCCAAAATGGTTCAAATGAATAGATGATTTAAATTGAAAATCATTTAATACAGCTTTGAAACTCCTGGTAGCTGATGAACATTGAGTAAATAGCAGTAATTTATATATATGCTTATACTTCGTTTAGCCATTAACTCGAGAAAACGGTTGCCATATTTAACTCATTATCAAGGGAAACCAACCAGGCAAAATTAAATATCTGTCCTTCATGTCACGATAGTCAGAATATTAAATCTGCCAATATCAGGAAAATCACAACCAAGAACGTTGAAAACTATATCATCACAATATTACACATCTTGGTGATATTTTCTAGGTATCTGCCTGACAAATTAGTTTTTCTGAGCTGTTAGGGTTGTGAAAATGCAATTGAATATGTATATTCTTCTAATAAAATCAAATTAACAAGAGTATATAAATGGTGACCATGCCATGCTTGGAGCCTTTCTTGACCAAAATGACCAAAACGCAAAAGCATTGCTCTTATTGAAAGTCTAATGTGTGCTGACCTCTCTCTTTTGCCAGAGGACAGTAAACCAAAGCAAGCATACATATAATGTACGGATTAAATGTTTGGGCCTATTAAAATGCACTGTTTGTTGAATGTGTAGTGTACGAGTGTGAGTGTGTGATAGAGCACGAGAGTGACGAGGACACAATGAAACACTGTAGCGGGTGACATGCTGCAGGAGGGACAAAGAACTAGAAAGAAAAGCTGTCATGATGAAATTTTCCACGTGGCCTCGGTAGATCTCACCTCTCCATCAGGCAGCTGTGCAGATGCTGATTCAAGCTAATTTGTCTTCAGAGGGCTCAAGAGGAAATGCTGCCTTGTCATTTTTGAAAATCACATGGCCTGTCCTCTGACTGCCTTATGCTCGGACAGCCTTTTCTTGGATAATAAACTTCCGGGGCAGGGCTGTGCAAAAGGCAGGTCAACCTTGGATTAATGATATCTCAGGCTGGCTCAGGGAAGCTTTAACTTTCCAGCAGAATCCCAGAGTCCCTTGTCCCAGCACATTAAATTATATCTTGAGTCATTTGCATTCTCCTCATATTCTGTCTCTATCCATCCGCCTTTTCTGCTTTGACGAAAAGACCATTTAGTTGAAAGGATAAAGTAAAAAATTAACATCAGTCCAAGTTCAGACATAACATAATTTGCCCCTGACCTTGATCAGGTCTTTACTGAGAATTCTTAAATTTTACACAAAAGCCAGAGTGAAAGGTGAAACCTTGCAGGTGGAACAGTTTGTATCAAATGCTGCAGTTTAACCACAACTAATGAAATCAAATTCATCATCATCATGTACATGCAACTATGGACTGGTGAATGTGATGTTGGTGAGGCATCTCTTGCCAGACCAGTAATTGTATACCAATACACTCCAGTTGACTCAGTTGGTACACCGAGCATGAAGTGTGTTTGACGCTGTTATGCTACTTCATACCCAAATGGCTCATTAAGAAATACTTAAGGCCATCATTTGGAGCCAAATAAATAAAATCCTTCCAAGAAGATTTCCCTAATGAAAAACAAGTACTTTATGTCCATTATAACCTAATTTTATGGGTAGTATGTTTAGGGGGCATGTGTAATAGAGTACAAAATGACAACATCATAACGAATCTGAATCCAGAAGCCAGTTTTATTTTCATCTGGAACTGCCACTTAAGAGGGAGGGAGAATTGGCCCGACTATCTAAAACTCATTGCAACCTTCCAGTCGAGCTGAAAAATCACCTATTGCAGTCATCTTGATTTACAGTTAGATAGTTATGTTTTGTTTCGTGATATCACCGCCAAAGACAGAGAGGCAGAGTGAAGGAGATATTGAGGGAAAAAGACAGAGAGGGAAGGGATAGAGAGGGATACACTGTGGAGGCGAGGACAGCTAACCAGAATCTGTATCAACACGATTTAAGCCCTCATCAGTGCTCGCAGCAAGAAATAGATGAGGATTTGGGCTTCACTGGTCATTGCAATTTAATGAGGATGACTAAGGCAAGCATGGTGGTAAAATAAAATATCCCCATGGCCTCACTAAAAAAGAAGGAAAAAGTATTACTTATATACATATTATATATATTTATAAACATATTATAAACAGGTTCAGTTAAGTGGCACTTATATTTCAACAAGATATAGTGAATCAAAATGTGCTCAACCACACAGGTGAGCAGGATATTAAAGAGTTAAATTGGTCAAATTGAAAACATTCATTAAAATGTGTAGACAACAAAATCAAGAATAAGCAAAATAATAATAAAACAAACAAACTTTTCAAAATCAATGCTTTGAAGTTTATTGTTTGGAGGGCCAGTATCTCCTCACTTCTCATAATTTTTTCAAGCCACAGCGCAGGAAGCTGTTTTGAAATTGCTGTAACAAACCTCATGGTTGTGACCTGGTGAGCGCGACTCAACAGACATAGTTACCCTCATAAGCTCTATTAGAAGAAACTGAGTGGCGGTAAAGGTCTTTTTTTTTTTGACACTTAATTGATTTAGAGAATTTTAAAATGACAATATATATATTTTATTTGTTTGTACTGGATAAAGTAAGAGGTTTGATACTGTTCTGATGGATGCGCCATCGTACCAGCGCTCCAGTCTCAACAAACAGTACTAAGATCTCCGTGCCATTGTGACTCCTAAGATGAAGCTGCATAAGCAATTAATTTAAAAGTCTTTGCCATTTTCTGTAAATATAAAAAGATTGATCTACTAAGCCAGTCTACCTTACTATTTTTGCAAGTTAGTAGCAGCGGTTGTAGTATGTGTATAAATGCTCAGTATCTGAAATGGTCTGGGTGAAATCACAATACTAGGGTATTTGGGGACCTGGCAAGACATACTAAAAAAAAAACCCTGAACGAATACAGTATGTAGATCTGTGATGTTTAGAGCCTTTACAAGGTGGAATAAGTTACCGAACATCATCATTGATTTATTCTTATTTTTTTAGGATGCTTATGGTGAGATTTATGTTTTATGTGTGGACCCAGTAAAAGTAGTTGCTACCTTAGTGACAGCTAATGGGGATCCAAAAAAATAAGCAAATAAATACAGAAATAAACATTCTATGTACTGCTGTTAAAAACAGAATCCCTGAATAGTGTGGGGGCCTGCTAGAAGTTAGAGAAACTCAGGGTTGCTCAGGGTGCTTAATATGAGTGTTTGCATGGGTCACAATTAGTCTTGAAGGGTAAGCAGACATTTTTAAGTTGATCTGACAGCTGTTCTTATATCTGGCTCACAAACATTTAATATCACAACAAATCATAAAACAAGAGAAACATAATTTAAACTACCTTATTGAAACTGGTGCCATTGAGGGGAGCCCAAATAAAGTAAAGATGTTTGTTTTTCCAAACGATAATATCTGATAAGTAGAAGCGTTTTTGTTCTTAGACTCCTAATAGCCTGGAAATCTCCCCATGGAATCCAGGCACTGGTGGTGGTGGTGGCTTATGATTGCCAAAACTGAAAAGGCTTATAAATGGAGCACGTGAATTTGCAAAGACATGGCGGGGATAGAGTGGTGGAGGTTATAACAGCTACAGGAATGAACCAGTTGTTCATATATTAAAAGACAGCAAGACGGTGTACTAGCAATGAGAGTGTGTCACTCTGATTTGAATAGATATGAGCAGCTAATGACAACAGCTGATTTCTCTCTGACAACATGATTAAAACATATATGAATGACAAAATGGTATGAGAAATAAAGTATGACCTTACAGTGCAAAGGCAGTGTCTTCTAAACTGAACTTTATTCTCTATTTATTTCTCTTATATTAACACAATTGTAATTTTTATTCAATAATTGGTGATGAAAAGCATTTCATGCGGGTTAGATTAAGGTCATAAAAGAAGCTTTAAAAAACAGACCTGTCAAAGTAATTTGTCACAATAAGACAAGCACAGTTGTTGTTATTAATAAATATTAGCAAGCAACGCTGTAAACTATGACTGTGTGAAAGTTAGCCACCCGTCAATTTTCTGTTCGAGTAAAGTAGGTAATGTTTTACAGGCTATGATTTGTCTCAATGTTAGCAGCATTACTCTAGTTATTTACGATCTTGGAGGAAATTATTTTGGAGTGTAAGTTTCTGGCCCATGGAATTACAAATTGTATTCAGGTGTTCAACATTTTGATAAGGAACATTTTCAAACATTTTCAAAGTATACCGTTGCGCAATAATAACCATTATAGGATGTTTGCGTCAAACTTCATGGATAATGCATATAATGCTTGAAAAAAATGTAGGAACTAGCAATCAAAAAAAATTATCTGGATCTAAAAAAAGTTCCATATCTGGAGACAGAAAACGAAGAAATCCAGGCGTAGGAGGTGACCGCTCATGGATCTCTGTGTGTTCCCATTGCAGTAGCACTTTCTGACAACCCAGCCTTGCCTTCTCCACTGCTTTCACCCTATTTAGATTTATAGAGAACACAGGAAATTTTCTTCCATGAAATGAAAACAATGCTACGCAATTGCAACTAAGTAAGTTCTCATGATCAAGGAATCATATTATGAAGGTCACACTATCATCGAACTATTGTTTTAACATAATGGGAAAACAATAGGAAGCTTCTTTCGCAGAAGTTTGTGCTTGCTGAGAGTTGTCTAACTTGACATTTGCCATTTCAAAATGCCTCCTGTAAATATCCCCATTGATCAAAAATAGAGCAAGTAGAATAATTGCATGAGTAAAATAAATGTTCTTTCCTGTCCAGCCTGAATGACAATTATTGCAGTTTTTGACCTTTAAATCCCGGACCTCCAACTGGCATGGTATCTGACAGCATTTTAACTACAGTTGGTTTGTCTTCCAACCATGCTATAACAAGGCAATACAGAACAAAGATAACTTTGATAATTGATAATGACAATAATGATTTAAAGAGAATGACTACAAATTTATGTATGTAGGATTTATGATTTATCTTCAGTGTGTGTCTCTGTGTGTGTATGTGTGTGCCGCTACACTAGCCATTTCAGGCTTATATTGCCTACGGCCATGCCGTAATGGCTAAATTCTAAATTGGTTATTCTGAGTAATGTAGGAAAAGGCCTCTAAATTGTATAACAGAACCACGGGTTAATTCGGTGGAGTCACCTCACTCCCACACACTACAAAGCACATTTAAACAGGCATATTTACACAAAGCCATCTAGACATCTCCTACATTGTCTTTCCTGCATCACTTTAGGTACCTGAGCAGGACACATTGGAAGAAAAATTCTGTCAAATGTGGCTTGCTTATTGTTAGAGAGAATTGCCAATGAACGTTGGTGTTAAAGGCTGACAAAACAATTCAAAAAAACACTTTGGGCCTGACTTACTAGAGATTGACTGTAAAAACATGTACAAACTTGATAGCATCTGCAATTAAATGAGCAAGCTGATCTACTAACGGTGCGCCTTTAGGATTTGTCTGTCAAACGTGCAAAATAACATGCATTATCCACGCAGGTTACTTTAGCCCACCCAATGTGATTTACTAAGCCAGGGAAAAATTGCTTGTGTATTTAATATGTTTAAAAAGAAGATGCTAATAGGCAGAGTATTTTGCACAGTTTGTTATACTTAAAAGCCGGTTTCCGTTGTTTTCACCGTACGTTTGGAGCAGTACTATACAGCCCAGGAATAGGGGCCCAGATTGTAGTTGTTTGCTGTCAAACAGAGCATGATGGACTTGGAGAAGCAGAATGACCACCGGCCACATGTGTGGCTGCACGCTTTTATGTGCTCTCGTCCCTCTCCCTTACCCAAATGCTTTGTTTTGGGACCACTTGGATGGAGAGACCTCAGCACTGCCTGAACCCCATCTTCAAACCCTCCTGTCATGGCACATATGTCCACCGTCTGACCAGATCAAGCGCTGATCGGCTGCTTGGTTGTCCTCGTGTGGCACAAGCGCACTAGCGTTCGTGCTACATGAGGACAACGCTCTCACCTCCTGCGCATTGGATAAATCCGTCTTCAAGAGCTGCAGACTGATTTTTCTGTTGCTGCAGCAACTCCATATAAATGTCCTCAAATTGGGTGATTTTGATGCTCTGCAGGCGTAGCTGCCGATTTGGATTGAGTTCAATCGTGGGGCGGGGATCGCAGAACTTCAGATGAATATTCTTCACTTAAAAAACAAAAAACATTTTTTCAACAATCAATCTGCTGCTCAGTCCTGGGGCATGTTTTCCAACGTTCCCCCACCTGTTTTATAAATGGACGTTTTATTAAAAGCTGTTTTTTCCTTCGTTCTACTTCTTATATATTGTCGCCTATTCTTAATTTCATTGTTGTTCATCTTGTTTTACCAGCTGCAGATGGGCAGAAGGATGATCTTCAGATAGGCCTACAAAGAAAATGACTCAGATGCAATTGCATTTTTCATTATTAAATCTCATAACTGAGGCTAGAGGTATAAAAATCTAGATGATGTAAGCAACTGATCAGATAAATAATCAACTTGATTTCTCAGACTTTGAGAATGGATCACTTCTGTTTTAAATTAACAAAATCACAAATATCCATCCATCTTGTAATGATGAATAGTCAACAATAGTCCACTTCAAACATACTCATAGCGATCCTTTTCAAAGATTGCGGGTATGGTAAGATACTGGTACCATGTTTGCATTTAGCTAAAACTGATCCTGGTCTTCTCTTGGAAGTATTAGCAGGCCTCAGTAATTGAATCCGTTTTTTGACATTTATACTAAAATGCCACCCTTTATCATCCTCAGTCTGCAAAGTCCCTCTTATGCCACACCTGAATGAGATCAATCACATCAACCTCAAGTTTTACATCCAATAAATAAACTCTGGCTCTTCCGTCACCACTGTGCTACCGGCTTCACCCAGCATCCACTCTATTTTGACTCTGTAATCTAGTTTATATAATCCTTTATGTCATATTACAAAAGAAAAACCTCTCTAAAAGCAAAAATAAATAATCTCAATCAATGATGAGATCATGTTAAAATCCTCCTCTGATCCCACTGAAAGACATAAAATCACCTGCATCCAAAACAGTGTCTCAGTCAACATATGCACTTCTCTTCCTTTAGGCAGAAGTGTCGAGCCGTTAAGAAAGAGCTGAGCATCTGCTCTCTCTGGCCCTTCATCTCCTCTTGGATGAGCTTTCTGTAAATCAGGAGAAAGGGGTTTGAATCTGCACGCCTGTCACCAGGCACCAGCGTTTAAGTCTAGATTTAAAGCTTGAGAAAAGCAGATTCATATTTACCAACTTTATTGAGAGTCAATACTGATAGTGATGGAAAATTTATTGGATTGCCATGGTAACAGTTGGAAAAGGTGGTTTATCTCTAATTCAATATCTCTCACTGTTTAAGGAGCTCTGTTGCACGTCTGAGGTCTAAAACCGATCAAAACATTGAGACCATTAAGATAAATTTCACACTTGCTCACTTTGCTTTACAGACTTACGTATTTGAATTAATTGAACCCTCTAGTTCTCTCTCAAACTTATTTCACTGGATGAAATTGTCTATTTCATACAGCATCTGAAAAAGAACAGGTCGGCCGGACTCCATTGTACATTTTACTCCACACAAACGTGTAACATTAACCTTGCAACTCTCAAACTGTCTGGAAAAACCCAAGTTATCAGTAGTGGCTTTACCAACTGTGGATTTAATCATCTCATACCCATAATGGAGCTGACAGCTCCATCTGCGAAGAGTAGAGGGGGGTCGGCGTTTCTAGCAGCACAATCACCAGGAACAATCAGGGAGCATCTGGAGGCATCAGAGTTACACCCCCCCCTCCCCCCTCCACACTCCCTCATCACATCCTCTTGTAATATGGCCAGAACAATGTAAGAGCAGAGTCAACATGAGGCTTTCATAGAGAGCTGCAGCTTCCTCACAAACTCCTTTTCTCCGGACAATAAAGACGATGGACCGGGATAATATCTGACGGTGGGTATGCACCAGGGTGGCATAGTGTCCCAACAAAGCAAACTACACATTGCATTTTAATAACAACCAACTCTACATCTTCTGTGAATGCTTACTATAGTTGATATGCCGCTTGGAGCAGTACCCATTTACAATCACACAGTTGAAAGGCTAAAAGCTGTTTATCTGGAGACCCACGTACCACCGGTCAAACCAGTCGATGAAAAGAGAAAAAGAAAACAAGAATTTAAAACAGGTTAAATCAAACTTAATCTAATCAGCAACAGTTTCCTTATCCTGGAACAGGATGTGATCTTGAATCCTCTTCAGTTACAAATGGCATTGTCCAACTGCAGTCAGTGGAAGAGAAGACACATAGCGTGCAGGCAAAAGGTGAAACAGAAAAACTGTGGCAAGCTGTAATGCACTCTATGTCATTAAAATAGCTGGTTTTAAATTAAATCAAACTGGCAAGCTTTAACTCAGTGAGTAGCGCAGTTGTCCCTCAACCAGGAGACCAGTGTTCAAGTCCAGCCCTGAACACAACATGTCACGGGTCTGCCAAAGGGGCCACAGGGGCCACCCACTGCTCCCTCAGGGATGGGTTAAATGCAACGATAAATTTCATGAAATTGTGTGAAATGTGATGTATAAATGAAAGATTATTATTATTACTATTAAAAATATAAATGCACAATGATAGCAGATGATGGCAAAATACATTGAAGTCCAAATTGTTAAGTGGTACAACTGAAAAAAATGACACATTTTCTTTTTAATTCAGTCAGGGTTTATCTCTCATCTTTTTATCAGTGTATAAGAGTATAATTCCATAAATACCATTAGAGTTGGAAAAAAACAACAAACCTATAAACACATACTTAATATAGTAGTGGCTCTCACTGGTCACACATGGTGATAGTATGATAATTAAAATAAGCTAAATGGTTACACTCCTCCTTACAGAAATTATAATAATTATATTGTGTCTTGTTCCAAAGTGTGTGTATAAGTTCAATTGCAGTGAGGAGGCAGGAAACTTTTTCCTGTTCTGAAGCTGACTGCTTCAACTTTCTTTTCTATCTTCACAGTGAGGAGCTGCTTCTCCTCTTGATGTATTAAAGGTTACATTCAACCAGAGTCACGCTGGTAGCTGGAGGATTCAGCCAAACATTGTCTGTGTTTAATACTTCCATGTGCGATAAAGGCATCTTGGAATCATTACCTCCTTCAACTCTCTACCTCCTTCCACAAATAAGCTCACCTAGCTGTGCTTGCTAGTAACCACCCCACACACACACTCACACACACACACACTCCCACCTAAACAGTGTGAGATGAGTTTGATCATGATACCCACTTGCCTTCTGTTGCTTACACAAACGTATAGCAATGGCTTTCATTTCTACTAGTTGCCTACAGTATCCAAGAGTCATAGTGTCTACTTATTGAAGAATTTTGATGTTCAGTTTGTCATATCAAAATTAATGAGTGCTTAACTGGCAATAATTCATTCTTTCTTTTTAATCAGAGAGTGAATGCATTTGTTTGGAAGAATGAAGAGATGTTGCTCTACAATCCAATGGAGGAATTGTGGTATTGCATTAGGTCTGGAATGATTGCGAAGTATGTTTAGAGTTGTAAAAGAAACCTATGAGAGCCGCATGAAAGAGGTGAGGTGAGCGGCAGGAGCAACAAATTGGTTCAAAATTGAGGTGGGACTGCCCCCAAGGATCAGTTCGGAGCCCCTTCTTGTTTGCTATGGTGATGGACAGGCTGACAGATGAGGTCAGGCAACAGTCTCCATGCAATATGATGTTTGCCGATAATAGTGTGATTTTTAGTGAGAGTAGGAAGCAGGTGAAAGAAAACCTGGAGAGGTGGAGGTATGTACTGGGAAGAAAAGGAATGAATGTCAGTAACAGCGGGACATAATTCATGTGTGTGCATTTAATAGAGGCAGGTGGAATGGTGTGGATGTTTCAGGAGTTATCTTTGACGGAAGAGTAGAAGCAAAAGTGAAGGGAAAGGTTTACAAGATGGTGGTGAGACCAGCTCTGCTGTATGGTTTAGAGATGGTGGTTTTTTCTCTCGGAGGGACATAGATGGACAGTATTTGAAATTACTTCCAAGCAGGGACAGTCCAGGTTAAACGTCTTGGACATTAAGTAAAGAGGGCCTTCGGATGGCCCGGCAGTCCTGAGGCTCATTTGCAAGTGTGAATGGGGATCATATCGTACAGTGTAGGTCCTGCTTTAGATGCAAACAGATGAACCACTGTGGTGATCCCCTAAAGGGAAGAGAGGAAAGAAGAGGAAGATAACTGTTCAGGCTTCACAGGTTTCATCATTTCACCAGCCTCATTCTCATCTCAGCAGAGTTGTCTGTCACCATCACCAATGTCTGGACTTCATTAGGGGACTGCAGCTGAGATATCCATGTATTGAGTCTCCAGAATGAGCAGCGTTGCAGAGGCTCAAAATTATCATACTTTGAGAAAAATGATTGTATGCAGAGAATATGGATTCAAAAATTCTTTGAGCTCAGTGTTATCCTGTAACTGCTGTGCTATCATACTACTACTGTACTGTATATCATAGATTTGCTTTCCCATAACAGTTGGAGAATATTGCCGCTGACAGAGAAGCGTCTTTCTATCTCAGTGGAGTGCAGGCGGAGCTCCACCCCAATGAACAACTGTCAATCAGACATTCTCCTCTATGAGGTGTCGATGAAAATATTCAGGCCGTAAAAATATTCAAATATGAATATGAATAAAAACATGAAAATATTCAGGCCGTAAAAATATTACCGAAAAAGACGGATGTTCTTTTCAGATTTGCAATCTTTGTCCATTTAAATATGGCTTTACCTCTGGCATTTTCCCACCAGTGTCAAGTTGGTTCCTTTCAGATGTTCTCTGTAAGGAATAGATTTTTCAATTCTGCATTGGAAAGGGTTTTTAGTTTCCAAAAGCTTTTTAGACATGTGATTTGCATCTGCATGTTTGCGTCTTCTTGAAACAATGACAAAAGCTTTATGTCGCAGCCAGTAACAGGTCGTAGCCAGTCAGTAATATTATTGTCAATTTCTCACTCGTGTCTGTAAGCCTGGAGATTATGAAGCTCCAGTTTTGACTCTAATGTGGCGTCTCAGCAATCCCACTCCTCATCTTCATGTGCCACGCTCATTGATAAACTATTCATTGCGCACAATGTCGTGCGTCATCTCGTCATCACAGCATTTTAATTGGCTGAAAAGTGACAGGTGCTGGAAGCACAGCCGCTAGCTCAATTATATGTCACTAAGATGACTTGGTTATAAATGAGTTATGAAATGACCAAATTACATTTGGGGGTACATATGGGGATTCGGGCATTATTGATCATACATCATAGAAAGGGTGAAATTAACACACGAATATATGATAATTGTCCTACGTCTGGCAACACTGACAATGAGGCACAGATCAGCTTATATGCTCACTGATTACAGGAAGTAATCAAATAGTACAATAGACAGTTCCTGACAAGCATAACCCCCGGGGTTCACAGAGGTACTTGATTTGAAACATGGCCACATGTATGTGAATGCCCAAATTGAAACGTGTCAGCACTGCCACAAAAATAATTAACTAGATCTACAAATCACCTAAAATACTTATCACAGTTATCTAAGTATAGAGAGGGCAGACCTGTGCACAGGTAGAGTGAAAAGCAACCAAAGCCCAATGCCAAAGGGTTAGTATCTCAAGATACTGTAGATTCAAGACTAACATCTGTATTGCGTGCAAAAATGCAATGTTATCGAACACACAAGCATTGAATGGGTTACGCATTATCTAGTGAAATACATCTAATCTGTCATGACATTGTGTGTCAGTGCTCCAGGGAAACTGCTTCTCTAATTTAGACTTAACTGGTATTTGACATGCATCTGTGTAAATCTGTTTATACAGCAACAAAAAAACTTATCTCAGTAGTGCAACGGCTGCACTTTTTAATACCACTGACACACCACTCTGAAACGCACAGAGGCGGGCATATTGGCTTCACTTTATAAGTTGGATGTCTACATCAAATTCAAAATAATATTTCACTCTCAGATGGATATGTCATTCATATATTTGACATCAGAAAGAGGTATAGCATATCTATTCAAAACAGATCTGAAATCCCATTATTAAAAACTGAAAGTCAGCCTTGATACCAGATAATACTTAGATGCAGGTACTTAGTTCCAAATAAAATCTAGCAAAAATAAATGTTGCAATTAGACAAATAATTTTTTAAGAGAGACAGATTGGTGCTTTTCCCATAAAATTCAGCATTTATTATTATGCAACAAATTCATGGAAAACGATCGACATCCCCAAGTGCAAAACATTACAGATACGACTAGGAGACGTATACCAGGGTGAAGCATGTCTTCTTCGCTAATAGCGATCCAGTTCTGTGCTGCTGGTATGCTAAATGCATCTTACTTTGGGCCAGTATGAGGCAAACAGAGGTTAATGTGTTGTGAAGGCAAAAGGTAAGATTTGAACAGCAGTTTAACACCTGTGCTTTGAAATGTGATTCCATTCATCTTCTCTGATCAGATGCAGTCTGTAGATTGGTACAATAATGTGTGTTCAAAATCAGGCCTTCTCTTTTCCGCCCTCAGGTGACAGAAGTGACTGAAATCTTCCCAGATACCATGTTCGGTCTTCATTTTGAATCGCAATCAGTCTTAGACTCGCTAAGAGATAACAAGAATGCTGACAAGATGTGTACGGCCATGTAATGCCACAAGCACATAACTTTAAACGATATATCAGCAATTTTTTACATTAACCACATTTATATAAATAAATTTACCTCAAGTGTTCAAGGTGAAATGATTAAAAAGCACAAATTCATTGTCATGTGATCTGATCAAAGATAAATAGTATCTACTGGAAGGACTGCTGCTCTAAATACGTGTCCTCATTCCTCTGTCTTCGCTTGTAACTTGTAATTGGATAGAATTTAGTTTAGGATTTTCAATCAACCCAGACGCCAAGGCAAGGCATTTATATTAATATGCCAGATTGGGAAAGATTAAATTAGCATTGAGCTTGTTCCTAGGTTGTTCAACATGGCATAACTTTTATAATCATGTCTATGGTCCCTTTATAATTTGGTGATTTTGGTGGAATTGATGATGATAAATGATGATAAATATAATTTGTCTAGCTGTAATTGAGCTGCACCATGTTCCCACCAAGCTACAATAAGTATTTGAGGCATGAGAGCCTCAAGGTTATCACTTAAAAGCAAGTACAAATTTCCCCAGGTGTCTGAATGTCTGAATAATGAAAAGCAGTTTATTACTTTGGATCATTAATCATGCATTAATATAAAAATAGCGGAAGTTGGTGAAAGAGTTGTCTTGCAACTGCGGTAGAGAAAACCGGTAAGGCAAAACATTCCCAGCTCCCTTGGAACAGCCAAGTTATAGAAAAGGTGGGACAATTTGATAAATACATAAAACTATTTTGTGCAAAACTCATAATTGCAGCTGACCTCTTAATGAGAGATTGTTAATCTTGTATTCGACTGGTTGCCTCTGCCTAAAATGGTGAAATTCAACTTACAACAATAACATTATAACCGATGACAGGTGGATTCATTATAACACTGATTATCTCGTTATTCGACTTTCACGGTTTATGGTGACTTTGTATAGTCATAATTAACGATAACTATCTATTGAGTCTATAGAGTTCAAGAAACATAGTTCATTGATTGGCACTCTATAAGGAAAGGGGTTTGCCATGCAGTTTGCCACTTTATCACTTTATTTTATTCTGTTTTCATTGACATGTTACATTTGTCTTGCAATTGTCCAGCAAAAGATTGTTGTTTTTGTTTTTTTTCCATCTGCTCTAATTCATACCACTACTGAAAATTATTTTAATTTTGTTTGGGCTTTCTTAAGTTCATGGATTTCCATTTTAAATAGAATAGATTAGAATAGAATGTAAAAAAAAAACAAAAAACAATTTTTCATTATAATTAATGTAATTAATTATAGTAATAAATAGTACATGATTTGCACTGAAGGAAAATGTTGTTGTTTTTATTGTTTTAATGACTGTTTTTGTATTTCTCCATCTAACTGCTGAAGTGAATCACATGAGCAAGAGGATGTGAATTTAAATTTATTTTCCATTTTATGAAATATAAAAAAATGTTTGTTCATATAAGTTGTCTTTTTTGTCAGTGTTTATAGGCAAAATAGTAAACATAATGACATGAAGTTCAAAAATGATGTGTTAGTCTTTTTATTCAATGCCAAAATAAATAAAAATATGTCAAATACTTCTATGAAACGCATTTATTTGAAGGTATGCAGTGCAACTTTTATTGAAATGGAAAATTAATCTCTGTAATAAACAAATATTAAGCAATGTATCAGACTTCATCATATTCCACTGAATCACACCAAATAATATTGAATGGTTTAGCATTGAAATGAATCATGTCTGAATGTTATCAATGGGCATGTATAAATTGATATCAAATCATTTTATATGAAGGAGTTGCAATTTGTTCTGCTACAAAAGAAAATTAACCTAAGGGTGAAAGAAAACAAACAAAAAATATGCACAGGAGGTACATTTTCTATTTCGCCCTAAATGTAGCAATGGGATTTACAGACTGAAAAACTGAGGAAAGATTCATCCTTTGCTTTGCTTCATAAAATAATAAGCTGTTCCTCATCATTGGCCATCTGCACTAAAATAAACCAATGCTCTAGGGAGCCCTAATGTTAAAGTTTATGGCAACCACTATAAACAAGGACTATGTTGGAGGAGAGGGTTTGTGTACTGGTGTTCTGGCAGACAAAGAAATCGAAACAAAGGCAGGCTCCTTTGTTTGACTTCTCCTCATGTAAGCTTGTGTCTACAGACCACCTGACGCAGTCTTTTACCAGGGATGTGGCCACAAGGAACCGGCTGAATGGTGAGCCTAACCAGCCGAGCAAAGGAAGGCATGTCATCCATCCGCATATTCTAGATTGTTAGAGGAGACCATCAAAGCAAATTATTCATCTACACAACCCTAAGAGCAAGTTTGTGAACTTAGCTCTGTGTCCATGGCATGATAGCGAGAGATTTGCTGAGATCTACCAGGATCATTCGGTAACAGAATTGGTAAAAACGACAAATGTTGTTCATCAAGTCTGACATTCAAATCAAAGATTCACATTGTCCTTGTCACATTTCCAGCTTGAATTTCCTTCTTCTGTCGACTAAAGAAGACATTACGGTAGCTCTTTACATTACAGCACGGTAATTATATAGTATTAATGGGGTAATAGTTTGGTAAAAATAGGTAATAATTAAGTAATACTATGTAGTTACCAAAGTAATAACAAATGTATATTATTACATACATTATTATATGTATGTATAATAAATATGGTAATTATAGCATGGTAATAATGCTAATAATTTAGTCAGAATTTGGCACATATCAATCAACCTGTGAAGATCTATCTCTTATACATTGTGTTTTATTCTAATGATTCATATTATTGTCTAGGGGGCTTTTTCAGTGAGAAAAAAATATTTTCAGCTATAACTCAAAATCTATTTCATAGCTAATTTTCAAATTTATTCCCACATAGACCCTAGTGTGAAGAAGAACTGGTTCGATTTTGAGAAAGGTAGGTTCTATATTTCTGACACTAGGGGGAGCTTTCTCTCCAAACATCTTCAGGTCATAATTTCTCAACCATTGGTCAAATTTGGTGCAGATGTATACATGTACATTTTATTTCAGTAGTTTAATCAGGGGGATGCTTTTACAATGCAGGGCATTGGGGACTTTCCCCAGAAATACTCTTGCTGTCGGTGAAGAAAGCATAGGCTTAGTTATTAATTAGCCTCAGTGTGTCACTACACTTCATATCTGCAACCTGATGCTGACTGAAAAATGAGTTATATTGCTACTTTGCTTACATCACTTAGCAGGTATAATAGCTTACTAACAGTAAACTGCTTTGATGGTGACTGTGGATATTAACATCTTAAATCAGAGACTCAGTGAAACCAAACTGTTTCATTGACAATATACTCCCCTTGGACATTCCATTGTTACCTAGATATCCCTGCTGTTTGTAGACCTCTGCTCTCCCCAAAGACATTTAGTAAAGGGAATACACACGTCCACAACATCCCTCTCAAAGCAGTGTATTTGGTAATATGGAACAGAGTTATGCAGGAAAGGTCCCAAAGCAACTGATCCATATTATCCTCATGACAGCAATCATCACACTTACAGTCGGCAGTGACTGCACATGCACCAGGTGATATACCAGCCCTCTCCACACCCGGGGAATGGAGATCTCCAGACTTCACCGCAAACTATGTTGCCCTCTTTCCCTCCTCCTCACTGGATTGAAAGTGTAGGCCATTAGGTGTTTGGTTCATCCACAAAATCTTCAAAATTTCATAATCAATCATATTTCATTTTAATTTCATTTAAATACTACTGTGCTTCAGAGGAGCCCTCCATCATTATGCAGTGTAGAATGCACCAGGAATTTGGTTGCCATAATTAGGAGAAGTAAACTTTATTATTCATAATACGTTTGTTTTTTAAGATAAAATCAAAAAAATAAATTAAAAATGTTTTATTTGTACTGTAAAAAAAGTTGGATATATCATCCCCTTTTCAAGACAATATTTCCGTTGAGCTATGCAGGTTTGTTGGTAACTGACTGGTCATTTTATTAAAATGACACAGCAGGACAAGCAGAAGTCCAATTCACAGAATTTGACACTGTTGGCTTATTTGAATTAAAAATCCAGCAAAGGCAGATAAAACAATGATTTATTACCCTACTATTTTAGTCATGACATTCAATAGATGGTTAACTGTTCTGTAAGTCTTACCTGGTGTCTCCCCATTTGGCTTTGGTGGTTTGATAGTTTCCCCGAAGGTTACAGAGGACTTAGTGGTGCTTAGCGTCTTGGGCTGTGGTGTAGTAACCACTGTGAACGTCCTTTGGGAGAGCCTGGGTGTAGTGCTAGTGGTTGTAGCCACAGTGGTCGTTGAGATCCTGGTGGACATAGTTATGTTGGCATCCTTGTCACCTTCATCAAGACTATCTGTCCCTGTGGGTCCCCAGTCGATAAATCCGGCTACTGTGGTAGTCCGGCCCTCCTGAGACTTGTCGTTAGTGTCCCATTTCAGCTGCCTCCTAGTTCTACGTAAAAACTTCACTGAGTCCCCTTTTCTCCCTGTGGATAAAGCTCTTGGTGTTTCGGCTATTACATCCAAAGGATCGCCTGTCTCCATTTTAGAGTATATCAACTGGCACTCCTTACATGATGTTTGTCCTTTATGCACTGGCTTACGATGCTTTTGACTCTTGTACTTTGGCCCTATACCTACCCTGTTGTCTTGGGTTGGAGGTATAGGATTCAAAAGTCGGCGGGCAAACGGGTTCACTGCTCTCCAGTGAAGCTTGTTTGGCATGTCCCAAAGTGATTGCCAGCGAGGTCGTGAGCGAGGCAATGATTTGGCCGAGACCTTGAACCCTGGACTCTGATTGAGTGGGCTGCACATGGAGAAGTCCAGGGTGAGGTGGGTCATGGCCAAAAGGATCCACATCCGATGCCCAACACAGCTGCCTGGCCTCAAACCGGACAAACTGCGGAGAATGTAGAAAATACATGAGAGAGAGGGTTTTGAATTTAGACACAGTATATTCAGTGTTCAGATCAAAAATACTAGGTTAATTCTGGATCCAACATTCATCCGTCTCCACAGATTTACATCTTTACACACAAATAAGTATCAACATTTTGGAATCTGATTTAACTGAGCATCAATAAGAATTAACTGCATGATAAAGGTCTGACAAAAGTCAAAAAGTATATGTTGTAAAACAGTGTCAGTGATTCTGGAGCTGCACTTCTTCATCTGGATGTTAGAAGGAGTGAGGATTTATCCTTGATCTTACCAATTCATATCAATCCAGGGATTCCATTGACACACAAGGTCAGGTCTGGTTAAGCCAATCATCATATTCAACATTATCTCCCAGAGACTAAAAGTCATCTGATTCTCAAAGGACAATTTGATTAGGCAGTGCAATGATGAGGCAACACATAACTCCAGCAGAAAACACAGCATGACAAAAACACGGCATAAATCTACACCCATATAGCTACTGCCAATCCAAAATGTTCTTTTCTTAGTACTGCTACTTCCTGCATGGATGTTTTTTCTGCTGATCAACATCATGGCAAGGTGAGTGACAGCAGTGATTTTACAGACAACCTTCAGTGACCCCTGGGAAAAAGCTACACATTGACTCCTATGAGAAAAACCTCATTAGGTCTATCTTTCATCTCTGCTGTCCTTGTCAAGTTTATGCTCGCATCAAGGCTAATTTTGGAAAGAGGGCAGAGGTAATGATGGATGGAAAAGTGTAAATCATCAACTATTAGAGAAATATCAAAGATTTCACCAGGTTATAGCTGTAGTATGTTTTTTTTTGTTTTATGCCGCCGGCAAGAGATTGATGAGATTATCTCATTTGTGCCCTTTTAGTGTGTTTCTGTGTGTGTTTGGAGGAATGATGACACAAAAACGTTTTTAACAGATTTTAATGATAATTTTTTGAAAGGAAGGCCATGGGAGGGGAACAGGTGACTCGATGTTTTTGTACCACTTTACAGTAAGCCTCACCTTATTAAGGATTTATGAATGTTTTGTACATAGTTTACTAATTAAGTTGTAAATACTTTACAAATCATTAATAAGCTGCTCTAACTCATTAGATATAAAGGGTATCAGAGACCTGATGCATCTTTACTGCTAACCTTATACTGCCAAATATTTACCAACATTTGTAAATTTAGAGCTATGTTATAAGCTGTTTATGAATATTAAATAATTACTTATAAGTGTTATAAGTGTTTAAAACCTTATTTGTAGCCTTACTATAAACCATCAATAAATATTTTATAAAGGGGGTCTTACTGTTAATTGGCATCAGATTTTGAGGCATATCTAGTACAGAGGCAAACTATCCATTGCCATATCTGCCCCAAACCTCAGACTTAATACATCAACATCAACAGGGGCAACTGTAAATTACATTTTCCTCAAGTCTGGACTCCCAAGTTACTGAGTGCTCTAAGCAGAGCCATTTTTTGTGTGTGTCCGTGTGTATATCATGCCAAACCAATCAGAGGCAGAGTAGGTCATGGCATTGGATAACAATGCTTATATTTTCTTTGCTGAGGTATGCGGTCTGTAGGTGCCCTCTAGTATTTTCCAGTTATTTAATTCTGAATCATATTCCTCTCAGTCACCTAACCTTTGAATTGAGTTCTGACGGATCAGCAAACCACTAAATAACTTCAATGACATTTTAATTGAGCCATAAATGGTGACTGATGTGGTCATAGAGGTGCAGTGACAAGGTCAGCGTATTACCAACATTTAAAAATATAGTTAATAATTCATCTCTTGAGTGTTTTGGCCCTGACCTCAGTCTGAGATCCTGACACGTCCACAATCAACATACTCGAGGCAAGTGAATTTATGTAACTATCATGGCCAAATTAAAGCAATATCTAATGAGAAAAGCCGCGTTGCCCGTAAATAATATAATGTGGTGTATGGAAGAGGGAAACGTGGTTTTTAGTTATTTGATGTCTATGTTTTTTAAGCACCTTCTCTTAACCATGTTGGCCAAAGTACTGAGATCAGAGGTCAGAGGGGCCAGAGGGCAGACGGGTAATTCCTTCAACAGCAGGCAGTATTATAAGTAATTAACTGTCACAACAAGCCTATATTTAACAGGTTAATTTTAAAACTACACAGAGCATGCTCAGTGGTGCTTGATTTCTAAAGACAAGAAAAACAAAAAGCTATTTTGCATATGAAATGACAGTTGGTCCGTTCATGGGTTTCCAGTCATCAGTTTTAGAATGCCTGCTCTAATCATGAAAATATATTAATATAAACTGCAAAAAAATGTGACAATATAAATTTCATTGAAAGATTTACATCAATAAGTTAACGTCAAAAGCTAAACATTAAGTTCTACACAATCTTGTGACTTTGTTTAATGTAAAACTATTCATCAAAGTTCAATTACTTATCCAGCTCACAATATATGACAAGAAGTTGATACACAATCAAAAATATAACTCATTTTACAGAGAAGAATACAATAGTCATTTTTTTATGGGCAGGATTAATTGTAGTAATGAATTACGTTTTCTAAAAACACATCCCAGAAACAATAGTTTAATTAGAATTGCAATTTCCTTTTTTCTACAATCAAAGCAAATTATGACTTAAAATGCATTTACAAAATGATTCAACCTCCCGAATATCATCCCTCTTAACAGGACACATTTGAAAATACATTGTAAAAACAATTAGTCAACTTTCATAGACAATGGAGCGGAAATAATGTTTTCACTGATTCATTACTCAAGAATGACTGTCTAGTCTTCTTTGACATCCCACATAATGAAAATATTATTTGGAAGTACGCTGCACAGATGGCAGTTAAAGTGCAGTATTCACAGCATCAACATACCCGATTGGTTTCTGGATGAAGTATGAGTCTGGTGTCCTATTTTATGAGCACATGTTCTATTGTACCGTCATTACTAACTTCAGAATGTAGTTAAGCCTCAACAATATGGCAGGAAATCCCTTTAGAGGAGATTGAGCTCACACTGTCCTTACTTCGTTGCTTCATTCTTATCCTCACTAGCCATTGTGAGCATACATGCAATTACTGTGGGGCATACATGCAGATACATTTTAATGGGAAAAACTCACATAACAGAAAATTTGAAAGCGGTTACATTTGCGTATGAGGGCTCATTCCTATGCAAATGTTTACTGAAGGACTATGGGATGTTAAAGTTGACTACGAACTACTTTATATGCATTAACCAGGCAGTTTCAAGTCCAGGATCTCAATATACCAGGTCCATTCTAGAGCCAGAGATATTACTTTGTGAAGTTATGGAGTGGGTTTTTAATTAGCGTGCTTGTTGGCCTGCAGGAGCCAGGTTTGAAGGTCAGCTTAAGCATTGCTGGATGATTATTTTATCCAGGACTTGACGGATATCAGATGAAAATAGGCAGCCTGCGCTTCTGCTCACAGACACACCAGGCAAAACAAAATATCTGTGCCTCGCAGGGACACACATGATGGAACCCCATCCATCAGAAATCACTCATACAAATATAAAACATCATGCGTGCTGTTTTTAAGGGTAGATCAATATTAGCATATTAAGATTTGAAGAAATTCCTATGGCATGTCCATAGCAAAAGCCCCTCCTTTAAACATTCATAGCAGGCAGATAATGGCAGCCAACCAAGAAATTACATTAAGGATATTTAATTTTTTCCTCTCAGGAATAAATAAATGAACAATGAATTAGTATTGAGCCAAATTTCACATATTCTTGTTATGGTATATAGTTTGCGGGTTAGACGATTTACTTAAAGATTAGTTATAGAGCATATACACCATTATTTATATCTGTATTCATATTCTGAAGGGACACGGCTTTTATTATCATTAATATTGTATTATTGTAGGAGAACATTATAATGTTTTCAGATCAGAAGTTTCAATATCTATTTGAATACTATTTCCAGAACAGCATCATTGAATATAAGATATAAGAAGCATGAACTAATTTTCATACCTACTAAATTGCACTTTTTTACAGTTTAGTTAAGTTTATTTTGCATTCCCATTTGTTTTTACCATATTATGGTAACATTTACTCTTCCTGGGGTCAACACAAAAAGGCAATAAAAACAAAACATTGAATAATACTTATAGCCTACTACAATATCAACAAATAAAATGAGAAAATGTGTTGCACAAGTCGGGTTGGGACACCCGCCACTCACATAAATGACATTCAGAACTTTATGTATAAACCAAGAGTAATACAGTTAGGAGAAACCACTTTTATTACCTTATTATGTAACCTTACTATAGAGTGCATGAATAGATTAGGTAGAATATTCTCACAATATATATAGAATTTAAATGTATTTAAAGATAATGATTTGCAGGCAGATGTTATACTAAAAGTCCAAGCAGCCATATGAACTAAAATAAAATGAATAATATACTTTCTTCTCATATTCAGTGAGACACAATTTAAACATAACTTGCTAAAAAGACATGTGTAATATGCTGCAATGATATATATAATATAATCATATAATTACAACCACTAACAGCTGAAGTGAATATCTCTTTACAGCGTGTTAGAAGCATGAAAAAAGGGGCAGGTGTAAGGATTTGACGGACTTTGACAATGGATAAACTCCAATGGCTAGACGATTGGGTGAGGCAATGTACAAAATTGCAGTTTTTGCTGGGTGTTTCCAGGCCTGAGTGGCTGGTACCCACAAAAGAGGTTTTTAATAAAGGACAAGCAGTGAACTAGTCACAGAGTCACAGGGTCATGGGGCCCAAGGCTCATTGAGCAAGTGATAGCCTGTGTGGTCCAATCATACAGAAAAGCTAGTGTAGCACGAAGCTGACCCCTGACCACTGCTGAACGTGTTTGCAATGGGCATGTCAGCATCAGAACTGGACCATGGAGCAAAGAAAGAAGATATAACACAGCAGTCTCATTTTGTTCGGTATCTCACTGGCTGTTCAGTGAATGTATGTTGCTTTTCCTCAGGAATTGAGGACACCAGGACACACTATGGAAAGAAAACAAGCCCGGGTGTCAGAGGCCTCTTATAATGCATCCTGCTACACTACAAAAACGGTTCAGGGATGGTTTGAGGACTATGACAAGTTCAAGGCCTTGTTTTGGCAATCCATTCGAGCATCTGTGGTATGTGCTGGGCAAACAAGTCTGATCCACTAAAGCCCCATCTTGCCATTTACAGGATTTAAAGCATCTGTAGCTAATGTCTTGGTGCCAGATACAACAGCCAACCTTCAGAGGTCTTGTGGAGTTCATATCCTGATGAGTTAGGGCTGTTTTGGCATTTGCTGCCCCCCATCACCATGTTGTCTGCAACATGGTTGATGGGGGGATGAACACTGGGGGGATGAACATTTTTATGTGTGTATTTGTGTTTGTTTGTATGTGTGAGTCTTTCTGTGTGGGTGCCTGTGATAGCAACATCTGCTGTCCTTGATACCCAAGCAATGAAGAATTTTAAGAGAGTGTCAGTGATGTAACAATACATGTAAAATGTGAAATGTCAGAGCAATATATGTGGATAATGCATCTCAGTCCAAAAATGAGGGTTCGCCAGCGTTGACTTCTTTCTCTTTGGTGCCAATTTAAGCTGTGCTAAATTCTTTAAATCTATTTCCTGTGCCTTCTGCAGCCCATTCCAAATGTGACTGACACAAGGGTTAGGATTAGTCCTTGATGGGCACAACAAAGAAAACACATGATCTTCATGTTTGACAACCGCAGTCGGCAACAGAAAATTAGGGTTTCTGTTTTGATATAATAACATTGACATATCAGTGAAGATAAGATTTATGTAACTTAATAGTGATTAAGATTTAGTCATGAATAAATAATATTCTCCAACAATCTTTGTAACATACCTTTGGTGAAAACGGCCGTCAAAAATCTCACTTAGATTTGAAGAAACTTTGGCGAAAACAAGGTTTACAAACCAGAAATGATGACTTGCGAGTCAATTCACAGCAGAAACTTTCCATCTCCTCTATGATGGATGAGTTGCTTTCACTTTCCGTCAATTTCCTCGAATCCGAAAATCCTCTGCTGCATAAATAAAGAAAAACACTACACTGATAATTTATTGCACTTCACCATTTACCTGTCTTTGGAAATGGAACCCTCACATAACCAACCTAATACGATCAAAAGACATGATAGAACGAATAGTAGCCTGTGCCAAAAAGATTCACAGCATAATCCTGAATCAATTGATTGAGCAGAGGGAGAGAGTGGTTAATTAAAAAGGTCATTTATACTGACTGTTATTTCTTTAAAATGAAGCCTACTTTGCATAAGAGGATGCTGTCTACATCCCTAATGCCAGATTGTTGAAGTGCCCTTCTATGGTTTTGCATTGTTTCCCTGGTGAATTCAGCTTTTGACAGTTCTTCCTCTCTGCAGCTAAAAGACTACATCCCTTTTGATGAAGCATTTCACCTCCTTCTACTTTACATTTATTATCAGCTCAAGGGTGTAATAAGGTTGATATTGATTGGAATGTGCTTCAGTGACAGCAGAAGGACCGTCTATAGTGTGCAACCGAAGGTTGAGTGGCTTTATGTGTTGACAGGATGGCTTGGCGTAATAGTTGGGTCTAAAGTTAGAACCTGGCTGCTGTGAAATTCACACTCACACAAGCTTGTCATCTACTTATGGTTGTTTTCTGCTTTTCGCTTGATACTGAAGAGCCACGCAATAGTTCTCCTTCTGTTTTACCTCCACTTCCAAAATCATGGAGTTAAGTTAAGCCTTTCACAGAGACCAGAGATTGGACCAACTGGCAGACAAGACTAAGACGCAGAGCAGTGGCAGTTCAAGCGACTTGATAACATTTTTTTCCAATTTATTTTGTCAAAACCATGAGATCAACCCTTTAGAGAACACCATCCCAAAAAAACAAAACAGGGACAAGTCAAAACTAAAAGAAAATACACTGGGAAAAGCATACGCACAGGAAACACTGGGAAAATGTCTGAGATGAGCAACATGAAAACACATGAACACCCTGGCATGGCAGACAGATCACCACAGACTTGAATACACAGACTAACGAGGAAGATGGGGAACAGGTGAGGCCTGCGGACAGGTGAGATCATTCAAACAATCAAGGAAGAATGTCATGGCCCTAGTGGTCGTCCGTGTATGTGTTGTTACATTCCCCCTTTTAGGTAAGGCTTCGCCTCTTCCTCCTGTTGCAGAGAGTGGCTGCAACTCAGGATGATTTTGGTGATTGGGCCTGCTGTTAAAAGCCCTATTTGGTCCCACTGAGACAGGACCAGTGGGTCAGACATGGCATTGCTGTTGTGGCTTTTTGTGTTGAGAGCTGTCTGAGCAGACTTAATACTTCCATGGTGGAAAGCGATTGTTTCAGTTGTAGTTTAGTGATTCTGAGTTTAATCTTGTTTTGTTTTGTTAAAAGATGGCTCCCTTTTGAAGAGCGTTTTTTGAGTTAACAGTTAAATTTCGTTTTGGTTTGAATAAATATTTGAGTTGCTCATTTGGTATACTGTCGTGAGTCTCATTATTTTTTAAAAATACTGGTAACAAATATATTTTACCTACATCCTAGACGACACTGGGACTTAACGAGGAGGCCGACATGCAGAACCAGGCCTAGACAAATTCACAGAAAAACAAAAGGGGAGTGGAACAGAGAAGGAAATAAAGTTTTAAATGAAAACAAAAATAAACAAACCTTCAAAATAAAAAATAAAACACAACAATAGCAATATTAATTTGGGCGGGCTGTATCTCAGTGGGTACAGTGGTCACATCGTTGGGTCCTTGGGCAAGACCCTGAGCCCAAAGGTTCATGGCCTTCCAAGATGCTTTGCAGGGGCTGCACACCGTTCCTGCAGGGGTGTAACTTCACAATGCTGTGCTGTATAATACATGTGATAATGATTATCCATAATTATTATAATGTTATCAATAAACCTAATGAACCTCATAACAAGAAATTGGTTTGCATTTGCAGGGGCAGCCTTCTTTTGTCCTCTAATAATCTAGGCCAGCTGACCCGGCATGCAAACCAGCATACTAACTACGTGATTAAAATCTATAGACCAACAGTAGGTAAACATCGCTGGTAATAATTAATATTCTGTGTTTTTCCCGGAATCGAATTTTGAGCTATAAATAATTACCTCTGCCAAGAAGGTAACGTTGTTCTGGTTATTTGTTCATTAGGATTAATCGACTATCTATACTCTTCATAAGTAATTGTGTCCATAAAAACATCCCTGGGATTGGCATTTTTTCCCATGTTTTGCTGAAAAAGTTTTTAAAAAAATCATCGGAACTAAGAAAATGAAAGTAAATTAGAAAGTTTGATGGTTTGTTTGCATGCTAATAGTATGGAACCAAATTTAAGCCAGCTGCAGTCACCAAAAGGAAACTTACTAAGTGCTTGCAACGTGTCGAGCATCTTGAAAAGGCAAGCACTGCCCCCCCCCCCGCTCTTCTTTAACAGATGATCAAAGTAGTTGTGTGCTATGAAGGCAATTATGTACTGAAATTTTTTTGCAAACTATGTGCGAATGGGGCCCAGATAAGCAAAGAAACAAAGGGCAGGGTATAGTCTCTGTCAAAGAGGCAAACTTTAAAGGCTCCTCTGAAGCCTTTTAATCTGCTGCCTCAATGTTTTAATAATCATAGGAAGTCAGGCTTAACAAAAAGTTGCAAAAAACAGATAAGAATGCATTTAAGTAACACTACACATAGGGACTATTAAAGTAGGCCAAATTTAGAAGCACATTCCTGTATATAAATTATTGTCATGGGACTAGGGGCCAAATTAGGATTATCTGACTCATTGAACTCATCCTTTGCGTCATGTCAGACCTAGTAAAACAAAACTATTATCTCCAAAGCCATTCAGATATCACACCTAATTATGTCTCTTACATTGTGTCTCTGACCCACTTCTCCTCTCGTCTTCACACTGTGATCACTTGTGCGAAGTAGGTCTTAATTAGAACTTCTTGGGAGTTTTACAGAAGTCAGGCCTCAGCAGATGGGCTTCCTACCTGAGGGAGGTGAAAATGGTATTTCATCTTCAGCGCTCTCCACCCGGACGGCCATCAATAAAAAGTTTTATATGCATGTTTTCGACAGCCATGCCACTGCCTGCACATCAATTTATAACCAACACAACCACTGAGAGGCACCTTGTTAATGGTGACTTCACCTCCACCCTTCAAAAACTAGGTTGGACTGCAGACACATTACACAATGTGAGATTTTACGAGACTCAGTGGTTCACTTTATGAACCTCTTAGTGGGGTCATAACTGTGTAAATGTTTTCAGGGTACAGAATATAAGCAGTGTTTTCGTTCTGGTTGATTGTAGCAATAGTTAGAGCATCTACATGGTGAACTTTGGTATCCGTGTCTCTCCCACACACTTCTAAATACGGCGCTTGGAAGAAAAAAGAAAATCCACGGGGGAAAACGTTCACCAGCCGTAGTTCACCAAGTTCCCAGCTCTTGTGGGTGTTTTTCTCTAGTGGGTCGACAAAGCCCCAGCAGGAGGTTGAAATGAGACTTTGCAAGTATATATGGTAGGACTTCATACAATAAGAAAACTTACTTCCACTGACTTCACTTTTTTTGCTTTTTAATTTTGTTGCTCTTTTGTTGGCTGCAAGAATACTTACGTCATTGTTAAATTAAAAAAACAACTCATGAGAACTGAGCAATCAATTGTATGCTTTTGCAGACGTGGTACGTGGTTCTTGTTGAGGGTCTCTTAACCTTACTGCAAAATACTGTTTTTTTGTTCATTTTAAATGAACCATTCCTCCTTAACTTAATCATATCTCACCATCATATAATGATTTTTTTTTTAATTATAAATGAAAAAACGGTGTTTTTAAAAACATTTCATATAATTTCAAACATGAATCTTGATTTATTTGTAGACATATTACATAAGAGTAATTTGTTTTGATATTTCAATTTTTTTAACATTCTAATAGAACACCTAAATTCATACTTTGAATACACTAACAGTTCATCATTTTTTGGGATAAAATGTTGAGGAAAATATACTTAATTTTCCATATGCCAAAACGTTAAATAAAAATGATAACGTAGTCTTTTTTTTCTCAAAAATATGCGTTGTGATGTAATGTAATGACTATCTATTGCCGTAATAAGCAATTGATTTGGTAATGACATTTCATACAAACAGCTAAAGTAAAACATATGAAATTATCCTCCTTAATTAGAAAATGTTTAATAGCTTGTTACAAAAAGCTCAACTTCATAATAATGCTTAAAAAAATTTAACAAACTAGTATTTCCTTGGCTTAGGTTGATGTATGGTCAAAAAGAAAACAAGAGATCAAGAAACAAAGAGTTATAAAATGTGTTAAACCCTTGTTTTTCTCACATACTTAGTGTCAAAATTAGTTTAAAAAGTCTTTATTTTCTCGGTTGATGTGCATAATAAAATAAACAGTAAAGCTTAAAATTAATGTCTATAGAATCACAACACACAACATTAACAATATGAGTATCCAAAAGGGACGCACAGACAAAATCCCAGTGCAAGTTGACAAATCACAGTTACACCAATTTATTTTAGGCCTTTTTATGTCAACATGCATTTTAATGTTTCATTTTGACTACAACTGGCAAAAACCAAGACGAAAGACAACTCAAAGGTATAATGGACATCCACAAGTCTGCTCTCCTCATAAGATCATAGCCGTGGTACCTTCCAATCGAACCTCAAAGCCAACCGGGCCAAAATATTTTGGTACCTAAGAAGGTACCATCTTATAAAGTCTCCCTTTGTGCTTTGATGTAGGCATCCTAGGCCAAACTTTAGCAAGCATGTTGGTATGACAGGGCCTAAAATAAATACGTGTAATATATAAGTTTAGTTCAACTTGCACTATTATATGTATATTTACTGTCAAATGCCCGGATAGATTCTTAGTCAGTTTCCAGGGTTTCCCTATTTGAGAAAAACCTTTTCCAAAATAAACCATGCAAACCTAAGATTCATGCGTTTGTGTTTATTGCTTGTGTCGTTACCACTTTTAAAATACAACCGCCTCTAGGCCTTACCAAACACTTGAAGTGAACAGCATACATTACACGGCTGGTTTCAGGACATTCAGGACTTCTTAGTCAGCATTTCCCACGTATACCCAGCAGTTTCAGATTCAGGTCCTACTCATGCTTAGATGTGGAGTATTCTTGTTTTCTTTTTGAAGACTTGCAGTCCATATATTTATAGGAAACCATAATTCTAATCATAAAACGACATGTTTCATGCCCCGGAAACATGTTTCATGTTGAACTACATTTCATATTAATGATCCTGCAAGGGTGATCATAACAAATCTGTAATAACACAGTTAACTATTCCTTTCACAATATGAAATGCTTCCAGATGCCAACAACTAGTTTCTGGTTGGTGAAACTATTCATACAGTAGCTACAAAATCATGACACTGTCATAACATTCCTCCACAACATCCACTGTGGGTTAGTCATCTCTCTCTTTAACCAATAAGAAGCCCGACAATTTTTTCCTGAACGGAAAATTAGAAGGGATATAAAATCGACCTAATCGACCACACTAGAGAAGGGATTAATTGAATTTCTATAATTGTATTACGTCAACTAGACACACAAATAAAATAACCTTATTTTATTCTACACATATGGATTTTTAAGTTGAGATACACATGATGAAAAAAAGTTTGATCTAAATACATTAATTTTTTTGGGGCCAGATGACATAATAAAAGTTTGGTTTTGATGGAGTATATCCAAGAAACCAATTTTAAATGCCGGCTCTTGTCAGAGATCTGTAATATTACTTGTAGTATACGTTAAATTGGGCTTTTATGGTAATTATTTCCCCTCGTAAAAAAAATAGCTTGATAAAAAATGAAAAACGCTTTTTACGTATTTTTCATTTTTGACTGGCAAAATATATCAAATTTGTGCTCATTATATTTTATGACACCATAATACAAAAATATGTTCCTGACTTGTCTAATATCAATTTGCTTCAAATATTGGAATGTTAAAGGATAACCATTAAAAAGAAAAAGGTTCAAGATGAGCTCTTAGGGATGTAAGAAAAACAGAAAAACAAGGATAAGGATGTACAAGGTACTTTCTTTAACATTTAATAATCAATAGATCTAGTACTCAGAGGGTCTAGTAGCTATGCTGATAGACTGAACAACATTAAAGGGCTATGGATTAAGAATACACAAAAGACACTGGGATGCGGGTGAGAGCTCACACAATCCATTTCCATTCAACCACCTTCCATGATTCTGCCGGCCCCGAGCACAGCCCGTTCACACCGGGGACAAGATTCTTAAAATAGAGATGGGGGATATAGAAAATGCATTTGCATTACCCTCAGAGAGTGACAAAGATGGAGAAAGAGAGGAGACAACAGGAAAGGAGTTGTGAGGCACTATTTCCCCTCAGGGGGTAAAAACTCTGACAGCATTCAGGCCACAGAACAAGGACACTGCTCCTTTTAGATGACAAATGATGAGAGGGCAGCGAATACAAGAGTGCAAATTGGACTCTACATGCCGAAACATGGCCCCACATGGACAGAAAGAAAGAATGAAAGAAAGACATACTATGTATAGTACATTTACATATCTATTACATATCTCTTGGGAGATGAATGATTTATTTTAGGTGTTCTCTGACAAAATAGTTCCGGTGCCTCTAGGAGAGGTTCTCCTTCAACAACCCTTTTCAATTTACATTCTCTCAACCAATAGGAAAGCAACATCATTTCTAAGTGTCAAACCAAATTTAATAAGAGTCCATATTTTGGAACCTGCTGAAACTATTTTCTTTTATACTGCTAATAATATGGTTTTAATTTTAAAAAATAATAATAATTGAGGTGTATTGGTGAAAGAACTATTTGCAACAAGGTTGTGCAGGGTGGTAAAGGCACTTAATGTAACTATGGAAAGGTTCCTCTGGACCTAAAATTCTTATTATTAAATATACAGTGGATATATAATAGGCTTATGCTGTCATCTCCAAGAAACCCCCAATCCTCTGCGTTGTATAAAGCAATCCCCTTGATGGAACTCATCCGATTAAATGTGAAGTTATATAGTTTTTGTCGTTACTCTAACGAGATAACTTTTTCCAGTACAATACGATATATATAAGACAGATTTCCTATAGGCAGTTTATGAACTGAGGTAAATTTGGACATGATTTGGACTGAGTAGTACTAACGGTTAGGATGCTAGGTTTGAAAAACAGTATTTTCTGTTAAAAAAGCTCCACCTTGTAACTAAAATTTGAACGATTAGAGTAAAATAGGATACATACAAAATAGATCGACTTTAGTCGATTCGTCTGCACCTAATTTTGAATAAATTGGACCGACATTTGATAAATTATGGCCCAGAAATCTAGTAACGTTTATATCCAACTGACCATTCTCAAAATCCGTCCAGTTCTTTCTCCTACTAAGGTCAATGGGGGTATAACATTTGAAAATAATCCATCAAATAGTTTTTGAATAACACAACGGATCTGTGGCAGCGGTGATGACAAACCCATAATATACAAAACTTATTATACGTGTGTAATGGACATGTAAATGGAATGTGCTTATGGAGCTTTTCTGCTCGACCCCTCAAAGCACTTTTTAACAATTGACACCCATTCACACAAACATTCATACAGGGAAGACTGAGGTGGCGTCTCATCAGGAGCAGTAACCTTACCCGCCATGATTCTCACACCAATGGAACAGCCATTAGGAGCAACTTGGGGTTCAGTATCTTGCTCAATGAGAATTAGACATGTGGACCGGAGTGTCATCGAACCATCAAACTTCAGATAAGTGGACATCCACTCTGCCAACTGACGCCAAAACCGAGATACGTGTGCATGTGTGTTTGTGTAAACTCACATACATTTGTGAGCAGAGTTTCTGACATCCCATCTAGGTAGCTTCAATAACCCATCATATTTGGTTTGTTATAAATATCTCTTAAATGTGTCCTGCTTAGACATACTTAATATTAGGATGTTCTGTCAAGTGATACTCACATCTATTATCTAATTTAAAGAGAGAGCGATGTGGAGATAAACTTTATACAGCACTTACTATTCAGTTTTGAAACCTTTGAGAGATAGGGGAGTGCTATGAAAAAGTTTAGGTAGAACAGTATGAGTGCTTTTATCATTGAAAATTGGATATCAAATAGTTTTCTTATATGATGGACATTTCTAAAATGTTACAAACTTGCATGTTTTTTTATTAAAATTACCTTCTGGACATTAAAAATGAAGTTATTACCAAATACGTTAAATAATATATACAAAAGTGATAAACTGGATGAGAAGACAGTCAGCTACTATCAAGCCCAACTGTTTATGTTGATGGTTTATCCTGCAGTTTCTCCAAACTCTTTACACAAAGCTAAAACATTCAGCCAGGAAACACACAACCAAGAAACATCTTGAGCTCCACAAATCACTGCTTGACCAGCTGATGACCATGCACTCCTAAAAGTACATCAAAGGACTTTTACACTATGATGACAGAGCCAAGCTTTCAGTCAAAAGGACGGCTAAAGCCTCATTACCATCACAGTAAAATCATGAGTGCATGAAGCTTTGTGGATCTTAAATCACTGCTTAATCTCCCCATACTCACTAAAACACACCTCTAAAAAGGAGCATGTACCACAACACCGATGAACAGTGAGTGAAAAATACCATTCTTGATAATGTTTTTAATATACTTGTAATTGTATGGAAATAACTCTGACCTCTGGGATTAATGAAGGAAAACAATTCCATACATATTTATATATTTAAAAAATGAGGAAATGATGAAAGTCCTTCTCTGCCCTTCCCAGATCCTTTCATTCCAGTGTGTAGCTTTAAGAGTGTCTGACCCAGGATAATCACAATTTTAAAAGAGGAGATCAGCAGATGTGTAACGGAAAGCTGAGGCAGCCTCAACTAGGGGGCTGTACTTAACTAGTCCCCTCTTTGTGAAGGAAAAACAGTACAGTAAAATGTATTACACTTAAAAAAAAACAACAATCTGGATGTATTACAAGGTCAAAGTGATAGAATGGTTTAGAAACCGGCTGAATAAATTACAGCATCCAGTCTGGAAAAAAAACAGGAGCAGACATTTGTTTTTATCTTCTCTCACTTGGCATTTCTTTCTTTCTTCTACTTACGTCCAAGTGCTATTTCTGTACATCGTATTTTCCCAGCAAAGCTGTAATCATCGGCTGAAAAGATGAAGATTCAACGAGCATTAATCACAAGAACTACGTTGGACTGAGGGTTATAGCAATTGTATCATGCTGTATTTCGTTGGTGTTAACCTAGGAGACAGAGAGGTGCTGAGATGATCTGTGCACCAATATTGCCCTAATACCTTCAAATCCCACTCATGACATGGAGGTCGGTGATTATATTAAATGATCTGTCATTATATAAGACGAAAAACGGCGATGTCAAGTGTGCAGGTCAGTCATGACAGTAGCTGCTGACCAGCAAACACCGTGGAATGACACCCATGTGCAGAGATGTAGTTTGAAAATGGCTAACATGATATGATGCCTCAGTGTTGATGCTTTTTGTTTTTTTAAAGTTGCCATTCTATTAAGTAGTAAGTTCATAGTAAGTGTTCACTTGCTCTTCACAAGCCAACCATGAGGCTTGTTTTCTTGGAACATGATTTTGCCGTGAATTGTCACAGAGCTAAGCCTATGCTGTTGTCCCCGACAGTAAAGGTATAACCCTGAGAAGTCCCCAATCCCCTGCATTGTAAGAGCAAATGTTATGTTATGTTAAATATGAACCGGTAGATTAAAATATGATGTTTACAAGATAGATCTCCTCAAGTTGATTCATATGCACCAAAGGTGGACTAAATCGGATCGATCAATGTTTGAGAAATCATGACTGAAAACTTTTAGAGATAAACCTCGCCCAAATATCAGATATTAAACAACCCACCTTTCCAAAAATGTCACCACGGTCTACGGTCCGGATCCGTTGGGGTTCAGTTTAACAAATACATTCACTGGTGCTGTTAGCCAGCAGGGAACGACAGGGTGGTATAGATGGAAACACATGATCCGCCGTTGGGACCCCGAAAGGAGCAGCCCAAAAAAAAAAGATTGATGAGATTAGAGATTAGATATTTACAAGATAGATTTCCTCGAGTGGATTTATACGCGTCTAATTTAGACTGAATCAGACCAATGGCTGAGAAATTATGGCCCTAAAACCCTCCAGTGTCAAAAATATTGCATACTTCATAATAAATGAACTGTCCCAGGACATGGTGCTTGAAATTGGTTGAACCATTTGCTGAAGTTAATGAAGCGCTTCAGTCTTTAAATATGTAGACTTTTAAATTGACATCAAAATTGACATCAATGAAAGCTTCTAAAGCCAGATTATGGCGAACAATCGACAAATTAACACTGATTGACTTGTCCTTAGACTTAATATCAAGGACTACTAGGATATTTAATTAATCATTGAGACAGAAGAAAGATCCCTGCAAGTTATCAGGTTTTAGGGACAGAACATTAAAACATATAAACATAATATGATGCAAACTTTACACTCCCTGTGCTGATTCCCACGCATGTCACCATCAGATTCAGTGTGTTCAGTCGCCATCCTGAGGTAAATCACCTACTCTGAAAACAGAAACCATTATTTTACTCCCTGCCCAAAAACAAACTACAGACTTTGTGTCGAAGGACAGAGACGCCTCCGCTGCAGCAAATAAAGTCAATTGGTGCTGAAGTGGATTGACAATAACCTCTAAGTGGAAGCCAAGCAAGAAGCAGTTGCACACATTTGCAGCCCTTACAAAGTATCGGTGAATGTCCACTGAATTCTGCTCAGGACTATTTAATGAGATGTGGATAGAATATTCTGCTTTATGTAGAGATAGATGGATAAGGACGACCCTGATTTGCCCCTTAGCCATGGAATAAATAAAAGAAGACCCTCCCCACTGGTTAACTGGAAGGTTTCTGTTCATTGACAATGATGCCCATATTGCGGGAAAAAATCAATTTGTTGTGATGTGGACAGACCAGAACCACCAACATTGTAGCAGAATGACAAAGGTTCAGTTCAAATGTTCCCAGAGATGTAAAAACAAATCCGTTATGAGATGTCGGAGGAGGAGATGTGGAGAGACCATCCCCTATCACACCAGTAACGTACCTTCCGATGGGCGGATTATCAAAAATAATCTCTTGCGTCCCTTTAGTAATGGAATGGTAAATTATTTGATTTGCCCTCCTTGATATACACCACCCACTGGAAAAAATAACAAAAAGGTAAAAGGAGTATGGATACATTTTTTAGACAACACTGAATGTGTTCTATTCCTAAAGCTATAATTCAAAGTCAGAATCCAGCTCTAGGGTGAAAAATAGCTGGAATCTGAGACGTTTAGCTTCATGTTACAATGTTCTTTTTATACCCAAAAAAGGGTTTTGTTCATAAATCATAACTATGTAATAGTTTGAGATTTGTTTGTTATATTGTCCAGCACTAGCAGATAACAATAGATTCCTGGATGGGTTGACTGGACATAATTGTCCTGAATACTTTTGGAATATTTCGATTGTAGAGTGAAAGTGAGGCACCCCCTCACTTTCACTGTTTTTGCTCTGTTGTAGGGTTCTCTGCACAGTGCAAAACTCTCATGGGGAGGGGAAGGAATTCAGCGAGCTCCAGAAACCCACTTACTGGCACACATTTTACCCATTCTGCTTTTCTCTCAGGTGTCCCTCCTCCTCTTATTTTGTTTTCCTCACTCACTATAGGGAAAGTAAACCAATGAAACCCTAGTGGGAGACGAGAACACTCATTATTCAAAGACTGAGAAGACTGCGGGATTATTCATGCATTCAAACAATACAAAGATAGTTTCTTTTATTAGCTATTTGCAAGTCTTATGACCTCTGGCCCTGCTATCTGTTTCTATGCTGAACCGAATTCTGCCAAGACCAGCAGAATAATGAAACTTTTATTCAAAAGCAAATGTTGCTTTGCAAATGATTGCAAAGCAACTTTGAACCCAGCATCTTTGAACCCGGAAGGTTCAAAGAGCTTATTTAGAAATTCCTGATTGCATCTGACTTTGTATATCTGATATTAAATCAAGAAAAAAAGATTTCAGGACACACTAGTGTTTCTAATTTCATCAATCCTTTCAGAGCAGAGTGAGGGGCGAGTTTCGATTGTGCGATTGATTTCCAGCCTGATCAGTCAAGAAACATAAAGAGTTCATGATTTATTAAAGAATAACGTTCTACCGACACTTACATACCTCTTTTCAGATGTTGACAATCCATCACTAAATTTATGACACAGACATTTCTGTCACCATGCTGTAAAAAAGAAATGTCATTGTACTGAGCTGACTAATTGACTGAATTTTAACAGCCCCTCTTTTTCTTTGATTTATTTCTCCATGTGGACAGCTGCATTGCTGCCATGTTTCAGTGGAGAATTTGTGTTAATTTTTGTGTGAAATTCATTATCTACTGATCCCTTCTTGTTACATTTAAGAAGAAAAAAAAGTATCTTGTGACCACAATTTATTAACTTGTGGGAACGAGATATTAAGGCAACTTAATAAGGCTTCATGTCTTGTCAGTAGCTGTTTGTGTTTCACATAGCGTCCTGTGTTCTGGAGTAGTGCTTTTGGCTCCAAACTGTGCTCCCGGTCTGACAGGAATGAGATCAAACACCTTGTGACGAACTGGAGGCTATGTGCAGAAAGACGGCTGTGGTGAGAGACCGTCAGGCTGCTCGGCGGAAGAAAAAAACACAGTTCCAAGCGATATTTCCTGCGAACGTGTTAACTTCTGACACTATGTTCTATTGTCCATATTGGATTGTATTATGTGCACCTGGCAAAACTCAGACACCATAAATTCTCACTTGAGCACTTCATTAATGTGTACCTCGTGCAACACATAGCAAAAGTATGTGTATGTCAGTTGTCTGGGTCTCTTGTCCGTGTGTTGAACCACGCCCGATGTGAGTAGAGCTGACTATGATTCTGATTCTGAAGGTACCTCCACTTTCTTAACTCTCACGCACCATGTAACACCCCAAAGTACTAAAGTACATACAAGCATACCAAGTAAATAGAAAAATTGTTTAGTTGTAATGATACAAAACACTACTCTGTACATACAACATAACACGAGTTCATTGGTGATATAATGTCTCCATTAAATTGTCAGTAATCAACCCTCAGCTTGAGGGGATTGTTTCATACTTTAGAAAGTGCCCAGATTAAGGACAGTTTGACTTTAAATGTCTTCAGCACCATATTTGCTGATCACATAGATTTACCTGAAATTCATCTGCATATGGATGAAAATATTTGGCCATGACAAAGGCTGAACTTCTGAGACTAATGTACTTCATATGAAAAATATGGCAGGGTCGCCTTTCGAGTCCAATAAACTCATTAAGCTGAACAAGCTAAAAACTGTGGAGATGAAAGTGGACTTCAGGAGTAACCCCCTATCACTGCCCCCCCCCATGCAGAGAAAGGAATTCTCTGCATCCTTGAAGTGTGGTGCCGCATATTGGATATTTATGAATAATGAAGTTATATGGTTGGTTCTATTTTTCCATTTAAAGCTCATTTTAACTGGCACCTGGTCCACGATCCTGGAAACAACAACGTTATCTCACTCTTAAAGTAGTGATTCAGCTTCTGTCAGACTCAGAGGGTAAAATGGTCACTGAAGGAGGTGTGTAGTCTTGAACTCCAGAAATCAGGACCTAATGTCTGTTAATAGGTAACCTGTTTGAGACAAAGGATGCACAAGTCTGCATTCTCCCAGAGTTCAGCATAGAACGCTTAGGGTTCCCCTCGAGTTTCTTATCCTGCAAATTTTCACAGACAGTATCATATTTAGGCAGCACCTCAAAATGAACCATTATCAAAATGCTTTATTTTTATTTTAATCCATTTTTTCCTTCAGTGGGCACTTTTTTCCACTCTGTTCTATCATACAGAGGAACCTCTCAGCGACGAGGATTCACCAGTCTTTTTTATTACTGAGAGAAGATCAAGAGGATTGCAGAAAACTAGAAGTGAGTTTTTGATTTCATCTGCACATTTTCCAAACCCAGATGTAACACCAGCATATCGTCAGACATGGGTGAAATTTGATTATATCATTATTATAATCCCATAATAATATAAAGTGGCTATAATTCCTTTCTTTCTAAAAGAAAATGAGAATGTGAAAGGAGTCACTCGTAATAAGGAACATGCAGAGGACTGTCATCTAAATCCGCCGCCCTCGTCATCTTAAGACTTTGAAGGGAAACTTTCAAACCTGATGTTCCGAAACCAAGGTCCGAACCAATATTCAGGTCTTTGCTAAATTGTAGACATTTAATATAGTTAGTTCTGGGTTCAAATTGTGATCTTACCAGCGCTCTAAAGAACTTCTCATGAACCAACAATCATCTTTCATCATCATCGTCATGATCTAAACTTTGGTTTTGGGGGAGGTTTGGTCCGGATCAAGCAGAATAATCAAAATGAGGTATTTGTGGAAGAATGCAAACTGTGTGTCCCTGCTTAGATATCCGTTGAGGTTGGATCATTACTGTCTTGGTTCACTCTTGCTTTTTCAGTTTCTAGTTTCATGTTTTGGATAAATTTAAATTGTTTGCTAAAAGGGCCGTCCCTCAAACATCGTGAAGTAGTGCGTTTGCTGGGGACACATTAAATTTGGTTTTGATTCACAGCCTCGAGGAAACCCAGAGCAGTGTTGGTGTGTTTGAATAGTTTTAGGGCACACACTTCCCTGCTAAGAGGACGACTAACTAGGTCTACACTGTTGTTCTCCACAGCAAGGGACAATCCCAGAAAAGCTTCTATTCCCCTGCGCTGTACAAGCAACCCCCGGATTGAACTCCTTAAATATGATCTCCTTGAGGCCGTTCAGAAGAGGTAAACGGTTAGGAAGCTACTTTTGAAAAACTTTGTCTTAAAAAAGCTCCGCCTACTGGGTAAAATGGGAACTATTAGGGTGAAATAGTATATATCCAAGATAGATCTTTTCAGGTCAAGTCACGTGCATGGATTAATTTCAACTTTTGAGAATTATCTGCAGAGGTGGTACGGTAAAGATTCCATAGCATCCCTGACTTTTCAGGGATATAAATATATACTTTGTGTATGTAGTTGTATCATATAAGAAAAAAATAAAATGAAATTCTTAAGCTTAATGTTTCCTTAGCTTAACATACTTTAAAAACGTGTGTTTCTTGCAGTGCAGCTCAGGGGCTCTTCCTCTGTCCATTCAAACGAGAAGCTGTGATACTTCTGAGTCTCCATTGGAAGCCTGTTGAATATGTAATCACACCTTTGTTGGAAATGAAGAGGGATTTGTGCTCCAGCTCTCAAAGCGACAGTGCAAATATAACACATTCTTCACACACACACACACACACACACGCACACACAGTGGTGACAAGCCCTGCCAAGGTGCACAGGAACCAACAGCTTATTATCACTATGTTGTGTGTCTAATTAGTTTATTAATGTACCTAAATCCTCCTAGATTCTGCTCCGACTGAGCTGGTATCAACGGAGTGCGATGACCATGGAACCTCTGTTCACGTGCTTAAATTTACTGACATATATATTACAACTCATAACTCATTGAGTTATGAGTGACAACGTTTGTAGGAATGGGTCATTTTTGTAAATCACATCAACTTTAGAAAAAATGAACGTGAGCATGCATTTCTTTATAGAATTTTACTGTAGCAAAGCAACTGCATCCCATATAGAAATGCCACAACCAGCTGTTTTTATCATCTATCAATCAAATGACAATTATGTTCTAAAAAAGCGTACACTGTATATATGTGAAAAGTATCTCAACCAACAGTTCTAAACCCTTTGAAGGAACAGAGGAAAATTAAAATAAGTGAAATTACTGAAAAAAAAAAAAGATTAACCAGCTATATTTATAATCGATATGTGTAGATATACATATGTGTAAGTCAATCTTTCTCTTTTTCTTCCTCAACTAATGGATTCATCAACTAATCTCACAAACTCTTAGTCCACTGGACTTCTTTAATAAATCTTACCTCATTGCATCTTCTCCTCATTAATCAAAGTGCACTGTTGGAAATGATCTAAAAGCATTTGCTGCATGTTTTTTAGAACATTTAGAACATTATACACGTTGTGTTTTTTTTGTTTAGTGTTTGAAAAATGCCAACTCTGACATGAAGGAGTAAATCTCTCCTCTGTAGATGTCCTGAATTAGGGAGATAAATACCACAGTTGGCTCTCCAAGGAGTTCGAAAGATTTATGATTTGCCTCTGTGCAGCAGGCTTCTGGGAGGTGGAAGTATTCTATGAAATCCTCCACAGGTTTTTTGCAGTCAGCAACAGACACACACACATACAGACTCCATTCATGTCCGAAAGGCTGAGATGCCGCTTCTATGGTTCGAATTTGAAAGACTAGAAACAAACTACTGAGGCACCAGAACATGATACAAAGACCAAAACAAACAAAAAGGGAAGAGCAGTGGGGTTCGGTGACGCATATGTGTGTGTTTGTGTGTGTTTTATGGAGTCAAAGATGCAGTAGTGGAGGATGTTGCATCATCCCATTAATTAATCCCCCTGTAGAATGTCCTCCACTACAGCGTGTCTGACCCATATGCTCAGAGAGATATGGAAGGATGTAGAGGGCATGGGAATGTGGTGAATAAGAGAAGACAAACAGGAAAATACTCCAATCAACTCTCATTCTCGCCGTTTTGTTCAACCTAAGCCTCGATTCTCATCAATTACCACTGAGAAGCCGAGAAAACTATAAAGAGGGTTCTAGGTTGTGGCGGGGTCATTTATGAAGTGTTACAGTGGAAAGTGGTCCGCTGAGAGACGCCCCCTTGCCCGGAGACTGTCAGTTAGTGGGAAGGGCTATGTTGGATAAATCTGATCCTTTGTAGAGGCAGTATTGATCCAGTGAAAGCTGAATACATGAATCAAGTATGAGCTCTGTGCTGCTATTTCCCTCACTCTGTTGGACGATTGTGGTTCAGCACAACAGAACGACACACTTTCATATGTGGCCCAAACTGAACAAGTTGGTCATTAAACGCCATCAGACTGAAGGGCTGCTGGCACAAGCAGAACTTGGACTCAAGGCTTATGTGATCTGAATGCTTGAGAGTTATTTTAGGAAGAGAGCATTGTTATAGTTAGTGCGAACAGCTCGTAGAAAATGTGTGAAATTAAAGAACATTAATTAACATAAAGAACAGCAAGATGCATTGCCGGACCTAAAACAATTGACAACTTAAGAAGCTATTCTAACTTATACGATAATGTGCCACCCCTCATTTTATGACAAGGCCTTTCATATGATTTATAGTGTCCCGTGATAGTCAAAATCTTCGGTCAATTCCTAAAATACATTCCTTGTCATTTAATATTCATTTAAATGTTTTACCTCAACAGCTATTAAATTTAACTTTCTTATTATTCGTAGTTTCACAAATGTTTTTTTTTTTCACAAAGACAGGTGACAGTGACTGTTACAAAAATGCAAATGTGGTGTTAAATGCCAAAAATGCGCAATTACATGTCATCTAGTCTTCCATAACACAACATTTTCCATAAAGTATTGAATAACGATGAAATGAAACAATACGTCTGTTCATCAAAAATAGCAGGAAATGGCAAAGTTGTTTAATAAAGTTCATCAGATGATCTTAAAAAATTTTGATTTCATGTTGCTCTAATGAAGATCCATATAGATCGTTCAATCACAAAGGCTACCCTCCCACTCTCAGACCTCAGTGCTTCTCATACAACTCTATTATCCTCACCTTTCTCACATGCACGGTCTCAATTACCTGCATCACGGTCGGGGGCATCAATTGATATCAGTTGGATTCATTCAGGAAGCCTCATCGTCCAATCGTTGCGCCTTACCTGCTGGCTAAACCCATCACCATCAGCTGCTGTCTTTAAATATGACCCTCTCTCCGTTCATCTAGTTATTCACACTGCTGGTTTGCATGCCCACCACCTCCTCATCTCGGTATTCCTCGCAAATCCATCAGCTTCATCATTAGATAACCTCAGCAGAGTCCTCAGCCACCACCACTAGTATCCAGACTCCAGAGGGGAGCAATATTCTATGCTGCTGCTCAAGGCAGAGACCCATTAGATCTCATTCCCCCCGAAGAGTCTGAGCGCCAAAGACTTTCTAACGGATTAAAAAGACACGTCATCTGTTGTAATAAATCATTTGTCCCTGGTTGAAATGTCCGGCTGTTGTTGTTCGTCCAACATGCCATCTTGTTTATAGGTTCTCCCTAAAACTTACCCTATTTTGCATACTACAGGATCTGTTGCTTTAGAGAGAGAGCCTCGCATTCTTGTGACCTTTCAAAGTGGGGGAAAGAAGTTCCAGTATTTCTGCTGTCACAAAGCTGCAAAGATTGCACCACCAAAGCATCAATTGGCCAAGAGCAGAAGAAGTAACAAGTAAGTTCTATTCTCACCTCATATATTTCAAAATCTCATGCACACACCAAACCCTGGATAAATTCAAAAACAAGTCTCTCTGTTTGTCTCTTTTTCTCGCTCTCTGGTTCGTCTCTCCGTGACGCTCAGATTAACGACAGTCCATCTCTCTTCTGTTACTCTACTTCACAGGGACAACCTGCTTTGGTCCCTCTGGATTTCATCGACGTCTGAGCACTGGGTGTTTATTACACGCATGCAAACTCACACTCACACACTCACAAATCTCCAGAGCAGGATCTCAGAGATGCAACACAGCCTATTTCCCTGCAAATTAGGTTAATCACGCTCCAGAGAGGCCCAGTTAATAACCCTCATAGAGGCTATTAAGATGACACCTAAATTGCAGGAATATCTGAATATCAGATGGCCTCTTGGAGACTAATGTCACATTCAGCCCCACAGCTCTTGGCAGAGCTCAATGTGAGGACACTGACTGCTCATAAACACCCAAAGAGAAACCACCACTTTGTAGAGTATAATATATTAACAACACTGGTTCATTAAGCCAGTGATATTAATCAGAATTAGACTATTACTCATTTACCAAATGGTTTTCTGGTGTAAGTGAGGATAAGACACTGAATACTAAACACCTGATCACCATTAATATCAATATCAGGCCCCTATTCCTGATTCCAGAATTCTTTTAAAAGGACACATTATTTTGTCTTTTCCAACAAATGCTCCAATTATTTGACAAATCACAATTGATCCAGAAGAATTGAGGCACAATTCAGCACAGTTTGTATTTAACAAAAGGAAAGAGACAAATGAAGCCCCTCCTGAAAGGCGACTGTTGTCGCAAGTAGTGTCTGACAGTTGCAGTGTGCTGAGGCTTGATAGCCTCCCCGGTGCCTCAGCGGAATAAGAGCTCACCGCGGGAAACCAAAGGATGTCTGACGTCCGTGAAAGATCGAGCAGGAGATGCCGAGATGAGGAGAGATGAATCCCTGCCGGTTAACCCTGAAGTGAGACTCTCTCCAGCTTCCGTCTGCTGTGCAATTACTGGAACGTAACTCTCTGATCCAAACCAAGTCAATCAGCTTTGAGATAAATATAGGAGAATACAAAAGCATAGAAAGTTTGAGTGTGAAGTCTCGCGTTTTAGTGTCAATGCAGCTTGTGATTTCCTTTTCAAGCTGCTTTTCATCTGCATGTTGCAACTTTTTTTTTTTTTATTATTTAAATTTGCATATGAGTAATAGTTTTGGGCTTTGGTAATTAATGCTATGGTGTGAATATAATAATAATTTTTAGGGGAACTACTCTTAAAGGTTGACATTAAAGAATATTTGTACTTTACTGAAATGCTGCAAATATTTTTCAACAAGCGGCTGTGTTCTCTGGAGTTAGTATACTACATGAACATGAATAAATAGTTCTGATCCGAAGATAGAAAAGCAACCAACCACAAGCTTTTACCTTTGATATAAATCATTTATCAAACAAAAGGTAAACATACATATTGAGTCCAGCTCTCTTAATCAATTTTTTTTTTTAATTACTGCAAACTGATAATCTTTGTTATTTGGACTGTTGGTCCTATAAAATAAACTATTTCAAGCAGTCACCCAACATGCAACAGCTTTATGAGCCTTCACTTTACAATATTAAAAACAACAACAATTAAATGATTTTACAAACTTAAATTCAACCCTATAATATTTATTATAAACCCAGAGACAGCAAATCTGGTTCTACATTTTATTCATGCTTTACACTGCAGCTGATTGTGATCAAACAATAAAGAGATAGCAATAGACACAGCATTCTTTTAAATATACCACATTCTGGTAAAAGGTCTTTAATATAATAAAACAGTTGATCATCAATAAATTGTGTTTGTGTTCCATCGGAGAAAAACTCAAATTGTAAACACTACACCAATAACTTAAGTCCAGCTTGAGTCCAGCAGTGGTCGTTAAAAACCTTGGTAATTTATTCATCGAAGTATCTATCCATCTTTTCTTCTTTCCTGTTAAGTCATTATTTTCCACAGGCCCGTGCGTATTCTTCATTTTCTAATGATAAACCTAACTCATAATTGGAAAATTCAAGAAACCACATATTTCCACAACAGTGGAATAATAAATGAGAGTAAGAAATAATAACAATCTGTAAGCGTGTGATACCAATCACATTCTGGAACATGGGAATAGCAAATAGAAAGTGGCTTCAGTCCATAGCGGCCCATGCCATCCATACCACTGTTAGCAAGTGACAAGGAAATTCCTGAAGATGGAAATTGGTTTCTCCGCACCTCTGATGGATCCATCTAGAGATATGGGACCTAAATACAATCCATTTCATCATCTTATACAACTGCTCTGTCTCAGCGCATATGTTGCAATTGCCATTGGGAGGTCAGTCCTAGGATGTACATTCTGCGTGTCAAACATAATGAATGAATGTCTGTAAATTGGCTGGAGTTAGAGCTTGCCGAGGGAATGAGATCCGGCAGGTGGTAAGAGAATCTCACCACTGGCTGGTTTGGTCTCTTCACACAGATTGTCATTATCTGTGTGAAGAGACCAAACCTGCCAGTGGTGAAATTAAGCCCATAAGTGAATGGGCTTAATTTTGGCTTTTGTTAGCAAGCCTCCTAATTACATCAGTGGTCTCCAAAATTATTCAATTCATCTATTTTTTTGTATTCTTGTTCTCTATCACTACGAAAAATTGTAATATTAGGATAGATGCACAACATTCAGTCATATCATTCAAATACAGGCTGTCCCTTTATCTCAGTGAGCCTTGGGTGCCGGTGACCGTGTGGCTTGTTCACCTATTCTCCATCCTTGGACAACTTTGGTAGCTACAAACCACTAAACTCCAGGAAATCCCAACCTGAATAGCTGTTTTGGAGGTGCTCTAAACCCCTAGTGGAACCATCACTGTTTGGCCCCTTGTTGCTCAGATCTTTATGCTTACCCATTTGTCCAGCTTCTATCATCCACTTCAAGGACAAAAAATGAACTCGCTACTCAATATATCAAACCTAATGAAATGTCCCATTAACATTATTTTAACGTCACCTATCAGTGGTTTTATGTAATGACTGATGATTGTTGGCAAGGAGTCGTCCCTCATTCAATTTAGATCATCTCGGTGAATCCATTCTCCATTGCAACGTTTGTTGGGCGAAAACTAGATTCCTAGAAAATGCCACCAAATTCAAACTAAAATGAAATGATAATCTTTGAAAATCATTAAGCTAAAATGATGCTTACAATATAAATATACTGATTCATGCACATAGTAGTCATCACCTTTCTACAATGAATATGTGTTGCACCAGGTGTGAAAGGAGCTGGCAGACCTAACCTCGAAGCGGTGTATGCGCGAGCCTATGCGCGCGTGTTTGTGCCGCTTACTGTGATGTTGGCGCTCCCCAGTGGAAGGTTTGAGTCCTTTTTTCCGATTTCTCCTTTAAACATCACCTAACATAACCATTTAAAGCCAGGCTTAAACCCTCAAATTTAAGATTACCAGTGTATTTGAGTAACTTTGGCACGAGCCAGCCTATGTTTGCGTATCCTAAGCAGACTGATTCAAACAGGCTGAATAGGATCCAATCCCAATTCCAACAGATTTTGATAAGTTGCAGTGACGCATATGAAAATAACTGAGACAAAATGTAGTCCGACAACATCGACATTCTTCTCTCCTCACAAGCTTTGGTAACGCGGGATAGTTGGAGCCTTACCTGCGCGCGACGCTCCGTTTCATCCACATTTTTTTTCTTCTGGTCTGCAGAATCAGGACTCAGTCCTCCAGGATTCCTCCCATTTAAATGATTCCCTCCAAAGTCGTCAGTAGCTGTCAAAAGCGCTCAGGTGACGGATCTCACTCCAGATTGTAGGAACGCAACCATTATTTAAAGCGTATCCTTCAACGTGGCGCACATCAAATATCTCCAGCAGCGCTACCGGATCCTCATTCAACAATCCAGAAGATCACTCAGGTCTGTTTGAAGTTGCTGATCGCAAAGTGATGATCTTCATCCTTCTGTCTCAGAGAGCGGGGGGACACTTGCAGGGGGAGGCAGGTGAGGGGAAAACCTAAGAGCCACCCTCAAACTTTGCCTTCATGCAAATAATTCATTCCACCCCCGGCTGGAAAGACAAAGATTGGATCGAGAGAGCGCAAAAACGAGGCATATGGTTGTCATCCTCCTCCTCCTCCTCCTCCTCCTCCTCCTTCTCCTACTTTGTCCAAAGGAAAATGAAGGTCCAGAAGAATTGGGAGCGGAAGATGCTCTGTTTTTCTGAAGCAGGAGACAAGTCACAGCTGGCCCGGAGACCTCACGATCTACTCACCACTCTGGTGGCGCCGATGAGGGGTGAGGAAGGGTGAGACACAGTGTAGAAAATAATAACGATAAGATGCGCAACTGAAAATGGAAGTGGGTGAGAGAGAGACTGTGCGATAATCTCGGGAGTGAGAGTTGTTTGAGAGGAGTTGGAGAGAGAGAGAGAGAGAGAGGTTGTCATCAGAGAGAGGAGGCTGCTCCGTCTCCTGCTGCTCCACTTCTCTCAGGCTGACAGACGACCCGCCGCCGTGACGTCATTTTAAAGCTAAATATGTCATCTGCTGGAGAATGTCACGTCACATGCGAGTGCGAGTTTGGTCCAGCACACGGCAACTGGAAGTGGAAACTAATTTTAGAGCACGCACAGCTTGATGCCAAACGCACAGAATCATCTCAGACGGAGGGGATGATCAGATGATCGAATGTGATACCAATAATCCGTGACGTCACCTTTCATTTGAAGGGACGGCTTGAGAAATTTTGGGATTCACCTGAATCTTCCTGCTTTCTCAAAAGCAAATTAAAGAAAATAACTATAAATGTGCAGATAGGTTAAAATAATCTATTGAACTACCACAGAAAGAAAGAAAGAAAATAAAAGTCACTTATTATCAACCCATAATATCCTCACCAAGAAAAATAACAATGTAATGGATTATTTTATGTGAGCATATTTGTATGTCTTTGGGTAGTTTATTAAGGCCTACTATAAAATGACAACTCGTTTGGTAAGCATGTTTATAGAAAAATCAAACGTATGAAATTATTTAATGATGAAATCATTTTCAATGCATTATAATGACATCATAGATTTATTTAGAATAGTTTTCATGGAAAATAGTAATTGAATTAAATGAGCTCACCATTTCAACCTTTATCACAAACTGACAACTCAACAGTTTGGTAAAGAATGATTTTAGAAAACATTTTGACCCTATAACACTTTATTTGGTTGAATCAAGTTACATAATTAAGTTCAGTAAATCCTCCCATGCTATAATATGCGCGTGCAAAAAAATCCCGACAATTGAAATTCTGGATGTCTTTAGCATTACGTACCTCAAGTGGGTAGTAGAGTTGGCTCCAACAGGGTCGGTAAATTGGCACATAATTTCAATAAGACTCAAAATGAGCTTGACCAAATAGTTGAGCAGAATATTAAAGTGTTAAGAAAATTAAATGATGTTTCAAGTTTTTCCGATAAGATATACCTTTATTAATTCCAAAGTAGAGATTTTGTGCGATAGATTGCTACAAAGTTAGACTGATTACCTCATAAACACAGTGTAATAATCAGAAGTAGGACGATGAAAACGCTGACAACCAAGTTCATAACGCACTGTGGCATATGGAGTCATGTAACAAGTTGAAGCCACAAGGCATTGCTATCAATTGTTGTATTGATGGTTTTAGTCACTATAAGTTGTGTGAATTGAGGCCTACAGAACGAAACAACCATCCTAAAGTATCAGCAGACTACTTCATCATATCCTTTGGGCTCTTGGGAAGATGCCCGGAGAGATTGCACGCTAACTTATGTGCAGAAATGCTCGAATTGCAAAATTAAAAAATAAATCTTCTTCGGAATTTGTTTGATTTCTCGATATTTCGACTTTATTCTTGACTTATTGACATTTTTTCAACTGTATTATCAGAATGAAATATAAAAATCATCCTCCTCTCATTTGTTTTTATTATGCCTGGTCCTAATACTCCTTCGTAGTAACCATTAAAAAAAAGGTTCGATAGGAAAAAAATCCTTTCTAAATACGTACAAATAGATTTATTAGTCGAAGGTGTGATTTCAACCCAACCCTGAGCAACCCTAGAGTGGCTGACACCTGTTTTGGATTGCCCATTGGATTTCCCTTCCACTTGTTTGGAATTCAGGAGCAGAAGCTGGTAATTTCACCAGTCAGCCACTGTAGGTCTGCAGCCAAACTTTCAGCCATCTTCTTACTCCGGTGACCAGGTTTGATGATTCAATAACCTCTGGCTACACTGGCCTCCAGCCTCGATGCTCTGTAGTCAACATATATATAACTAAACCTGATAATGGTTGTGTTGGATTTACAGTATTTGAATGATGAAGCATTGATAATAGTGAATGGTGTTGGTGTTGGTGTTGTGCACAGAGGGTTCAGTAGGCCCTCCAGATACCCAAATATGTGATTAGGAACACTAAAAAAAGTCCAAATCCTCCAATATGTCCCCTTTAAGCTGTTTTTCTCCCACATCCACTGAAAAGGCAAGAATGGATGGCCGGGGAAAAAAATGAATAATGGATCTCATCATAACTCCCTAATTATTGGTTAAGCGATGTCTCCAGCTAAATGCTGAATGTTTCACATAAAACATAAGCCTGCCTGCCTTGTTCAAACCTACACTACAAATTTTTAGCGATACAGAAAATCTCATTACAGTGCTGACGTGACTGCGAGGCGAGATGAAAATATTACCCATGACAAGATCAACTCTTGTGTGAGAGAAATGGACCTCGGGGTCAACGTGCCAAACCAATGAACACATCACACCTGTTTTACCTTTCGCTACTGATGCAGCCTTTCCTTGAAAAAGGATTGCGGTGTTTATGCTTTCTGTACTTGGACAGTGCTTATTTTGTGCATGAATTCTCAATGTGCACGTATGGGAACCTTTGCAGAAATTAGCCTGCCTTCGCCTCAGGTTGTGTGTGTCTGTTGGGGTTTAACTTACACTCTTCAGGACTGCTTTGATCAGCAGATGCTCTGGTAATGAACAAAGTTTTTTTCCTCCCAATATGATGAATTGCAGCTTTTTATATGAATTTACTGCTCGAGCCATGATGAGGGAACTTTCCTCCACTAATGTTGCAATAATGAGCACTTCTGTTAGACTACCCTCATTACTGCATCAGTGTGTATACATAAATACAAATCTAAGTGGATTCCCCTGTGTGAGCAACCCATCAGGAGCCTCCAGGTGGACGCTGTCAGTTCTTTCTCTCCGTGTCACTCCGTCTATCTTTTCCCTTCGTATCCCCAATCCCACTATTTTGCATTTTGTCTTCCTGTCGCATGTGTACACATGCTTAATGCTGTGGGATCATGCACGCACTGTAAGTGAGATACAGTATAGACAGACTTATTTTGCCAAAGAGACAAAATCACAGATTGTCATGTGTGTCTAAGACTCTAGGTGGCTCCGGCTCACATGGACCTAAATGCAGCATACTAAACATCTGTTGTGTAAGCCATTAACACCCTGTCACAAGAGTGAGAATTAAAAGGAAGAGGGATTTAAGTAATGCTGTATATCTGCTAAGCTGGATTGAGTCATTCTGAAGAGCGATTGTGGGTACAGTTTAAGTGTGCAGGGTGAAGAGGAGGATGCAGAGGTTTGTGCTTGTGGTTTTGCCGGGGCTACAGTCAGATAATTGTGATTTATTTTGTGCTTGCTAGGGAAAAGTAAATGCTTTTATTTCCAGTGCAGAGGTTGTAATGGAAACATCCCCTCTTTCATTTGAAACAGTTTTTTGGTAAAACCTAAACCTATGCAGCCGTTTGAAGCTTTAATTATATCCCCGAAAAGTTGGGGAAATTATGGAATTTCTTCTTGTTTATGCAATTACTCAAAAACTGCTTCACAAACCATTTACAAATTTTATAACCAAATAGACCTTAGAGAGAGGAATAACTGGAGGGATTTTGGGAAAGGTCAGTTGTATATTTCCAACAATAGGGGGAGCTTTAAGTCCAAAAGTCTTGGGCCATACTTTTTCAATAGTTGGTTAAATTTAGTTAAAATTTGGTGATCAGTTAACTCGATTCGATCTATCTAGTAAACATCATACTTTACTCTAATAATTCACACTTTCTCACTTCTTTCAGCTGTTTAATGAAAAATAAGGAGTTCAGTCAGGGAGATTACTTGTGCAATGCAGGGGATTTGGGCTATTTTGGGGATATACCCTTGCTGTCAACAACAACAGCATAAGTCTGGTTTAATTTGAAAGTAGGCATGTTATGTATACTGCTCCTCAGTTTTGGAATACTTATAAAACTATGTTACATTTTTTGTATTTATATTACATGGTTCTAGTCATATAAGGTCAATTTGTATTGGCTATAGCAGTGTGTGCTACATCTACAACAGCAACGCTTCGACATTTATCATCACTCATACATAATAGAGAACAAGTTCATTCTTCATTGATTATTTTACCAAGCCCATATTCCATGTCAAGAATTCTGTAGTTCACCCATTCTACAGAAAAATGATTATCATCCAGTTCTATCCTCTCCAGTCAGTGGACTCTTCCCTGCCTGGCTCTCCTGCTCCTCATTCCCTGAAGGTGACAACAGATCACAGGCCAGACTTAAGGAGGTCACTCCACAGTCTTTTTTGAGATTTGATTGGATTTATTTTTGTTTGCCATGTGTGAAATGCAACTAGACCTATGCTGCCGTCCCCAACGGCAAGGGTATATCCCCAGCATTGGACCAAAACCCCCCTGAACTCTGCAAATGAAATGTCAAAATGCTCCCTCTAGGGAGCAGTAGTGAATATGATATATAAAAGATGGATCTCCTCAAGTCAATTCATAAACACATAGTTTGGAATGATTCAGACCAACATTTAAGAAATAATGGCCCAAGAACATTTGGAAACAACGCTCCCCCTATTGCCATAAATATACAACTGACCTTTCCCAAAATCAATGCAGTTCTATAGGGATAAAAAAATTTGAAAATGGGTTATTGGCTCATAATATAGATTTTGTGTTAGGTACATAACCAAGTTTTTTCTAATACAGCTCTCCCTAGTATGTAGTATTTGAACTTCTAGTGTAAAATATGATACATACAAGATACATATCCTCAAGTCAATTTAAAAGCATAAAATATGGATGAAATCGGACCAACAGTCAGGAAGTTCTGTCCAAAAAACACAGTTGTTCATAAAAAACTTGTCCTTGTGAGTAAAATATGAACTATTAGGGTTAGCAAAAATATATGTTTTAGTTAATAAACTTGTTATGATTTAGTGTTTCTCATGTGTTTAAGGGGTCTATCCATACTGATATTGCAAAGCAAAGATAACATTAGATAAGAGAGTGAAAATATTAAACTAATAGGCTACCTAGGGACTCATTTTAATATTTCATAATTTGGTTCCAACGCTATCAGCTTTGAAAAACTGGCACACAGAGACGCGTTTATCACCTTCTCAATAAAGCTTTACTGCGTTGAAGGTTTGACTAATTAAGAAAAATGTTTGGCACCTTAATTACTGAATTCTGTGTGTCTGAGTTTGGTCCTAGCAGGGAAATCAGCAGCCGGCTGCTGCTAGAAGCAGAGTTGATGGCAGGAGTTTGGAGGTATGCAGCAATGGGCATAAGAGGCTAAAAGGTGTACTAAAAGTAAAGTTATCTCCGTCTACTAAAAATCTCTTTCTGGTTGTTATATGAGAGACCTTCATCACATTAAATTGTAAATCTAAATGTATCAATGCCTCGTTTTTCAATGATTGTCCTTTGAGGAACAGGTGATCAGTCCAGGGTGAATTTTAACTCACCTCTCATCCAATACCAGTTGAGGTAGGCTCAAAACATCAGCAGTTATAGATGAATGGATGGATGGTTGGATAAATGGATGGTTGGAATTGCCTCGTAGCGTTAATATAACACCTTCTCTAAGTAAGACAATATTTCACTAATTTTATTCAGGTGAGGTTTAATGTAGGGTATGGAACAACTAAGGGAGGGAGAGGGATCCTAAAAGGTGGTTAAAAAAAATCACTGTATTCCATAATTCCAAAATGATCTTATTACATATATATATATTGTCATCATATTTTTGTAAAATATCCAGTAAATTAAAATGGACCATAAGGGAGAACGTCTATCAAACTGGCGGCCCATGGTCAAAATATGATATATATGATATTATGATATGATAATATGATAATATCATATGATAGACATGATATATGATATTATGATTATATATGATAGATACGATATAAGATCTCTCTCCTCACTCACCAGTGCATCCATGGTAACGCACCCCCCTACCTAAAAGAACTACTCACCCCACTGACATCAACACGATCCCTCCGTTCTACCCACTCATGACCAAAAAGCAGCAAGGTTAATTAAAGTTATAGGTTCTGCTAAAAAGGAAAGTTTTAAGTCCTTTTTTAAATGTGTCGGTCGTCTGTGGAGCTCTCAGATGGTCAGGGAGGGCATTCCACAGACGAGGGACAGCAGAACAGAAGGCCCGATCACCCATGGTGCTGAGCTTAGTCCAGGGAAGGAGGAGGCGGTATGAGTGGGTAGAACGGAGGGATCGTGTTGAGGTCAGTGGGGTGAGTAGTTCTTTTAGGTAGGGGGGTGCGTTACCATGGATGCCCTGGTGAGTGAGGAGAGAGATCTTATAATCAAATCAAGTACATTATCATTACTTATTATTACATTATTATTTATCTACTACATGTTTGTATTTGCAAGGAACCATTTAACAAGCAGTAAATGTCTGGAACACTGCAGTGTTCTTTGTAGTTGTGTATTGCTATTGTCTCCCCATCCTTTCTAGGTACAGCTTAAATCAGCTTTTTCTTGTTCTTTTTGCTTGTTTGCTTGTTCTGGAGGGCAGGGGCATGAACTCTTTCCCATAGCAAGACAACCCATATCATTAAAGTATATGGATTTGCAACCAATTTACAACAAACCATTATTAACACTTTAATGTTCTGCTCAACTGTTTGGTTGAGCACATTTGGAATCACTATTTCTTGATGAAAACTGTTTGCCTCTGGACTGAAACTGTCTAAAATATGATCCAGTGTCTGAATGCATACAGAAAATGCTAAAGAGTAAGGGGCAAAGGATTGAAACCTGTGGACATGTTAAAAGGAGGAACTTTTGAGAAAGTCCTATTTGATATAAACCTGAATATATTGGTTTAAAAACATGCTCGATCATGCAATGTGTCATTTTATGGTGAATACAATGCTTATGATATTAAATTAATGAATTCCCAAAATAAATAACACATGCAAAGCAATAATTTTTTCCAATTCTTTTTTTTGTGGGGACATTAAAGGATTAAAGATTTACAAATGGCTTCTACATAGTTTACATATTAAGTTGTACAGACTTAACAAAACATCAATAAACTGATAAAACTCATTGGATATGTAGAGTATCAGACACCTGATGCTTGCCAAATACTGAGCACTTATTACAAATACTGATCTTATTTGTAGTGCTAACTTGATATTGTCAAATAGTGACCCGCATTGATAAATTGAGAGCTGTGTTATAAATTGTTCATAAACAGTAATTTCTTGTAAAGTGTTTACAGCATAATTTATTACCCAAATATAAACCATTTATTAACCATTTATAAAAGTTAATAAATGTTTTGATACTGAAATAAATTCAGTCAGATAAGAAATGTAGGACTCATTTTTGATTTTGACCAGTTTTGACCAACAAAGCAATCCCATCTCACTTCCCTCTCACATACTGTAAGAGAAGTGATTCATCCACAGAATGGCTTCCATTTTCTCATTCATTCGTGTGATCAGCCGGCTGAAAACCACTGAGTAGTTTTCAGAAATAAAAGAAAAATGAGAAAAAAATATACAAGAATAAAACTACTTGAAGCGTATCTGACAAATCCTTTTCAAAAATACTCTTCCCTCCTTGATAGATCCCTCACCTAAGCATGGGTTCAGGGAATTTTGTCTACGGGTTTATATAATATAATAATCATTGCTAGTGGGGATTTCAAACTGTAATCCCATTTGCGATCCTTTCACTGAGGCCTTAAGATAATGTGAGAAAAACAATCCCCCAGAGTTACCTTTCTCCGAGAAACATTCAAAAGAAATCCTTAATCTTTATAAATAAGCAAATGTTTAAGACCAGTTTTTTGAGAGATAAAAGTTTCCAAAAAAGTGAATCAATACTAACAGCTAAGTCCAGTATGAAAATGAAAGTTAATAAAATGTAGAACATTTATAACAGTCGTCTTCTAGACTGGATCCGGTTGTGCATGTTTGAAAAATGTATTATAAAAAGAATCTACAACTGCAGTGCTTTTAGAAAGTGTTTGTTGTAACCTAGAGTGTGTTTTTCTGTGTGTAGGGAAGGCTGACATGTTTACATTTCATGTATGCTTAGCGATAATAATCTCCGAAACGCGGATGATAGCAAACCCATAAAAGCGAAGAGAAGGAGAGAATGTACTGTTTTGTGGGAGGTGTTACTATAACGACCTTTCATTGATTTGTCCCACCTCCCGCGAGACACCTCAGGGCTGCATTCACAGATACTGCAAGACATGTGCAGATAACAGTCCTTAGTTTAGACTGAGAGGCTGGCGATATATCTGTATTATCTTGATACGGTCACGCTCCATGCCAATCATTCAGCATTTTGTGGAAATCTGACAAAATGACTGTATTTTATGTGTCAAAGAATGTGAATTATGAGGCTGTTGCAGCTGGAATGTTTTTTTTCTTTTTCTTTTTCAGAAATTTCTTGATAAATGTGTTTGTCAGAAGCAAAAGGAGAAACTCTACGGATGTAATCTGAGATGTTGGCATATCACATTTTAACGTTAGGCTCTTACTGTATAAATTGAGGTAATCTGAAAGATGACTATCTTCATCCCTTCAGAGTTAACAGGGGTTTTGGCTTTAAAAAGTGAATAAATTCAGTGAAACGGATCTGGCCACTCCATATACTCATCCAATGAATTGTCTTATAGCTTGAGAAGCTATCTGAAATATAAGAACATCAAATATGAATTTCACATATCATCTACTACCCGGTCTTGCAGAGAGAGCCTAAATTACATTTTCTGAGGGATATAACTTGGTTTTGAATGTTTTTTCGGAAGCAGTGCCTCGTGTCACCTATTTATTCGTGTGTTTCTATTTATTCTGCAGCACTGTCAGACAGAGAGAACAAATAGAATCAGTGTGTGAAATAGGTGGCATCTATGAGTGATGTTCAAGATTGCAACTTATTTTACAAATCAAGGTCTTGTCCCAATTTTCACACTACGCCCTAAAGTCTTCTTCGTGGTGTGCAGTTGTATGTCATTGAGGTCATTTGCACTCGAGAGACTGAAGCATTTAACTGCTTCTTCTTTCTGCTTTCTCCTACACTTCTGTTTGGAACACCTAGGAGAGGAAACATAATGCTGTCCATGTCCGCCGTAATGTTCACAGTACTGCTACTGCCCTGAACATAATAAAATCAACAGTCATCTGGTTTCCCAAAAGGAAATCGATATTAAACATCTCTTTGTACTGTAATATAGGTTATTTGTTCTTAGCATTTATGCGTACACACATTCATTGCCGTTGAGTTAATGTTAGTTGAGTTAGCAAAGCAACATGGCGAACCACAGCTTCATGAACGTCAATTTAATAATTTAATAATTATTTTCACTTGCACTTAAAAAGAAATTTCTTCTCCATCGCTCCGATATCAGATGTTACTCCTTCTGGCTAGCCTGTCTGAACTCCCGGCATTCCTTAGCTATTTGTACCTTCACAAGAGTTAAGGGATTCTGGGTAATAGCCTTAGGTGAAGTGCGGTCTGATGCAGACTTACAGGACGGGTGCATAAGGGGCAAATGAGGGCGCTACTGAGCACCCCTGAAGAACTACAGAATTGGGACACCCTACGGTCTTGCACCCCTAAGCGAGGGCACGCAAATGAGGGGTCCATGATCGAAGAGTTAAGGTGGCCTTCAAGAGTGAAAAAGATGCCGTTGTATCGTAATGATTTGGAAAGTTATTATTTAGCACAATAAACGTAGCGTGAAACCTCACGATCAACGAACGTAATGTAAGCATGAAGACCCGAACTCCTGAAGCTGTTTAGAGGTAAATTATGGGGTCTTTGTAGTCCACCCGCAAAATTCAACTCAGCAGACGACTGACAGCCACACACTGCAAAGTGCTCTCTCCCTCGCTCCCATCTAACTGAGTGCAAGAACTTTAAATCTTCTTAGTGCTTTATTTCAACCCACGTTAAAAAAAAGAGGCGGTTTTGGAGGTCGTCCCATAAACACCATGCATTGAGTGCTTATTGGAAGGGCCAATTGTCCTCCAGCGGCGGTATACACGTTTATACATACATATATAAACATATACTTATATACATACATATATACATCCATATACATATACATAATATAAATACATATATATAAACAAACAAACATACATACATATGTTTATATATATATATATACATATATATATATATATATATATATATATATATATATAATTTATGTATATATAATATATTATTTCCTTAAATAAATCACTTCAATGAGTAAAATACTATGAAAACACACTGATGTATGTATTAACTTGATGCAAAGGTGTATACTGTGATATTTTTTAATTAAAACATTCTTGAAGATTTATCTTTTTGTCAAGGATGTTAAATTTTTCGTGTAACACTATGAACTAAAGACAAAAGGGAAAACTGTTTTCTTTTTGAAAATGGAGAGCCACTGTCCATTCACAGCAGGGGAGTGGAACCACGGGCAGATTGTAATTGTAATCGAAGACATGAGCTGTTGTCAACCCCAGACAGGTGACCTTTCAAATTAATTTTTTATTCCTCTGTCTGACTATCAAGATGGAACCTTGGAAGTTACCAAGGTTCCAATTTATCTAACTCAATGCAAGTACTTTAAATCTTTTTAGTGCCTTATTTCAACCCAAGTTTAAAAAAAAGAGGCGGTTTTGGAGGTCGTCCCATAAACATGGAATGTGACACCATGCATTGAGTGCTTATTGGAAGGGCCAATTGTCCTTTACTTGACACGTTAGTACATGCACTTACCATGACACTAATTCATTCCCTCTCTATATTGAATCAATATTGTCCAGCTCATTTACTCACCAGATTACATTGTCAGTTGGTTAGAATCATGCAGGTCTCTTCATGTTCTCTTAGGACATCATAAAATAGATCTGTAATAAAAATTTCAATGGATAGTTAGTGAATTTTATATAATATACTATAGAGGAATTTAAAGGAAATAATTTTGTGATTAATGTAGAACATAGAGAGAGATACTGGCAGCATGTGATATTTGACTCTCCCTTACTGTCTTTAAATAATCTGCTATTAGCTAGAGCTGTCTTTTCTGGGGTCTTAGTTAATGCTGGTTGACACGGTTCATGCCTCACCTTGATGTTCAGGCACTATCTTTTCCAGTGATTCCACTCAAATGTCACATGTAATTGCACATAAAAGTGCGCCAGCAACTGCCTTAATGATGAAAAAACGGAAATGGTGAGATTGGAACAGATGTTGCTGGGCAATATGATCTACTGGTGCTCGGAACTCATTTACTGGAGTCATAATTTTCATTGCTGAATAAAAATGTGCTCACAATTTGATCAGAAAACTAGCCCACTGCCCTCTGTCCACTGCCCACTGTCCACTGTCCACTGCCCTCTGTCCACTGCCATCCAGCAGTAATGAAACACTCAGTCACAAAGTTACAAATATTAAGGAAATATTTATATATATACATTCACTCAATCATTATCAACTGCTTATCCTGTTCCATGCTCAGAAGGGGGCTGGAGCCAAACCCAGCTGCCATCGGGCGAGAGGCAGAGTACACCCTGGAGAAGTCGCCAGTTCATCGCAGGGCCAACACAGAGACATACAACCACATACACTCAATTTTAATGTCACCAATTCACCTATATCACATGGTTTTTGGACTGTGGGAGGAACCCGGTACCTTCTTGCTATGAGGCAGCAGCGCTGACCACTGCTCCACCGTGCCGCCACCAAACAGACACGTATTTAATATATATATTTCTTCTTTTTTATGTATAACCTCCGCCAAGGAGAGTTTTTACTCTTGTGCGTTTCCTTATTTGTTCGTTTGTTTGAAAGATTACGAAAAAACTAACTTTCGGATTTGCACGGGATTTTACCCAGAGTTAGGTTTAAGTATATTCTGCAGATTATCTCATTTTAACCCGGTTTAACCAGTTAAAACAAAATAAAATAAGATCAATTAAAATACAAAAATAAAAAATAAGATAAATGTAAATAAATAAAATAAAATAAAATAAGATCAATTAAAATAATATAAAATAAAAGCCAGTAGGAGTAGTGCCACCTTCTGGCAAAAAGGCTGTCCTGAATATCTGGATGTTCGGGTTTGATGTTGAATTTAAACGTAGATATGGGGTTTTAAAGCCGATCCAGACATCTGATTATCTTTCTTCTTGTACAAAATAAAGCTGGGATTATTATATATTTCATTTGTTTCATAATATGAAGAAACAAAAAAGTGGAGTCAGGATGGTTAGGTAGAGCTGGGGGCTCAGTGCGCTGAGCAGAGACGCTGAAGTGGAAGCCTGCCGCGAATGAGAAGAGACAAACTATTCCAGAGTATTTGACCGATGCTGAGGGAGATTGTCCGAGTTTCTGACAGATTTATAGGCTGACAATATCTTCCTCATAAATTAATGGACAAATCTGCATGTAAGTTTCTTCAATAAAGCGATCTACTTGATTCTAATCACAATAATGTCTACCTTGGATATTGTTGAGCCTTGTCGGAGGTATGAGCTCTCGCTGTTCATTTTCTAGTTTGAATTGGTGGTGTTGAAAATATGTAAGACAATGATAGACATACAGTTGGAGGCATAACTTTAAGCAAGAAAACAAAATAAAAACAGGCCAAATTTTTTTTTTTTTAATGCTGAATGTGTTACTAAGTAATGAAGGCTGTTTTGCAGGATTCATGCTTGCCTTTGTGTGTAGGTGTTCTTTTTCATTCTATGGCAGCAATAGACGATGATCCTTCTCTTTCTGTCTCTATCTTTCGAAGCAATAATGTGTGGGTTTGAGAGGCAGACAGTGACAGACAGAGAGAAAGAGGAAGATGGACTATTAGGGCCACTCATATAAACCAAGGCTCTCTCACACCCTTGTGCCTCTTGTATTGGCTCATAAGTGAACAAGCTCAACGCTTTATGAGTTTATATTTAGAAAAAGATTGGTGACATGTGATTGCTTTCGTATTGGACACAAACTCTGGTCCCCTAGGTGAAAGACAAGCTTGTAACCTACCATTCAACCCTGAAATCCAACCTTTTTGTGTTGTGAAGTTGCAGTGGGTAATCTCATCGTGTGTTTCCAGTGAAGGCAATCTGAGGCAGCATCTTGCACAGATGAACAAGGGTTCTTTTAGTGCCTGGATGAGTAATGCAGTCATCACGACAAAATGTTTCTCTGCTAGCATATTTAGGAATGTTGCTCTGGAACTTATTAAACTGCCCACCTGAAACTTCGATATTGAGCTGCAAGGTGACCCCAACTTGACCGGCACCTCCCTTATGGGCAGAACAGTTTACAAATACAATTAAAAAAAAAAAAATCTATAATTTAAGACGAAAAATGGACAGTGGTTTACATCTCCTCCAAAACGAGATCAAATGTCCCTTTTAGTAGAGCCAAACTTTGACTTACTCCACTATTTGAACAATACTGGAAGACAATGATTGCAAGCCGACTCAACAGTCCAATGGGAAGATTACAAAAGAGGCTATTTACCTGTTGGGCTCTCTTGGTTGGGTGTCAATATGGCAAACAAAGTGCAGGATTACTGGCAATCAGTCTAATATAAAAGGAGTGACTCTACATTAGAGGCATAACATTTAAAATCAGGGGAGGGAATGTTGGAAACTATCTGAGTCTACTCAAGAACTAAAGAGTAAACTAAGTGCAGCTGTGAAGGGAGTTGGCTGATTGTAAGAACCACCGGATGATTCTTTCGGCGGGAGAGTGGGAAAAAATTAAAAGCATAATATTGGAACTGGTCCATGGCTCTAAACACATGATTAGATCTGAACCGATAGTTTTGTGATCCACTGCACTTCTAATGTTTGAATTTAGTTAAATTTGAATCATCTGTAATACAGGTACATGGAATATTGATATATGCCAGAAATTGTAACATACTGGCCATTCTGTCTGCATGGCAACCCACCATTAAACCAATAGAGATGTGTCCAGTAAGAAGAAAAATAAATAATGATAATGTATGCTCTGTATTATCGCTTGCTATACATAGTAACACAGTACAACACAGTGGAACAAACATTTCCCAGACTTAGATTTGACTCATTAATAATCTCAACAGTCCATATTGACTACACCTAACTATTTCTATGAAGTCAGCAATGTGCTCTATAATAGAAAAAGAGAGTATGTGTAGCGGAGGACAAAATTAGTCAATATCATCATGAAATGATGATTATTATAAAGAAGGATCCAGTCACTGGATGCATCTATTTATGCCTGGAAGTCAAACACACTTGGTTTAATCATGCTTCCAATGTAATGGGAGAACATTTATGAAGCAGAGCGAAAAAGACAGCAGTGGGCAAGCTTCCGTAATTGTTTCCATAATGTTAGTTAATATTCCAGAATCGATATACACGTTTCCATTTGTATTGTGAAACACTCAAATGGTGACATTAGTCAGCCCCTACAGAAAATTGGGCTGAGCACAGGAGTTTTATTTTTTATTGTCAGATTTTGGGATTTCTTGATGCAAGAAGTGACAAAGAGATGATTTTCACTAAACAGTGAGTTTATTGGAATTTACTTTTTCAACTCCTATTGAAAACCTCCTGACCTATCTCAGGCCGAAACCCATTAACACATAGTGAAACCGAGATCAGGTGCAGAACACAGACCCTCTCAAAGCATGCTGCAAAATCTTGACCACTTATCTTCCCAACCCAAAGCCATCATTGCACTGGTTGGAAGGGGAGCAACCAGACCTACGCAAAATCTCCACGTTGCGAATTGACAAGACCCTTGTTTCTGGCATCAGTGTCCACAATGGAAGGTCACTGGAGGTCAGGGTCTGACAATGATTCCATTGTCTTTATTTAGGCTCAGTTTTATTTAAATGAAGGCAAAGTGGTAGAAAGTTGGTTACTACTGTTGCCTCACAGTAAGAGGATTCTTTGTCCATATCCACCCTGGGGACTCCTGTGAGGAGTTTGCAAGATGTTGTCCCTGTGTATTCCTGGGTCCTCTCCAGGTGGTCTCACGTCATTCAAAGGTCCAAAAAGATGCAGTAAACAGTACAAGTCAAAAGTTTAGACACCTTTTACCCCTGGGGAAGCATGTCCAAACTTTTTGACTGGAACTGTATGTGAATCAGTAAATCTAAATTGCCCGTAGGTCAGTACGCAAGCATGAATTGTTGCTTTTCTCTGCGATGAACTGACAGTTTAATCAGGTTGTACATTGCCTCTCGTCCAATGTCAGCTGGGATAGGCTTCAGGCCCTGCACAAGAATAGGAAGGGTAGCAGAAAATGAATAGATGGATGGATTGATGGATGGATGGATGGATGAGTTAAATGTCATTATATCATCATATCTGTGACATGATTTGATTCAAGGGTCTGTGGCTAAGAAGAAATAATGAGTGTGAGCAGGATGGCTGATAGTGTACAGAGAAGGATCTCCATTCATCTCTTGCTATCCAAGCCATGATTCTCAAGACTCTTCATCAAGCTGGACATTGACTAAAATGTACGCCCATCCCCTCAACACACATATATACATAGAAAAAAAGACAGAGACATCCTGTTGGCAAACAAGCCGGCCGGCCTCTGCTGAGCAACCATTTTCCAGGAAAGTTTATTCAATAAGGCTTCAGCACACATTCAACTTTATTTACAGGCACAGAGGTATTTGATTGATGTGATTTTTTAATATTGCTTTATAAGAGTGCAGGATGTGATGAAAGAGAGATTGCAGTCTCAACGGATAGCGTGGAGAGACAGTGGAAAGTGGAGAGGAAGAATGGCAAACCTACAAAATCCACTTTCTCACCTGTTCAGTCAGTCTTTTGCAACAGGAACAACTTTGTTCAAATTTTCATACAACGGCACAAGAATCCTGCTGCTTTCTTCACATCAGTGAAGACTACAAAATTGATGCCCTAAGCAAGAATTTCAGGAAAGTGGCTCATCAAATTGACTTTTTGGCTATTTCTAATGAGTGCAAAAAATTCAAATCAAGGAAAATAGGAAAGCCTCTGGGCTTATTTCATTTGGCATGCAGTGGCGGAACTTCAGTGCTAGCTAGGAATTCTCTGCTAGCCCAGACATTGTCTGGCTGTCAGATTCTCCAGTGCAGTCCTGGGTGAGACGACTGTTAGAGGGAAGCAGCTTCCAGAGTGAAAGCCTTAGCCCATAACATTACTGAGGAAGATTTTGTTGATTGCAACATTTTTTAACCAGATTTTGAAGTTCTCTTCCACGCCCAGCCAGGTGTCCGGGCGTGTTCTAAGGCAGGGTGAATGTGTGAATCATGTTCAGAGTCAGTGGTCTGACTTGTTGGGTTGTATACGTATAAAATGATTGGTGTTTCTGGGCTGATTTTGTTTTTCTAGTAGCAGGGAGAAAGTGTCATAGCTTTCAGTAGCTTAACTCTTTCATTGTTTCAGTAGTGCGGCTGCGTCCTCACAGGCTATTTTTCTCCAAAGCATTTCAGAGGCTCAAATACAGCAAAGCGTTCTGCTTTGGTTTTGAGATGGACCTGCTGAGGATTAGTAAGTTATGGCCTCACAGACACACAGACGTGTGTGTGTGTATCTGATCTGACGGAAGCACTTCCATGATGATATGGTGAGATCACACAATCCTCGGGCTGAAGCCTACAATTCCACTGCAAGGTGAATACAGACAAGTCGGCTGGAGGTTACCTGACCGAAATATGGCATTGGGTGAGCAAGGAGAGGAATTGATCCCAAGGGAGTCAGGATTGTTTTCTCTTTTTCTTTTTTATTATTACTACTGTAGCATGAGACAATTCCATGTTTGAGTTGAATGTAAAATTGTCTTGCAACTCCCCATTTGTAAGCTGTGCAAACCAATGTAAATTTTGTAGATTGTGGATTTCTTTTCCAACTTCATATTGGAGAAGCAAGAGCTCTGTTATCGTAATATGCAACACAAAATGAAAGTCAAGTTTTTGCTGTCTCTGACTTTAAGTCCCCTTGATCACTGGTCCTTGTATGCTTTGGCATTTCATTTTACATTTCATAAAAGAATACGGAAAGACGAGTGGTAATTCAATTTTTTTCATTTCAGATACAAGAATCAAAATTGAAACACAAGGCATTTATTTCTTTTCAATATCCAATAGGGAGAGAAATTTGGAAAACAGTTGGATTTTCACTTTGATTATGAAAAAAATAAAATCAAGAGGGGAAAGAAACAAAATAAGGTTTTGGCAGATACACCAAAATTCCCTAAACTCACTAAATCATCATTGTGATATGACAGACTACAGCAAAATCACTCAGTTATTATGGGACACTTGCACCCATCAATTTCCATCTGTGTAGAATATAACACAGTCAGCCACAACATTAGAACCACTAACTCGTGTTCATTTTGTGTCAGCGGTTCATATAAACAGATCAACTCGATTTCAAATTGGTTTTAAATAAACCACCAGCACTCAATGCACCACTGTCATTTTTGCAAATGACCCCATCCATCAAAAAAAACGAATAATTCTTTCACTTCTATCTCCGCGTGGTTTTATTTTTTAATGATCAAATTAGAAAGTGAAAATCAAATCTTTTTTTAAATTTCTCTCATCGATATTGGATCATGTAAAGGAAAACCACCTTGTTATTCAATTTGAATTTTTGTCTCTCAAAACGAAAAATCAATATAACAAAATCATACTAATCATTTTTTTGCTTTTCAATATTCGTTTCTGAAACAAAAAATGGAATACCATAACATACACGGACCATCACTATACTGATTTGGATTTGATTTTGGTCAATAATACAAAAAAAAAACAAAAAAACAATGGAGGAAATTTCTTTTACCATGTTAACAACCGTTTGTATTCTTGCATTCCTCTCAGAGTGGTAAAAGAAAGCTAACTGGTTATTTAGTAGCTTCCAACACTGTTGTCTCAGTTCCATTTCACACATTGTGCGGTCTTTGCTCGAAGTCGGAAAGATTGGCACATCATCAATCACTACAGTGTTTTTCATTATTAGATGGTGGAGGGAACATTAAATCAAGTCCGATTTGCTAATTGGCAAGCTGCAAGGCTCCTTTCAGTGTGCTTTCTTGATGCAAGCCTTTTCCTTCCATAAAGGAAAATGATTGTGACAAAAAAAAGAAAGAAAAAAAAAAGTGGCACTCTGCCAAAAAAAACACTTTTCATCACATATCAAGAGTTGATTGTTGGACCATATGGCCGTAGAGGCAGTTCTGTTTCGCAGCAAGTCAATGCTGCTCCAGCGCTGTGTGGCCTGTGTTTTTTTGTCGTTCTGTTGAATCATACAAAGCCATCCAGTTAAATCAGTTAGGAGTTGAGCAAAGTCAGCAAAGCTGGCAGAGGGTGGTGTAATGGGGTGAAATGTGAGGAGCTGACCTTGAAGAAATTTTCAATTTGTGTTAGTAGTGGGGGTTAAGTATTGACTAAACAGCATACTATGCAAAGCCCAAAGGATGCCGACAGATCCAGTGTTACAATTTGTGATGCAATCATGAAACAAATGCATAATTAAGTATAGAAACATAACGCTGTGCTGAGAACCCTATTCTATTGTATTGTCTTGTTTGAGTCTTTTCCCAACCCCTCAGTGACATAAGTACGGAGCCACTCTGGTTTTTCAAATTCAAACATACAGCATTAACATTTGCTATTAACACAGATGTATTACAGCACACTCAAGTACAATTGACACACTGCTAGAGCATCTCATTCAGTCTCGCGAAGGGCTGTAATGACGAGAAATTATTCAGTAAAGCATTGTCACCCTATCAGTGTCTACCTGAAAGTAGACAGTGTGGGAGCACGGGAGTCATTGCTATGGAAACAAGCAATACACTGACAGAAAAGGGGCATATGCAGGGTAAAAAAGGAAACTACACCTATAGGAAAATATTCTCAAATTGATTGGTTAAAAGCTTAGAGGTACAGTGAATTATCTTGATCATTTTTCAAGGTCACACTAACCCTCTTGAGGGTGAGTCAGGACCGAGGACCAGTCCAACGACGGCGTCATGTTGGGATGATAGTCGGTCTGGATGCACTGACAGAATCTGTGTTCTGCACATGAGCTTGGTTCCTCTATGTGTTAATGGGTTTCAGCCTGAAATATATCAGGGGGTTTTCAATAGGAGTTGAAAATATGAATTCCAATAAACTCACTGTTAAGTGAAAAGTTCATCTCTGAACGATCTGAATGACTAATTTTTATTGATTAATTATCTTATGTAGGAAACTCTCATCATATAATGCGTGCTGTTATTGGGTATTTGGGTTTGAACTCCTCATTGCAACTTATAAAAATTCTACTAATCGTTGAAATGATGTTTATTTTTTTCTTTAATAAAGTTATAGCAGATTTACATCTCAATTTTTTCCACAAAATGTTGAGGCAGACCATATTTCAGAAAGACACGATCTTCGGCTCAATCTTGGGAAAAAGGAACATGAAGACAAGCATGAAAACTCGTGGGATTTGATTTATATCACATCACTTCTGTGCCCCTGAAACACATCGCAATGTTGCCACATATAAAACAATTTGAGTTAGAATAACTATAGTTTCCTCACCACTGCCGAAGCGAAAAAGACTGTAGTGCAAAGGGTGGATTATGGCCTTTGGAACACCAGCACAGTCAATATCACACATGATTGGCTTTGGTATTAAGTAGGATAAAATACATGTCTCATCTTGGGAAGAGGAGGGAGGCAACAGTCCACAGAGTGGGAGTTGTTGGCATTCAGGGTGGAAAGTCGACTGGCTTTAATTTACACATAACTGTCCACATTGTAGAAAGATTTTACACCCATTAACAAAAATACACCCATAGCTACAATATAATTAAGGGCTTATTGAAGGAAATAATCGCATATCTTAGTAATGGATCTTTTAATCTGCACTGGGAACAATTTGAATGTAAAAAAAAAAGGTACTTGGGTATTGTCCAAGACAAGCAATCTCATTGCAACGGCATGTAATCCTGCTATTCGTGTAAGTGTTTCTTATCACTCCACTCTGCAAACTCAGATGATAAAGTCAATTGCACATATTCCCTTCGTGTGCGTGGTAACAGGCTAACCTAGCACAAACTTTTGGATTGGTTAATATATTACGGCTCAAGAGCAGCTGTTTTTTAACGAAATTATTGTCAAAACCTGAACATTCACAACAAGCAAATAAGACAATATTTGATACCATAGCCAGATAAAATGGAGAACAAAATATATAAAAATATGCAATAAGACAAATGACAAAATTTACTTTATTTATTTATAACAAATCCTTAGTTATAACCCCAGGCTGGCGCTATTATGCACTAGCAAGGAAAACAAATAATAATGCAAATTCCTTCAATCCCTCTACCATCAGGCTACTACCGATAATCTGCAACCAGTAGAGTATGGTCGTAATTATCCTATTGCATCCGATTGATCCGTGCATTTGTTTTCACTGGCACTTTGATGCATGTTGATGCTGATGTCATGATTGCTGTTCATGACATGAACTGCCTTTTCCTTTTATATGAATGGGATGGCTTGTGGAAGTGAACTGAATTCACAAATGTCTGCAAGAAAGATGTTTCAAAAGCATGTTGTTTTTGTTTTTATTATGTACTTAGTATTGGAAATTCACAGTGAGCAGGGCAAATTCATTGTACTTAACAAGGAATTTTAAAGATGCAACCAAATGAGTAAAGTACTGAGCTATAACAAAAACTCTGCAAAGATTGACAGATTGGAATCTTATCATATATCGCACGTGTATGTGCTTATTGCATATTATTAATGGTGATGATTGTACAGGACAGAAGGTGACCAGAACCACAAAATATTCTTGACTCATTCAAAGTTCAGAGGTTGAAAGAACAATATGAACAAATTGTTTATCAGTACTTTCTTCAGCTGCTACCTAATTGATTAAAGCCGCAAAACAATGTACTGTTGGCCTTTTGATTTAAAATATTTCCAACCTCTTGCAGCGTGTAATAACTATGTCACTTTGTTATTACAATGTCTCACAAATAAGTTAATTTATTTGTCAATGTCCAAAACAGGGTTGCAAGGATGAAAAAAAAATTGTAGTCCTTTATGTTAGAGGTTATGTCTTCACCTCGGTGCCATTGTCTGTTTGTTTGTCAACAAGATTACGGGAAAGCTATTGCAAGAATTTGCATGGATTATTTTACCAAGAGTAGGATTTGGGATATCTAAGGGATTATTGAATCTTATTAATTAAATGCTTTTTTGTGACTCTGCGTCATCACCTTACACAATGATGTCACAATGACATTTTGTTAAAAAGATTACGGGAAAACTTTGCATGGAATTTAACTAGATGTAGGTTTTAGCTTATCCAAAGATTGTAAAATTTTGGCTGCATTACATGCGTTGCTCTATCTAAAATGAAATAGAATAAAAAAGCCAGTTGGAGCAGTAATGCCAATTTGTGGTGAAAGTGCTGTCTTGAAACTCTGTCAGATGCGGTTTGGTGGTGATAGACAAATGGAAACCAGAGATACAACCCATGTCAGCTAGGATAGGCTCCCGCCCCTGAGAACCTGAACAAGATAAGCGGTCATTTATAATAAATAAATGATAAAGCATTAAAAAAGTTAATCCAAACATTCTCTTTTTGTTTTGGCAAAGTAGTGATAACTTGCATTATTATATCTTTTCATTTTTTATATATGAAGTAATTGAAAGTGGTGGCGGGGTGGAGGAGGGTGTGCAGAGCAGAGACGACGAAGTGGAAAGTGTAAGACAATTAGGAGAGCCAAATGGTTCCAGAGCCTTTGACAGATGCTGTGAGACTTTGTTGGACTATTTGGTAGAGTTAGTTGCCCACAATAACTCATAAATTAATTGAAAATCGAAATGAAATGAATAAGGATATAATTGATTCTGGCCACAATAATGTCTACTTTGGGTACTGTTGGGCCTAGGCAGCGGTTTTTGCCCTCTTGGTGCTTTTTATAGTTGATGATGAGGTTTGGTTAGAGCAGGAAAGGCTTCTGTATTGGCTGGAAGACAGCAGTTTCAGTCAAAGGGCTCTTTCCTGGTCTTAAGTAGAAGTCAAGCTGTTTTACCTTTCTTAAGTATTATGTTTGTTTTCTATCTCACACAGAAAAATTTTACCTGCTTGTTCTTTGGAATGATCCATTTTTTGACAGTCATCTGACTTAAAAAATGTTGTCATCTTATCTGGTGGCCACTTAAAGAGCGAGGTAATCAGAGGGAATGGGTTTACCCAGTGTGTGTGTCACTGAAACTGAATTAGGGTAAATTGATGGTGTGATTCTGCAGACTGTACCGATGGGACAGTGTAAATCACTTTGCAGCTGAGCAATAAAAAATGTCAGCCAGTGGATTAAACACACAATAGCTATGAACCATCCTTCTCTTTTCTCAAGCTACGCAAATATGACATTTAAAATGAGCAGGACCCTTGAATCAAAAGGAGCAATCATTTTTCTTGAACATATCTAGCGAAACCATACCACAATTGTCTACCAGGAGCTGCAAAACATGTTTTGATAAGTACTTGAGTGCCACTGGCGAATTATGAGGAATTTATTAGGTGTTACTTGCTTTTATCAGCAATTCAAAGACATTTGCTGTACGAAGATAATAATTTGATTTACCCGTCCTTATAGTCCCGTTCTGTCTCATGGGTGGATGCAGATTTAGAGCACAGTCAGTCATTCTGGATGTCAAAATGGCAGCGTTTAATGTTGTTATTTGTTTCCTTTTGCCCTTTATCTTTTCCCTCCCTTGTCTGAGTGGGTTATGACATTGCGGATTGGGGGTCAAAGATACAATAAGAATCATCACAGGCTCAAATCAGATTGGTATAATCCAGTGTAATACAGAAGCAACATGTGATTCCATCCAATATGGAGCAAGGAGTCCTCACACAACAATGACAGCAATCACTACAAACACTTGTGATGTCACATATGCCTGAGAATATACAATGTGCATAAGTAAAGGCATTAAGATCCACTTTCTATTTGTACTCACTTCACTCATCACTAAGCAAGTATTTTCAAAGGGGTAGTGAATTTGGATAAATGCTTAAGAAGTGTTTCAGTGTAATGTTCAAAGGAAGCAGCAAGAGCCATTATTGTGCTGATGCATGAGCCCAGCAGCGTGTTGAACACTTTCTACCACACGCTTAACAAAATGTGAATATACAAAAGCTGAAATCTGCACATTTTGACAGAAACACCTTCTTCAACAAATCAGGACAAGAAGCCCCTCTTCCTTATTTCCCTCCCCCCATTCTCCCAGAACAGCAATTCCCAAGAGATGCTGTTTTAATCTTTGTCCAATTTGGCCTTAGTTAGTTCTCTCTTGGAGTTTCTCTCAGTGACATTTAATTTACTGTCAATGCATCGATCAGAGATCGAGAGCGCCTCCACTCTTAACGACTCCCTCAAAATAATTCTTATATTTATAGAGAGGCTTGAAAGGGGCACAGATATGGTGTTGCTACCACTGCAACAACCCTGCTACCCCTTTCCCATCCCACACTTCACTATAAACTCCTTGAAGGCTTCAACACATGTGATTTGAATGATTTACGTCTCGCTCTACCTACACATTGCTTCAGTTTCCGCGCTAATGTAACACACTGTTGTGAGCGCTGGCACTTTGCTAATTGGAGAGCCACTTCAGCTGAATACCTTTGCAGCGGCTGTGTGTGAGGGTAATATTTTACCATTCACTAATTGGCAACTGAAAATCTACAGAGTTTATGGAGTCTTCATGATAGCCTGGGTGCTAATGGCATCTCATAATCCACACTGGAAAAAAAAAATGCAAAAAGCCTTTGGATATGACATCGCTTCATGTACAGTATGCACTGGTGGTTTTATAGCACATTCTTTGGCACTATGAGTAGCAGTGAGCACACATTAACATGAGTTTTGTCCTTTTTCTTCTCTGGTTCTTTCACTCCTGGGTGACCTCGGGGTTCCCTTTGTATTTGTCTCACATAAAGTCCACTTGTCAGAAGGATGGCAAACATACGGTAATGATGCCCAGACAGGGTTTGGTAAGTGGTCCAACAGCTGCGAACTGCAAAGCAGATGGACTGATGTACCCTTTACTGAGCTGAATGTCATTGGCTGGCATTTCCCGCTAAGCTGCAAGGAGAGGGCTGCTTCAAATGGCCAAGAGCATGAGGGATAGGTCGAACTCATCTTACAATGTAAAAGGAAAGTGAAATGCTTAGCATTGCAATAAGATCTTTGCTTGTATAAATTACATCAAACAGTCACTGTGAATTCCTTCTGAATTACTTCAAAATCTAACTGTTGGATATGTTGGAAAAGAAATACATATTTAAAATAAAATATAGATAGCTTAAACCAAAGAAGCGTGGTAAATGGCAGCATGCACTTTCCCTTAAGCTTTTTATAGTGTAGAGCATCATCGCCATCATGTTAGCAGCAATCACAATCCATTTCAAGAAATATGCCTCTCGCTATGCTTCATTATTTGATCACAATCAGTATTTATCTTTGCTGTCTTCATATTCAGTTCTCTTCAGCTGAAACCAACCGGTCCCACACGGGAGTCAAAGAATGGAAAGTGTTGGGTGTCAAGACTCTTCCAAATTTAAGTCCATAAGTAGCTTCATGCAGTTTCCCGTTAAACAGTATTGAAAACTATCAATGAGATTAGCGTGAAGATTAATTCACCATGGTAATCAAATGACAGTTACATTCATGACTTGCATGTGAGGGTAGGATTTAAAAGAAGGCGCATTATGCATGGTTGTAAGCCTCACTCTCTCATCCTAAAGAATCTTTATCTGGTGGAAAGATGGAGTTGAAACGTTACTTTTTGGACAACGTAGACAAATATAACTCCAAAACTAAGAAGAGGCTGGTGTTTTAGTTAAAAGCTTATTCTAGCACACTCACAGGAATAATTTTGTCAAGCTCCTATTCAGATACATAGGACACAAATATTTCATATTCATTTTATTTACGTGTGTAAATGTAGTGAGGGACTTTATATTGTGTAAAAGTGTTTCAGGAAAAATTCCGAGATGGATAAGAGCTTAGCTACATCTCTGTTAACAATTCACATTTGCGGTCCTTGTGACACATTAAGTCCCTTCAAGGCCCAGTGCTTTTGTAGATTTCAGGCACGTCACATTATGTTTTGTTAAATTCTACACAGGAAACCTCTGCAAGTTTGGTGGGTTGGCAGTTTAAATTCTCTCTCTTATATGTGGATTTCATTTTGCCTGTTATTGGATTTCTATGACATCAGTAACTGGCAGAGATGTTGGTTACTCAGATCTAAGCTTTCAAGTGGTTCTTCAGCAGAAAACCTTCGGCTCAATCAAAAGAAAGTCAAGCTCTTTCTTTTATCATTGAGAACTTTTCTACCATTGAGAAACCAAGTTATGCATCCTGCACAGCATCTCTGAAAACCGAAAAAGAACAGTCTTTATGGTAACGAGTAGTAAGAAGAGGATAAGGTCTAAGTGTTTATATACTCCTCCCCTCCTAATTTGGGTATTGCCGTCAGCGCTAGCAATAACTGCAGATTAGCAGTAGGGGGATTTCTCTGGGGAGAGAAGCTGAAGAAGAAATTGTTCCAGGCTGATCCTTTGCAAATGTTTTCTTTTCCAAAGGCCAGATCTCTCTGCTTCATTGTCTCTGCAGCCCCCGTATTTCCCCCAGTTTTACAGCTCTTCTGAGGGACAATTTGTGTGTTGGGCCCTGGTTTTATTTGTTGGTGTTTGGCGAAGGGTAGGAGTAGACGTCAAATGAAACCCATTAATCACCTCACAGGCTATAAGAGATAATTGTGAAGGGAGAGCGAGGAAGACATCCAGAGAGGGAGAATGAAAGGGCTAAAGAGGAGTGGTAAGCGAGAGGAAAGAGTCGAGGGACAACAAACAAAATAAATCAGGAAGTGTGGTGTGGGAATTCTTACATATAGCCTCTGCCTTCAATTTCTTAACTCACTATTCTACGCTACTTGTAGGAGGGGGTTGATTGAGTGCAGAGGAAAAGTGAAATATTACAGTAGATATATGACTTTTCAGGCCCCCATGATGCTCAATTGATGGTGCTTTGAACCATTTGTTTGGATTACACAGCTACATTGGAGCTAAATTTAGTGTCAACTGGTAGGGTACAGACATGTAGTTTGTGAATGAATTGTGAATGTGTGGACCCTGAAACAAAGCAATAATAAACATGTCACCTGCTCTGAATGATGTTACTGCTTTATGGGACAATCAATCACAATTGCAGTCAAACAGAAATAACTCCCTTGGCTATTATATACTGTATATCCAACATCTATGAAAATCTGCTTCATTGACAATATTCGGGTTTGCTAAATTAGCATTTTCCTATAATATATCTATATAGATATAGATATATTGTGTATAGATTTATTCATAACATACAAGGTTTAGGGTTAGGCTTAGGGAACAGATTAAGACAAATGTCATGTTTTCTCAAATATAGGAAGTGACAAGCAGATGAATGAGAAGATGAATGGAAACTGAACTGACAGCAGGAGAATTTATCCTCGAATTGTCAATAGATCATGTTTTGTGCTTGTAATGGTGAAGATAATGGGTCAAGTTGGTCACATTAAACGAAACCTAAATGAATTGTAAAAGGCCTGATTTCTCAGATTATCTCTCTCCTCCCCTGCCAACTTTGCCTGAACTTCTGATTTACTAAAATGTAATGAAGATAAATAGTCAACACAGCGGATAGGAACATCCTGTGCAAGCCCATGAAGTGGGAAATATTTATTAAATTGATTTTTTCTTATTTGAATAGTTTATTTGCAGCGTTTCTTTGCAGGTGGGCATACAGGACCAACAAAGAACACCATTCATCAGTTCAACATAACAATTAGTCTCATTGAAATAAATAGCTGGGTTTAAAATAACAAAATATTCTCAAATCATATTTCTTGAAAAAAATGTTCTTGATTGGACTTCATACTTGTACATTATATAAAGCGAGGCAATGCAGCTTTATTTATATACCACATTTCAGCAGGTTCTGCTTAGTCCTTTTTTAAAAGTCTCCATTCATCTTTGGAGCCCCCAGATGGTCGGGGAGGACATTCCACAGATTAGAGGCAAAAGAAAAGAAGGCCCGATCACCCATAGTGCTGAGCTTAGTCCGGGGCAAGAAATAGTAAAAAACTGTTATAAAACATTAAGGAAGATAAAAAAATTTTTTTTAAAAAGACAAGCTAAAAAATAAAAAATATACAACCGATTAATCTAATTGTAAGATTTTCTTACCAAGAAATAACCTAATACAATTCTTGCTCTGAAACAAAGCCATGAAAATATTATCCTACTAACTGTACTTTTGATAATGGCACCAAATGTTTTAAATTGCTCTGTTCTGTGAGACCAAAGTGAAAATGAAGACTCCTTATTGTAATCTGCTCCCCGAGAGAGGTCAAGATCTTGTATCGACTACTTTCACACCGGTTGTTTTCAATAATGTCATTCTCTTTTAATCTTCAGAAAGCTCGACCATTGATCATTCTTTTCATTCAGTCTTTCTGTGCATTTTCCCAGGACTTAGCATGGGGAAACATACTTTTGATTGTGACTGAGATGTTTCACTACAGAATTAGAGGGCTGTCAGCGACTGCCAAACTTTTCTGAAAGAATATGTGAATGTGCCGACGAGTTGAAGGGAGCGAGATGGAAATGATCTTGAAATATAACACACTCAAACAGAATGAGTGTGAACTGTCACAACTCAGACTCCCTGTTGCTATGCTACTGACATAATTCAAATTTGCATAAGCCTTATGATTTTTAGCCACTTCATTATGTCTTTAAATTGTTGGCAATTCAATAATTTTAATTACACCCTCTAGATCTATATTTTGTGTAATGAGTTAAGACCCTGTGTCAATGCATTTGTGATTCAGCTGCTTTCCAGCCATTGCTTATTATAAATTGAACCACGACTAAATGTGAGACTTAATTATTATTATTTCTGCATCCTATAATATTAACATATCATCTCAAAACTTCTTCCTTTTTCTCTTTTAGCTGCTCCCTTTCAGCGTTCCCACAGCGGAACATCCGTTTCCATCCATGGGCCGGAATCTTGTTGGTTGACAGTACCAGTGACGGAATTTTTTCACTTGAACCACAACCAATCTGGTTTAGAAATCAGTTTTGTGTTCCGCATATTAATTTGGCATAGGTTTTACGCTGGATACCCGTCCTGATGCAACCATCCCCCTTTATCTGGGATTGGGCCTTGCAGAACACACTAGAAATACACAACTGTTTAATATAAATACACTGACTCGTGACCCAATTTTGGCTGGGTTCATCTAATAATTATGTGTAATCACAATTTTCAATCCACATTTAAAAATATAAAATCAATGAATTATCTCATAATCATAAAACTAATATTATGAGAATATTATTCTAATATCATCACCAATTCATGTATGTTGAATATTTTAAGACTAAATGACACATGGAAAAACATATTAAAAAACCCACACAGAACGGCTCCAGGTTACAAGGGGATGGATTTTTGAAATCAAAATATTCTTGCTATAAGATAGCAGCTAACCATCATGCCACCAGGTTGCTCGACCTCACAAACGTTATTACAACTACTTGAAGACAGCATCATTGCTACAAAACATTCAAACACAAGAAAGCACTGAAATGGCAACTATTTCGCCTAATTATTTAAACTAACTAGTGGACAAGACACTAAATTGTGTGTAATTAATTATCAGGGATGTACTCTGACTTTGTTAATACTTTCACATTTATTCGGCTGTCATGGGGATTTATTGCAACCTATGTGATCACCTGACTGTTTGGTTTTCTTGATCAGTTTTACATCTCTTTGAAGGGGCCACATCAGATGTAGCAGGTACATTTCAAGAATGAAAGAAAAGCCAACATAAAGATGTGTAACACTGTCGTTTTCTGCTGAAGATTGAAGTGATAGGTCTACCATTACTGCCCTTGTGTGCAGTAAGAGTGCTATATATTTTTCTTTTATCATTTTATCTGAGTGTATGTTGACTTAGGACTTTTGTAAGGAGGGATTTAATAAGGTATATATAGCCTTGTAACACCTGGGGATTCCCCAAGAAGGGCTGGAAAGAGAGACATCTGAAACATCCTTATTAGCTTGCTGCCGTTATGACCCAGCCCCCGAGGAAAAGGATGGATAGGATGGATCGAATTTATTTACAAAATAGTGTAGTTTCAATAGCATTAATGTGCATTTTTGCTCAAAAACTCACGATGCATTGCATCACAATTTGTAGGAGTACAAATCATTGTTCAATATTACGTGTGTCAGATATGATGAAAAATGATAATGAGAAATATTTGATCATTCTTTTTGAAACGCAGTAGTAGAATTAACCATTTAGGGGGGTATGCAGTAGTCTAATGTTTTACTCTGATTCGGCTTGTTGCTGCTTGATCCTTTTCTGTAAAACTGTAGACATTTCATTACCCGTAATCTTGCCTTTGTTAACTATATTTCAATCAGAGAAGGCAGAGAATGAAGAAATGATGAATGATTCATTACAACAGATGTTGTGTGATAATGAGTCAATGAAGAATCCTCTTCCCTGAGCAGCTGTATGGAGTATCCCCCCTCTGGAGTCTGGATACTGGTGGTGGGGGCTGATGACTCTGCTGAGGCTGATGAATGATGGGGCTGATAGATCTCCAAGGACTACGCGGAGATGTAAGAGGTGGAGGGCGAGGGAACGGGCAGCATGAAAAACTAGATGAATGGAAAGGCATATTCAATGACTGACTAACGGCTGATGGTGATGGGCTGATCATGCAGGTGTGACACAGTAATTGGATGGATGAGGCCACTTGATTGAGTGCAGCTGATATGCATTGATACTGCAGACAGTGAAGCAGGTAATTGAGACTGAGCATGTGTCAAAGGTGAGGATAGAGAGGTATGAGCAGTGCCCGAGTCTGCTTTGTGTTTCTGATTGAACATCCGACAGATCTCCATATACTGTATACTATATAATATATACAACTATATGTAAACCTGCATGTTTGCATAATACGTGTGTGTTAACCATGACACATCTAATAGATTTCTCTATTTATTTCCTGGTTTTAGGGTCACCCAGATGCTACCACACTATGCTTTCCCCTCTACTTCAGATTGGTGGTTCTGCACTCTCAGTCCTCATGCCCGTTCCAAGGCTCCGGCAACAGCTCATTTTAAGATTTAGACCACGTGTTTTGAGAGAGGCCGAAAGCTGTGATTAAATTTGCTCATTACCATCATTCTGTGAATGAGTACCACAGCATTATTTTGTACAGGTCAGGCAGCCTGAGAGCAGGATTCATGAGAATCATTTCTGGGTGCACTCATTAAGAGGACAGACATGACATTTGCTCACTTTTAAAATTGTAAGTACTTTCTTGAGGTGCACAGGATCAAAAGGGTAATAAAAGAACATTGCGGTGGCAACCTTTTGAGTAATGGCCAGGAGTTCTAAGGATGCCACCCACTAGGCTCTACAAGAGTAATATTGGACTGCTGTTAGTCATAGCAGCTCCTTGTTATGGATTTTGGTTGCTTCATTTTCACTTGGGTATACTTGACACCTCTGTTTCGATATACAAACTTAACTTTATTTTGAGATGAAAATAAATTGCTGTGTTGTTCTAGCTGTGGATACATCTCTGGATAATTTATTACATTTTATCTCTCTGCTTTAATTATGTAACCGGGATAAAACGGTCTATCGACTGGAATAAAATGTGTGATGAGCAGTATTTACACCAAAGCAGTAAGGATTAGTTTTCTCCTCTAGAAGATTCAAATGGTCATGTAAAACTGCTACACCGGAATGCAGAGTGATGAAATGAGCGAGTCATTACATCCTTATTACATTTCCAACATTATACTGCCATTGACCTTAGTGCGTGGAAGAACTGGATTTATTTTTGGCAATGTTGGTCCTATATTTCTTACAGTAGGGGGAGCTTTATCTCCAAAAGTTTTCGGCCATAATTTCTCAACTGTTGGTTCGATTTAGACCAAATTTGGTACATATAAATCAACGCGAGGAGATCTATGCTGTTTATATAATATTTTACTCATATTTTTCATGTTATTGTTCATATTTTACTCACTGCGGGGAGATTTTTGTTTTTGTACTAAAAATATTGTGGAAACAACCTCACATTTAATTTTAGGGCTTCAATCGGGGGCTTTGCTTGTACAATGAAAGGTAATTGCAGACTTTTCAGGGATATACCCTTGCTGTCGGGGATGATGGCGTAGCTCTAGTTTAAATATTGGCATTATAAGATACATTTTCAGTCACTTTCTGTTGAAGGCATTCTTCACATAAAATAGTTTGGAATCTTGGCCGAAAAGTTCAAACTCTGGTCTTTTGTTCCTACCCCAGAGGTGGGAGAACCGAGTCTGTTTGATCAACTGACTGACTGGCTGTGCAAACTCTTGCATGTGCACAACACAAAACAAACCTGGGAACTTCTGATAAAATGCTTGGTCAAGAACATTAATACTTATCAAAACGCTAAAGGGGATGTTCACTTTAGTGACATTCAACAAAGTGAGAGCCAAGCTGTCATACAATAACATTGCAGTCAGTGATCTTACAACAGAAAGCAATCTTGACAATGTCAGTCCCAACACGGAAGACACAAGGCGTTGTCTTTGTATTTATTAGATAAATAAATATAAGCATTTGATGGCTATAACAGAGATTTTGCTCTCCAGAGGGCAACACCAGAGTTTGTCATTTATTTTAGACTATAAATTGAGGTATTTTAAAGCATTTATTCATGATTTGTTGTCTCAATAACATAGGACAACAACATATTAAATGTTCATTTAGACTCTCTCTCTCTGGCACCATTCCCTCAGCCTCTCTCGCTCTCCTACCACTGATCTGACCAAACCCCAGCAGTGTATCTCCCTTAAGATGTCAACTATATAGAAATGGACATCACTTTCATTTCATCACAGACAGGTTACATCAGGTTTTCAAGATGTCTTACAACCACTTTTAAATTCAACCTTTAAACAATTCTGTGACCAAGAAACTGTTGGCTGTAAACAAGTGATGCTGGATTACAGATATATTACCGCCGTGACCCTTTGATGCCCCTTATCATGGAAGTGGAGTTTGCGGTAACTAATATTTCATTGAGACAAGAGGTCTTTAAATTTATCACATGCTATAGGATGTTAACCTTGTCTGATATGAGGAAAAACCCTCTTTCAATGTCATCACCCATATGACATGATTACTCGACTCATCCACCATACAGTTTATGTCTCTTTTGGAATTTATTTTGTTTTCTCAAATCTCCACTGACACTGAAGCTAAAACCATCATCCAGAAATGGATGATGCAGCATAGTACTTGAGCATGAAAAGCATGAGCTTGCTTTAAATCCGAACATCCCGTGTTATCAGACGAAGAGTTGAAGCTTTTGTGCACTTTGGGTACAAACCAAATGGCGTTTGACTTATCAATCCTGAAAAGCCTATTTTGAATATAGCATCAATTCTCTCTCTTTAATAGCTTTTTTCTTCACTGATGATGCCAACTGATGAAAAAAAGGTCTGATACTTTTTTCAGGTCGCCAGCTTGAATTATGTTATTCTTGGACAGAGTTTAGAGTAATAGTGTGATGGTGGATAAGCTGATACGTTTAGTTTTGCTCTACCAACGTGTTAATGCCCAAATTTGCATGAACTAAATACCGATAGGAACTTTTAAATTATCTTGGGTGGACCCCACCTCTTGCTCAATGTCGGCTGGGATTGGCTTCAACATTATCCAGTGACCCTGAACAGGATAAGCAGTTACAGAGAATGAATCTCTTATTCATTGTTTTGAGCCTCACTAGTCTGATTGAGATTGAAGAAGGAATATCTTACTGACCTGAAAAATAGCCACCCTATTTTTATAATCTACAATGAATAATTCAGTTCAGGATGATGATTAGGCGACCATGATGAGGATTTTTACCATTCCTCGCAAATAAATGTATTGGTAACAAACACAATGTTCCATTCTAAACTAGAATTAGTGCCATGTTGTCAGCCCTAAATGCTGCAGCTGTAATTAATAGCAAGGATTCTCTTATTTTCCATCATTTTTTTTTTAATAGTTATGTGTGAGGTATTTTTTTTATGATTTTATTTAAATCCGACTTTCATAACAAGATTTGGCACTTTTTCACCGAACTGACATCACAACTATTTGATTGCTAGTCCTGCACGACAAGCAGGCAGCAGTTTAACTTCCCACCAGCCATACCTTTGGCCTGTAATCCAGGACATGGTTTTACTGTACATTGTCAAGAACTGAGTCAAAAGCAGAGTTTAGGCCCCAATCGCAGACACAAAATATAGGTAGAGGTGCAATTCCATTTCTTTATTAACTACAAATTATTTTGTATTATTTTTTAATTAGGTCCGAAATCCAAATCTACAAGCAGGCAGGCATCAAAATCAGGTGAGCTTTTTAATAAGGTAAACAATCCAAAAGCTAGAGAGCAGAGGCAGAGTCAAAAATACATTCAACGTTCAGTAAAAAGCAAATCCACCGAAAATATAAATTTTTTCACATTAGAGAAAATATAAACACAAAAGGGCCAATCGGCATCAGCCCGGGTTCTGTCAATCAGACCAATAATGTCTGATGATGACCAATAATAATTGACGACCTGAAGGCAGGGCATGAGTCCGGTAGCACCAGAGTGACCTCTCTGGGGGTCAAGGAAGAGGCTATCTGTGAAGGCTGAGCTGGAGGGGGGGACACAGGTGAACATGATTAAAAATCAGAAGAGGAGAATAGAATCCCAGGACAGACACAGAGAGGGAAAAGGAGCACAAGTGAAACAAACAAAGACTGCACTAAGAAGGAATAGAGGAAATGAAGAACAATAATCAGAGGAACACACTAAAAACGTAAAACAAACGAAAAACATGACATGTAATACCAACTAAACTAAATACATGACACTTTCAAAATAAAACAGGAACACATACCAGAATGAGGACGATGAAATTAAACGTTCAAAATAAAATCAGAGAAAAATGTCAACAGTGATGACATACATTAGACATACATTAACCACATTGTATAAATAGGTGGTTGGAATTTGCCTTTCCTATAGATAAAAAGATGCGAGCCTGTACTATAATTTGCTTCTGCACCATTTGAGTGTGGTTGAAAAACATATGCTGAGGTCATTTTAATATGTGATGAAGTAATACTTAAGAAAGTTTAAAAAAAGTTTTGTGCTTATTCTAAAGTAGTGCTGGTAACTTTGATGTTGCATGCTGGTCAAAACTTTTTTCTCTTTTAAAAGCACTTTCTTATTCTGCCCTTGTCACATATCATATAGCTTGCTGAAAAGTAATTATCCAGGCTTATTGGTTTGGGCTATTCTGTCGACATTGATTTTGTCCTCTTTCCAGATCAGACAGATAAATTATTTGACTATTTCGACCGCAGCTCATGTCGAGCCTGATGTGTTTTAATGGACACCTTCTTCATCCGCAGCTTTGTCAATAGTCCACGTAAACACTCAGACAAGAAACTCTCTTTGCTCTGAGTGCTGAGAACAGACTAAACAGAATGCTTTGATAATATACCTTTGAGCCTTATCCCTTATTTTTTACAGACTTTATACCCAATATGGTTTGTTGCAAAGTCTCGGGCAACTTGGCATGTTGACAAGCCCTGAAATTACTTTTGTTGCGTTTCTGTGCTCTTCCTGATTGTTTGGATGATTTGTCGTTTGTTATCATAAAAATAGGAGTCAGTAATAGAATGAAATGAAATTACACCCAAGCGTAGGACAACCTGTACATAGGCTAACGACTTTTCTGAGTTTAGTTGGAAGAATAGAAACTAATTAGCCAATTCAATTCTACAGACTTTGTACTTCCTGCCATAGAGTTGGATGCTTCTATGAGAACAAGAGTGATCAAATAAAGAGAGCACCGGCACCCAGAAGCCAGCCGCCCTCGCTTGTTAATTAGGGAGATGTGTTTTCTGTTCAAATAATCTCAACTACCAAGATCAGCTGACCGAGTAATACAGAGAGGAAAATACATCAGACAAGGTCTTTTCTATCTATGTAATTTTGGGTTGCAACTGGGTTCTATGCAATGGTATTCAATAGTTTGTAAAAGTTAGAAAAATGTTTACTCCTGAAAACATATAATTTGCAAGGAAAGAAAGTTTAAAGTTCATCTTGATACTTTGATTTTGTTTTTTGTGGGTCACCACCTCCAGATAATTGCAATTCTGGTTTGTAGTTCATTTTCTAGCTGTTGTAGATCACGTTAAAGGAAATTTAGTTTCAGTTGTAGTCATTATAGAATCATCATTGCCACGTCCGCAGCAGCATGTTTGTCATGTTCACACGATTACTCAAGAACATTTTCATGGATCATTTTCAAATTATATACCCCCGCAGACAAAAACTCCACTGATTTTCGAAAAGGTTGGTTATATATTTCCAACACTAAGGGGAGCTATATCTCCAAACGTTTCCGAGTCATAATTTCTCAACCATTGGTCCGATTTAGACCAGAATCCCTGTGACCATTCTCCAACTGAACACATTACATTTGTGGTTTTTCAGCAAAGTCAAAGATGGAGGATCAGCAACATAGCCATGACAACAAGAACACATGAGGTTACAAACTTGATTGATAAATGTGAAAATCAAATCCTTTTTTTTTCCCCTTTGCACTTAGCCTAAAGATCTAACTGAAAGTACTTTTACCACTGTAAACTGATGTTAATATGTCTAACAGTTTTTGGCCATTAGACTATTCAGGGAGGTAACAATCGAAGGGCATCTGCCTAGATCAAAGAGAAATCCCCTCATTGTATAGACACTGGTGGCGGTGGTGACCAATGACTCTGCTGAGTGATAAGGCAGATGATATGATTATTTAGATGAATCTTCATTGGTTGGGTGGAGTGACGGGTAGTGACTAGGAGGTTGATGGAATTCATAAAAGCAGCATGACTGAACTAAAGATAAGGGTAGAGTCACATTTCAAAAGACAGAAGCAAGTTGATGGGCGAAGGATGAAGATTTATCATTATGCCACTGGATAGATGTGATGAACTGATAAGAATGCTTTAATCTCAATTGACCGCTGTGAATGACAGGATGATAGTTTCCCTGAATGAACTTCCACTACAGTTCCATTACTGACCGGAAACATCCTGTTTCCATACATCTTATTACTTTTACTTACAAGCATATTTTTGCTTACAGGCTAATACTTGAATACTTTTAGTGCAGTAACAATTTTGAATCACCCTCATACTTGACTAATTCAAGGCTCTGCCTGCCTCTGTCATCCCTTATTTTCTGCGTTTAGGGTGTTTATGTTATTTTCCTGGATTTGGGCTAAATCCGGCATAGCGTGTTATGCATGCCAGCAGAGGTATATTATGCTGGGAGTACAGTTGTGTCTGTATTTTGAGCTTTAAATCCCATCAAAGAGACAGCTCATAGCGGATATTACCAAAAAGGGGCATATGTTGAGAATAATGCATTTAATCATGAGCAAATACATCCATTGTGTAGAGGAATACAAATGGCCTTATTACCTAAATAGTATCTTAAAGCAGACAACAGTCAAATAGTTTCCCGGGCTGTTTCAAAGTGATGCAACAACAACCACGGGGAAGCCATTAAAATACTGATACACTTTTTAGCAGCACAAATGCTAGGAGGCGAGGGACACAGGAAATTCATTTTCTTGTTATTGCAAAATTATTCAAATGAGAAAACCATCAATAATAAGATTCCCACAGAGAAAATCCCCCATAACAGGGCCAATGGGATGAGAGATTGATAAAATCCAGCATCCCACTGGCACAACATAATAAAATAAATCTCAGACCCAAAGGGGTTCAGTGTCACAGATGCTCACATCCATGATGGATGAAGAGCACTTATCTCTGCACATCCGAACTTTGTGTAACTGACAAACACAGCAACAAGAAGATAATCCGCTAAACTGTGCTAATTTTCTCCTCACCTCTTCAGTCTACAGTGACAGCCCAATATAATCTGGCAGTTTAACTTCCTATATGAAATCCAATAGGGAAGAGACGGGTACTCGGTGGGTTTTAATTACCTTATGAAAGCTTTTAACTGATTCTGTATGTTAATTTTTCTACATGTACTATAGATTTTTTGTGATATCACATCTTAATGTTTTGTTTCTTTAGCCAACCCCCCTCCAGAAAAAAATAAAATGAAGTAGTACACAGCCATTATGATCATCATGCTCAGCTTCCAAATGACCTCATTGTATCACATTGGACAGGGCTACAAGCAGGATTAAAAGGGAATGCAATAGGGGATTGAAGATTTTGTTGCAGCTTTTAATTGGTGTGAAATTACTTTTTCGGTCGAGGCCTGAGTTTCTGACTTTGCTGGAAATAATTTAGTTGGACATGGTTAACAGATACTCCCATGGAAGTTGCAGGTAGTTTGACAGCAGTGTTGGCCTGGCATAAACAAAGAAATGTCAGTGGATTCCTGCAGAGGCGTTGTAAAGAAAGGAGAGGATTGTTGCCTGCTCATATTGGCCGTCGCTGCCTGATATCTTCTATCCATCCGTGGGTAATGAGCCTCAGTGGATAGCCTGTCGCTGAGGTCATAAATACTTGATTACAGGTTGATCTCTTTAGTACAACAGCATGCCAGATTTAGTCTTATATGAATCTGGCCCTTTTGTGGTCAAACAATGACTGCTGATACCATATCACATGTACAAGGATGGTCATCGTCTGTTAGCCCTGAATGATGGAGAAAAACTCCCAAAAAATCTTGGATATTTAGCAACAACACTGTGCAGGTTCCTAAACACCACACTGTAATGGGATGAAAAAAGATGTCCACAAATCGTAGGCAGTCAGCGGCCATTGCTGGGAGGGGCAAATATAAAACACGGTTGAATACGTGGTTGCAGATGTGTGCATGTGTGTGTTGGTGTGTGCGCAGGTGTGTGTGTGCATGTGTGTATATTCATCCTCCTTTATCAGGACCTGTGTGTTCCACACTTGCTAACATGGTATTTTTTGCTCCTGGGTGAAATTAACCCTAACACCACCAACGTGTCTTGATGATTAGTGGGTGTGAGTGCATTCTTTCAAAAACTAAACTAAACTAAACACTCGTAACTATTCTTTTAGGTTAATGGTGATTTTGTTCTCTTTTCTACAGTTAGAGTTACAGACCCTGTCTCCACCTGCTTGCTCTTTTATTTTCAGAGTAATTATTTGCCATTTTCTATACCTACTGATAACATTGTATCATAATTTTTTTTGGTGATCGTTTGAACAAATATAGCAGTTAATACAAGAAATTTCATATGAAATAAATTGAATGTACTGCATAACAAGATATGCAGAGTGAAGCTGGAAGTTCCTGTTCCAGTCAGAGCAGAATAAAGGCTTTAAGACTCTTGGACAGACAACCTTGAGCTTTAGAAAAGTTGGTCTGAATCGTTATGAAATTTATAGCATCAGCTATTGATAGACAACAGTTTAATTTAAGTTTGCAGGAGTGCGCAGGTGAAGCTGGTGTAGTTTTTATTTCTTCCACTCTTGAGAGTTTTTGAAGAACTCAACGTTTGTCGTGGGGTGTATGGGGGGGTCACGAGGACCAATCACCAGCGATGACCAATCTCCAGCGATGACCGTCGGACAGTGGATGGAATTCTGACATAATTTCCGACGGCAATCATTAAACATTCACATAGTTGAAGTAGAACCGTAAGCCAATTCCCATTGGTCACTAGATTTTTGTCCACTCTGCATATATGAAGTGGCTTCTAAGCATCTAGTTGCCATGGCAACACAGCATGTCATTTGGACAATAAATAACAAGTAGTCATAAACTAGGAAGTGCAGTTTATGGCTGGTAGCAACTGCACTGCAATGAAAAAAAAGAAAGGTCCTTAACTTACCAGAGATTTTCTAGCTATCAAGTTAACACTCAAGTGATCAAGTCAGCTTGCTCTTCCATTTATGAGTTCTACATATTACTTTGGCATGGGATTTAAGTTGGATGTCCTTCCTGATCCAGCCCTCCCCAGTTATCTGGCTTGTGAGCCCCCATGTTACTGGGTTATAGATTCATCACATTTAAATTGATTTTTATTTATAACTTGATTGAAAAGCATAACTTTATTTAATTTATTATTAAGATCTGCAAAATATGAACAGGTCAGCTACGTCATTAGCTGACAGTCATCAGTAGTGTTTGTATTGATAAGACATCTCCAACCCCAATAATACTGTTGGCATGTTTGTAACTAATATACTTTTGTAAAGTTTAGACAATTCCATTTACAATTAGACAGACAGAGAGTGCAAACCTCTGCTTCTGCCCATTGTGCATTCTCAACCATTTCATCCAGATCCAATGTGGAATTTCAGCAGTTCTTCCATTCTACACATTCTAAATAGCCAACCCCTCTACCAGGTTTCATTAAAATCTCCCATCAATGTTAAGAAAGAGAGAAACAAATCCTTTTTCTGTCATTCGATCCAAAACCAATCAAAAATGTGTTTGGTTGTTCTGTCGTACGGCCAACCCTGTCATCATGCTTTATGAAAATTTTTGTTTCATCCTATTAAATGACAGACAGACGAATCAATGCCGACGAGAACATTTCCTCCTTTGTGGAGGTAACAACCATAAGCATGCTCTTACAAGTTTTTGAATCCTACACACAGTGTTTTTTAATTAATCAACAATTATTTTGGCACATATTTGACAACATAGAATCAGGAAAAACACTGGATACTAAGCAAGTTCCCACCACAGTAGTCGGAGAGCCAGAGCCGAGCTAGAGCCTACCTTAGAACTAGTTCTTAGGGTTTGCTCCACGGAAAAGCTGGCCCTGGCCCCTTAAGACGGTTGCTAAGACCGAACAAAAAGCAATCTGGGCCAGAAACAGGAGCCAGTGACGTCAGGGAGCCAGAGGCGGGGTCACCGCAGCAAACCAAAACTTTTGTCCTCCATGCTTAAGAAGCCTGAGCGAGAGTGCGTCGCGTCTACAACAATTATAAGTAAACTTTATAATGAAAAATTTCATGGTGGATTTAATGAAGGAGGTGGTTGTGACGGGGAAAACTGGGTGTCTCTTCTTACTAAGTTGGTGTTGAAGCGAATGCAATGTGAGAAACTAGATTAGCTGCCATTTTAGTCTCAGAACTTCTGGTTCAGTTCCAATACTCTTCATAAATCTGTGAATATATTTAACGACAATAGAGACACACACTTGTCATCTCAGTGTTTACTTTTTTGGAGCCAGCATGTAGTAGTCTGATTGAACCGTGTAAGAGATATTTATGACACGTTTGAATTTATCACATCTTTTATCTAAGTTCCTGTCATTGTCTTAATCCAGTTTGATGCCACTGTATCACAAGTCACAGTGCAAAACAAAACCTGGCACATAATAAGCAAAGCCTTTTATCCGTGTCCAATCAAAAATAATTGCCTCCTCCTCCTTCCATATTGAGCACCTTATAATGAGAGAGGAACCTTAAAAGACCCCAGTGGTTGGAAGCACATGTCTGAATGTGAATGCACTGATGTAAAATAGCTGCCAGGGCATCAACGGAGAGCACACACACACACACACAAAGAGGCCCACCTCCTCACACCCACGCCAGCATGGATTCTTTTATAAACAACGTGAGTCAGTCAGGTTCTCTCTTTATTTCCAGTGTAGCTCAACATCCCGTCCTTGGACCAGACTCAGCCAATCACGGCTATAAAAAGGAGAAAGATGAAACCAACTGCAGTCGTCAACAACTGCCTCAAAACGGGCCTAGGATAGGCTGACCAGGGGCTGTGCTTCCCTGTTAATTGGCTCAGTTTGAGATCTTAATACATCCAACAGATGTATGCCTGAGCCCTGAACCGTAGAACAGCTAACTGTGGAAACGTTCACCCTTTCTATTATGCTTTCTTTGTTTTCAGCTGCTGGAGCTTGTCTGTTTAACTCGATTGCAGTGTATATAATGCATAATACATCATGGTCCAATTCAGCCGCATTTAAGTTGTAGCAAAATAAATCACTTTGGCATCATACACACTGCACAAAAATAGATAATTATAACGGTGGATCCCAAAGCGGAGTCCTGGGACTTGCCAAGGGTTCCACATGTAATCTTTTTTTTTTTTGCTCAGGGATATAATTAAATGGAAATAATATCAGTTAGGGCATTAATATTTTGAAATTGGGTTCAGGCACCCCCTTAAAACTTATAGAGATTTCCAGTGGTCCCCCAGTAAATATTGCAATTGAGTTATTTTCTTAGTTTTTCCATGAATAACAGTGAATGAATGAATGAATGATGTCATTTTAACAAACAGGATTTGTGGTGTAATTTATGTGGATTTAGCATACATGCTAAACTCAAGGGATCCTCACCTAAAAGCTCTAAAAAATAAACCTCTCAGAAACTTTTTTTTTGAGGCGAAGTATCAAATAAATAAAATAATTATTATTTAAATAAAATAAATAAGTGTCAATAATCGAATTACCCCAAATGCGGGAATGCATATAATAATATTTATTTGATATAAATATATACATAATATATAATTATATTCCAGACAAAGAAACATATAGTGATCATGTCATGAACATTACATCACCTTACGATGATCACAGACCAGGGTGTTAGAGGAGTAAGAATTTGAAATATAGTATAACACATAAATAGCGTGTTATACAAGGCAATTGTAGCCTCCTCTGACATCAATCTAGATGAAAAATTGGGCATTAACAAACATATGTATATATATAGAAATGTTTGTTAAAGAAGGAAATTGTAAGATTGTTTTATTCTCTGACATGAATAAGGATGCAAATTGGGCATAAAGATGAAATTCCTCTAAAATCTGATAATCTTGGTTCTCTGGTAGGATAGGACATCACCTCCTATATGTCATTGCTAATTGAAGTGGACCCATCTACTGGTCTGTCTTGTATGGCGCTAAACCACAGTAAATGTATTATTATTTTTTTTTTTGTTATTCCTTACTTAATCAAGACTCACTTCTGCATGTCAGTAGGAAGAAAAAAAACAGCAGAAGCGGGTTTAATTTCTCACATTTATCCAGCACACGCTCTCCTCTCTCTTCCCTGCATTTCTTATGGTTTCGCCTTTTCCTTATGCTTCCTGTCTGTCTATCCCTACCTTTGAGTGAGGCCATCAGGTCTGCTCGTTCAGCTCAATCCGCCGGCTCCCATCTCTTCCTCTCCTGGTCACCTGCTGTCAATCAAGTATCAAGATCCACCTGGTCTTCAGAGAATGAGAATCATATGCTTTAAACAGTGGTCCACTAACCTGCTTCCTATTCCAGTCGCGCCCTGTATTCCTGTCCATTTTCCTTGAGTTGCTTTGGAATAAGATTATAATCAGCAGTATTTTTGGGGGGGATACTTTCTGAAATGCTAGCAGGTATCACCCCATGCAAAAGTACAAAAAGAAAACTACAAGGCTAATTCATATTAAATTAGTACCCTTGGAGAATGGTAATGAATTGACAAACTAAATAAGGGCAGCCGCTGTTTTAAGTATTAATCTTTTCAAGCCCTATAAACTCTCCTGCCAACAAATGACAGTTGTTTCTTTCCAACATGGCCTTCTCAGTGATGGGTTATTAATTCTTCACGAAGAACACACATTGTATCAGTACCAATTGATAAGATCAAGGAGGGCAAGTCAAATGGAGTTCAGTTACAAACAGGGCTTTCATATTTTCTTAGCTCTAATGTGTATTTTAATGGTTTGACTTACATCCCACTCCCCGCACAGGGCATCACCATAACAATCTTTGAAAGACCACTTAAGTATATTATTACTTTAATTTTCTCCTCAAGCCTATCGCCTAATGTTCTCATCACGTTGAAAAGATGTATTCAGTCAAATCAGTCAAAACCCATCTCCCGACCAGATTACTTTTATCAGATGACCATTGAAATGCTCTTTTCAGACGATTCCGTCAACAGCCTATAATAATAGTGACTCCAGTTCCACTGAGGCCCGTCTCTAGGGTCATTTTTATTGAATCATTTGTTGAATCCCATTCTGCTTAAAATGGAATTGCTTTCAGCTTATTTCATTTATTATAACCCTATAGTCTGCGGCAGTCTCCAATTGTCTTCCCATCGCTCATAAAGAATCGAACAAATCACTTTATTCACACAGGAGCTTTATAGTGGTAGGCAAAAGAGCAGACTGCGGTTGAGCTCCATTATTTACGACACGAGGGAATACTCGTACTTTACTTCAAACAATACTGCATTAGTGACATCGTCATCGTAAACAGAGATGTTTTAGATGCCATCCTTTACACCCTGCTGTCCAAGTCAAGGGTGTATCCCCAAAAAGTCCCAATATCCCCTGCGTTCTACATGCAACCCTGTTACCCTGTTTGAACTCCCTCAAATTAAATGTAAAGTTATGTCGACGCTACTTTTTGTACAAAAATAAATAAATAAATAAATCCCCGAAAATATTAAAACTGAACTATTAGAGTAAAACACTGTGTATAAAAGATATATTTTCATTCATGTGCACCTGATGTGGGTTAAATCGGAACAATGGTTGAGAAATTAAAGCCCAAAAACTTGGGTTGAAGCGCCTTCTAGTGTCTGAAATATAAGACCGATCTTTCCCAACTCAATCAAATATTTTTTCACACTTATTCTCAAACTATGACGCTGCAGCTCAAAACGTTTTTGAGCTATTAATTATTGAAATGTCTACTTCTGGCAGGGATATGAAACTTTTTAAACTTTAATTTTGAACATTAAAATAAATCTTTTTCACAGTTTTGTGTTGGAATTCTTGCAGGCTGCAGCAAAGAGAAGAATGAAACTATTCTACTAATTTGGATTGAATAGTTTTCTCCTCATTGTTAGTATTGCTATTATGTTATGCTGTCAGATTTGATAACGGGAAGGGTTTCCTCTCAGCTGTCAGGAAGCCATGAATTGGATCTCTAATTGGGCCTTCGGTGATCTCCGAAAACCCAGCAGCATTTTATGAGCGCTTAGAGTTAATCTGATAATCATTTTTACCACATCAGCCAATAAGGAGCAGGCATTGGGCCTGAGATGTTCACAGTTCTGCAGCGTCTGAGGATTTATAGGGGAACCAAAACACAAAATTAATTTGCTCTTTATTCTTCAATTGCATATTTCACCGCAGGATGATATGAGTTTGCTCATGTTTCTTCAGGAAGTGGGACTAAACGAGCTCAACCTGGAGTTTCATGTAAAAGACATATGTTTGAAACTTTGCAGAAAAATCCAACCTATCAGACTCTTCGTCAAGGCCGCCGATTTTAGTCAGATCAAAGTATAAATTTGTTTTGCAGAGCTCCAGAAGTCAACATACAGCTTGTCATAGTCCTCCCATGAGCTGGTATCTTGTTGGTATTTTCCCCTGTGTGCTTCTCTCTCTCTCCCTCTGCCAAACACCTGGCAGCTCCTCACAGAAGTCACATCCTCTCATCAGCTACAGCAGTATTTTGACATTCGCTTTCCTACCACTCATCGCCAGATTTTACCGTCTCTTCAAGTCATAACTATGGTATATACAATGTCAATTAAATTATTTTCTTCATGATCGTTGTTCTTGTGCATGTTAAAAGAGCCTTTATACTAAAAGTTCCTAACCATCTGTTAGGAACCTGCTGGATTTTCCAGCAGGAGACATGTTGTCTCGTAATAATAAGCTAGCTCTTATTAAAGATCTCGTGATCCGTAGTGATTGGAGTCAGTCATGGTTCGAACGAAATGGCTTGCATAGGTCCGATGACTTCATGTACCTTGTATACATCTTTGGGGCGGCTGTAGCTCAGGGGGTAGGGTGGTTGTTTCCTAATTGGAAGATCGGAAGGTAGTCAGTTCAAGCCCCATTAGATCTACGTATCGTAGGGACCCTGAATCCAATATGATCCCGGACGCTTCAAATGGGAATGCCCACTTCTCTCTCATGGAGGGGCCAAATGCAGTGAAAATATTGCAATGCATTTTATACTGTGTTTGACTGATTTTGATTAATGAAAAATAAATTATTATTATTAAAAGTACACAAGCTAACCCTTGCAAAACCCTTTTAAAAAGCACTGAAAGCCCTGCTTCCATTTCCAATATCCTGTCTTTTACAAGCGGGGGTTTCTGCAGCGTAATAATAAAATAAGTGTAATAATTACATCTACATTACAATATTTATTAAATTACATGTTGTGCAGTTTATTGTGGTTTGTTATGCACCGAACTAACCTCGCCTTTTCTGTGCATAGCAATAACAATCCCCAAAAATCTGATTAGATCCCTCTTCTGTGATGTTTTCATGAGAGTGACCCTTTCTCTTCTGAAGAAGACCTGATAGAAAATGAGGCCACAATTAGAGTTGGAAGAAAATGATTATTAAATGATCTCTTATTTTGGAGCAGCTTCTGACATCATACAAAAAGTTAGGTTGTTCCATATGGACTATTTGATATTATTACCGAGTCACATTTAAAGAATTCAATCAGGGGAACAGTTTTTTACAGCACAGGAATAAGAGTCTTTCTGGTTATATATTTTAACTTGTGCTGAGTATGTTATCATGGATCACTTCCCCTGCTCATCAAATCCCTATCACCTTTTTACCCGTCCTTTAGTCTGCTCCGAGGGTTTGAATTACCATCACAGCCTCACCACGACTACGATAAGCTGGTTCTCCATTTCTGCATCAATGCTGTTAGGATTTGAATCTATTATTTGAATTCTGACTTAATTCTCAGACTCTGACTTTAATCTCAGAATTCTGACTTTTTTCTGACTGTAAACCCAGGATTCGGGGTTTATTCACAGGATAGGACTAGTTGATCATTTTTGAGGAATTCTGAGTTTAAAGTCAAAATTATGAGATTCAAATCAGATTTCTGAGAATAAAGTTTTGGTGTAAAGACAAAATTCTTAGATTACAGTCTGAATGCAAATATTAAGCGGCATCATCGCCAGCTAGACCAGCTGCAAACGCTGTGAAGGTCCCCGGAAACAGGGGAAACAAGGAGGAGCTAGCGCCAGGCTAGTCCCACCAAACCGGCTATTCTGACTGTTGGGTTGGCAAATGTTCGCTCTCTGCAAAGTAAGCTAAACAACTTCAGGCTGTAGAGAACCCCTCAACAGGGGATGAGTAACTGCTGCTTGTTTGCGTTCACAGTGACCCGAATACCAGATTGGAGCCTGAGGGGCTCACCCTCCATAGAGCGGGCAGGATGGTGCATCATTGGGCAATCTAAGAGGAGGCAGCCTGATGTCTACACCAATAATTCCTGGTGTCTGGACGTCAGGATAAACTCGCAGTTTTGCTTTCCAAACGTAGAATACATGACTTTGAAATGCCTATCCTTTCACTTACCAGGGGAGCTGACTGTGTTTATTATTGTTGCAGTATATGATCCCCCGAGTGCAAATGTAAAGGATGCTATGGGTAAGCACTATAGTGCCATCAGCGAGCTGCAGACAACCCACCCCGATGCTTTTTACCTGGTTGCGTGGGATTTTAATAAGGCAAGTTTAAAATCTGTCTTACCTTAGTTTTATCAACATGGGAACTGCACAACAAGGGGGAGATAATACTCTGGACTTGGTTTATACAAATATTAAAAATGAATGTAGAGCAGCCCCCTTACCAAACATTGGCCCAATCTGACCATTTAACTGTCATGCTAACACCTAAATACAGGCCAAGGGTGAAACATGAACCCCCTGCAACGAAGGATGAGACCTCTCACAGGATGAAATTGGAGTAGCTGGTATCCTTGGGCAGAACACACAACGTCGCCCTCAACACGGAAAAAAACAAAAGAAATGATTATTGATTTCCTTAAGGCCAACTCAAACTATCAACCACTGAATATCTATGGGTCTGCCGCGGAGAGGGTGAACACCATATTTCTGGGATGCTGCTGACCGAGGAATTGACCTCACGCCGCAACACTTCTGCCATCATCAAGAGGGCCTCGCTGTGGCTACAACTCCTGCGAAGGGCTAAGGAGAGCGGACCTTCCCACTCCTGCCCTCAACATATTCTACAGAGGAACCAGGGAAAGCCTCTTCACTTACTGCATCATCTCCTGGTTTGGCAACAGTACAGCCGAAGAAAAACATTAGTTAAACAGGATAGTGTGAACGTCTGGAAAAATAGTTGCTGCCCCACCGCCATCTCTGCTGGATATCTACCAGCATCCGCAGAACCTCAAACATAATCAGCAACCCTGCCCATCCCTCCCACAGCCTGTTTTCTCCTATGCAGTCAGGAAAGAGATACAGCAGCATTCGCACAAGAACCACCAGGCTGCTAAACAGCTTTTCCCCCCAGGCTGTCAGACTTCTCAACTCCAAGCATGCGTGTCCTGTCCATATCTGTCCCCCCCTTCCCTTATACTCTTTAACACAAATATAAAGGCTGTTGATGGACTAAAAAAACAAATGCACAAACAAATATACACCGTGGACTTATGTGAATAATGGAACTTCATGCCACTGCAACAATACACTCTATAATTTATCAACGTCTGTTTTTAATTATGATTTCTCAGCCATTTATTATTATGATTTCATTTTCTCCATTTCTCTCTATTTCATCATTATTTATTGGTCCGCACTGTATTTTTGTTTGTTTTTCAGATAGGTGAGGAGAAATGTTATTTTGTCTTTTTATGTATGGAAGTACATGGAAAGTGAAAAAGGAATTCTGGAATCTGGAAATTCTGGAAAACATGAATAAAATCTAGCTTAAATAATCGATTTTAATTGCTTGAATTTGGTATTATGGTCTAGTTTCAAGCCCGAGGACGTTCATTCATTCATTGGCTTGACATTAATGCTGGTTTTAAAAGTTCTAGACAAGCTTCTTTTTTTCAGCTTTATACAAGACAATTTGATCATACTTAAGAAAGTTGTCTTCCTTCTATTTGTAGGCACTGGAAGAGGAACCTTTTTCTTTTTCCTTTTTTGCTCTGACTGGGGGGACATGTTTAGTGAACCAAAATTACATAATCTCTTGAAAATGTTGCAGTCTGCTCGGTAGGAGCAGAAGAACCAGGTAGAGTATGAGATCCCTGTTATAGAAAATCAATATTACCCACTTATGTGCAGGTTATATAGAGGTGAAAGTTTCCCTGCTGAATTACAGACCAGGATTTATCGCAGTAGCTCTATAATCTGTATTTAACCATCCATTTTTCATTGTGCACATTATAGCGTTTAGATCAGAGAATGGCTCTGCAAATGCCGTTGCTAGAGTGAAACTTTGACATTATGAAAGAGTGAAGCTGTTCAACCATGTGCATCTAAGCCTGAGCCAGAGACCAATCTTCATTTTAACTTTGAAGTCTTAAACATCATGAAGTGATTCATGGTCAAGATTAAAAGTTCATCCTCAAATATTACTCAACGGCATCAAATCAGTGTCTCTGAATATGATTAAAGTGATTGATTTGTCTGAGTCTGATTCTTCAATGCAGCTGTTTTTAAACTGACAAATAACTTGTTTATTAAATCAATTATGGTCGAAAACTTTTGGTGTTTTCTAATTTGAAACATCATTGGGTGAATTAAAATATATAATCACATGCGAGGGAAAGAGAAGAAATGAGGAAAACAGAGAATAGATCCGCCTCCAATGCCTACATGTTCCTTTATTCATTTAATCAGTTAGGCTGACTATTGCTAATTCATAATTCCTTTCTTCCTCCACTGGTGCTGTATTAGTGAAAGCCTATTAAGGATGTTGTTGGTTAGGATTTCTGTTAAATGTTTTTCACTCCATAGTGAACAAAGTGACTTCTACCTCTCTGATGGGATAAACAAATATCATCATGCAAGAAGAGATTCATTATATCCCACAAAAGTCGAGGATAATATGGAATCATCATTGCCCATGCGTCCACAGTTGCTGCAGAGCAATAACTCAAGAACTGTTTCATGGATCATTTTCAAACTTTATACTCACATAGACCTTAGTGCGATAAAGAACTGGTCGGTTTTATATTTCTGACGCGCTGCAAAGTTTTATCTCCAAATGTTTTCAGCCATAAATTCTCGACTGTTGGTCCAATTATGTCCAGATTCAATGCATAGGAATCGACTGTAGATCTATCTTGCATAACTTCATATTTTAGTCACTAGGGGATGCTTAGGAAACACTGTTTTCTAGACATACCTTAAAAACTTTCATTGATCATTTCCAAACTATATATCCCAATTGACCTTAATGCAAGGAAGAAGTGCGTAGATTTTGTGGAAGGTGGGTTGCATATTTCCAACACTAGGGGGAACTTTATCTCTATATGTTTTCCACACATAATATTTCCAACGTTGGCCCATTTTACTCAAAATTTGATCCATATGAATCGATTCGAGGAGATCTATCTTACATGAATCATATTTTAATCTTATTCATTCATTCCTTACGAGCGGACACATAAACCGACAATAAGACTTGTCCACATACAGCATTAGGAATTGGTTTGAAAATATTCTTTAAACATATAACTCTTTTTTTTTATATTGTTCTACCATTCTGCAACTTCAAAAAAACAATGCTTGAAGTGTTTCCCATCGCATGTGACTCCGGTTCTGATAGCAAATCTGGCTTCTTACCTGGGAATTATATAAATAGTACTTACTACTTAAATACTATATATGAATATACCCATATATACTAAATATATACTAGTTACGAAATATTTATATATATATATATATATATATATATATATATATATATATATATATATATACATACTACTAGATAGTAATGAATTCTATCCGTACTATTATTAGATTAGATCATATATAACAAGATAGAATTTTAGCAATTTGAAATTTGATCCAAATGTAAAGTGCGTTATAAATTAAATGTATTATTATTATTATTATTATTATTATTATTTTATTTAACGTCAAGCCAATTTCATTTTGATTAGTAAAATTTTTTTATTTTACTCTTTTCCATTTATGATATCTGCAATGTAAAAAAATTAATAATACCGATTATTTGATGATTGGCTTGTTGATATTATTGACTAACACAAAGCTCTGTGAAGCCCAGTGTCCACGTTCAGGTTGGGTTCTCCGGCTCCCTCCCACAATCACAAACACAGTCACACGTTCATTTAAAATTTGAATGCTCTACTTTGAGGAATTTTGAAGAAACCCTACCATCACAGCCCTGCACTTATAATGAGAACACGCAGATCCTCAAAAGGGGTCTGTTTTTAAAAGCCCTCCCGCTGCCAAAATAATGTAATGTCATGTACTGAGTAAAAACAAGAATGTCACTGTTGAGACAGTATCACTCTTCTAAACATTGGTTACATTTCATCAGAGAGGTTTGTTAAATCCTCATCAGCATCTGGGGGCTTTGGACTGAGTGTGTTCATCTGTTGTATCACCATTAGGGAAAGAACTATTGTATATGAGAAAACAATTGTTACAAATGTGAATTAAGGGTCCTCCCATTTTTTTTCTTTTGAAATAGTATCATTTACATTTTTAGATGGACTGTGCCCCTTTCATCTAAGTATGTTGTGGTCTTTTTTCACTATGTAAGGATGGCTCACAGTTAAATCAGGGGAAAATATAGTATCACTCGCAGCTGATAACAAGAAGAGTTACTGTCTCTTCACTCTCTTCAGCCAAATCCCCAACGGAGCAAAAGGAGCTTCATCAATCCACTCTGCTGGTCCTCTCGCTCCCTCTCAAGTGACAGATGACGCTGTTACATGAGCTTTACATATTAATAGAGCTGCTCTGACGAGGAACACGTCTTCTCCATCAGCCGTCGCCATCTTTGGCCCTGTTGCAAGGCTTCATTTAATGTTTGTTTACCCCCCTTTTCAAGATGGTTCTAACATAGCCATTTCTCAAAAAAATTTGTGGGCAAATCTGGGAAATTGTGTTCATCTTATCAGGTGTTTGCTGCAAATACGAAGATTAAATCAAACAGCACTCAAACAGAGAGAGAAACATCTGCCCACACTCACACATCACACAGGCTTTATCTTCTGTGGTTTGCAATGTGTGACACAAGCAATGGCTAGCAGATTTCTGAACTTTTTCGGATGTTATTTTTACGCTCTATAAACTTTACTTTATACAGATAACTGATCCGACGTTGAAAATGGACCCATTATTCCCTCAGGAATTACCCTGCTGTGCACTCACTGTCGTCGTCCCATCTATTTCCATCAATACTGATTTGAAGCCATCCTGCAGGGCCTCTTCTTTCTTATTAGCGACTAAGCAGAAAGGAAGGGAATGCTTTTCAAAATAAATGGAGCGCATTGAAAAATGTGGGTGACAGCATGAAATATTTTATCTGATACCTCTTCCATGGACTCTGGTGACCACTGATGTCTGACTTTGACAGGAACGTCAGAGTTCAATATGTATTACAACTCTAGAAACTTTTTGAAGATCATACCGCACTAATAATGACATGACATGACATGAGAGTTTGTAAACACGAACATATCACCCCCGTTCTTCATTCCCTTCATTGGCTTCCCATCTCCACCAGGATTGATTATAAGATCTCTCTCCTCACTCACCAGTGCATCCATGGTAACGCACCCCCCTACCTAAAAGAACTACTCACCCCACTGACCTCGACACGATCCCTCCGTTCTACCCACTCATACCGCCTCCTCCTTCCCTGGACTAAGCTCAGAACCATGGGTGATCGGGCCTTCTGTTCAGATGCCCCTCGCCTGTGGAATGCCCTCCCTGACCATCTGCGGGCTCCACAGACGACTGAGACATTTAAAAAAGGACTTAAAACTTTACTTTTTAGCAGAAACTTTAATTAACATTGCTGCTTTTTGGTCAGGTTTTTATATAGTTTTTTTAATTTTTATAATTGATGCTTTTATCTGCTTTTGCTTTGTAGCACTTTGAGATTTGATCTAAATGTAAAGTGCATTATAAATTAAATGTATTATTATTATTATTATTATTAATCTGCAGTAAAACAGTATAGCTTAGAAGACGAATACATGGCAAATGCATGGTAGTCATAAACTATGCCTTTGCTCCCCAATGCAATTCCAATGAGGTTACGTTCAAGCATTCAAACAACCAGTTCTCACTAATAAATGGCTGTTTAAGGCCAAACAACAATCCGTCATCATTAAACCATGATCGTAGGCTGGACTGAGATGTAGTTGGAGAGAGAAGAACAAGAAACATTATAAGCAGTTTCACTGAACATCATTTCACCTTTTAAAACAATCTAAAGGAAACATTGAAGGTTTTTAAGATTAAGCTAATATTTAAGGATTGACTCTGATTATATTTGAGTGTGAATTAAAATTTGGGAAATCCGAGCTGTTAATGGAATAGTTCACTCTTTTGATATCTCGCCTATAGATATCAATTTATCCATATCACCCAGAGGTTTAAAAACATTGACATGTCGAAAAACAAGGCAAAAAGTCTTGTGCTAAAAGCCACTATTCAAGATTACGTGTGTTTCATTGCGAATTACATCACAAATCTTTTTTTTTTCCTTCAGTACAAAAATGATCTGCCACACTAATGTTTGAATCAGAATGTTTTTATCCGGATAAAGTGGAGCTTAGAAAATAACAGAGTAATTCATATTGAATACGTTGTTTACCATATAACAATTTTATGCCAGTGTCGTTATGGGAGCGGGCAGATCTCATGGTCAGCCATTTTGATAGCTAAGCCACATTGGAAAAAAACATTCTTGTAGAATCTTTTTTTGATGTACTCTAAAACTCATTCAATACAGGAAATGGGGGCAACAGCAGATGCCATCAGACCAGGGATTGCTGACAGCAGATAGCATCAACCAGCAAGACAGTTCATCGACTTTGTTAGGACTAGGGAGGAGTAGAGCAGTGCCCAAGTTAGACCACTGGTAACAGCACAGTTTTATGCAGTTGATGGCTGATCTTGGGAGACAGCTCAAACTCCCAGACACCGCTGACGTGACCATCCTCAGGCTTGACATGGTCTTGTTGTACCGGACTGTGAAATATGAGACATAAGGCTAAACTGTCACAAGTTAATTATAAAAGGTAAAATAGGAGTCAGAGACTTAAATGCACGATTTAGGTAAAAACAGACACCCTACAATTTTCAATTGATTTTCATTCTATTTTCAAATTATTTACAAATGTCATATTCACTAATATTAATTTCACTGGGACTGAATTTATCATTTTATGTCCTGCTCACCTGTTCAGTTGGGCAAATTTTGAGTCATTATTTCTTTGTGAAGAATGTTTTTCCACTTGACTGATCCTATATGACTGCAGTGGCAGCATGTATATCCCAAGGAGTAATGGGCCAAGGATAGCACCAGGGGGAACACCAACAGTCAAGGGGACCACCTTTGGCCCCTTATGAGGGTCAAACAGTTTTCTAAAACTGAGCTTTACCAAAAGGTTTAGCTAATGTTATTAAATATGACTATTTTCCATGAAATACGAAAGTCTGACTTTCTCTGTTTAGAAACATGCTTGACCAAATTAATTGTAATTGTGTTGGACATTTAGAGTTACTACGATATTATATTATATAAATGCCCCCATAGAAATAAAATATGCAAAGATATCATTTTCAATACTTTTTTTTTCTTGGTTAGGGTATTTTTATACCACTTGTGTGACTTAGTTTTGTTATGCCCTCAGTTTCCCAATTCTGAGACCGGTAACACTGATCTCAGAAACAACAGGTGGTCCCACTGGAGGTGAGTGTTGCATTGAAGGATTGGAATGGTTGAGGCTTTTGAAAGAAAGAACAGAAGGTATGAATGGGCTGGTATGCACAGACCGAAGTATGGGATGGAACTTTTTGCAGTCGGGCAAAGAGGCCTTGCTGGCCAACCCCATTATAAGGCTTGAGTGCCTGCAGGAGAGGAAGGGGATTTGCATGAGAGGAGAGCCATCAAGAAGATCCCAGATGCTGTAGAGAATGCATAAAGATGGCTATGGATCAAGTGGGGTGATCTGTGGACAACACAAGCCACTTGGACACATGTCAGGCCCGAGTGGCCCTGGACGGGTCAGCCAAGCGTCTGAAGCTGGAAGACACACTAACCCGAGGACCCCAGGTTATATTGTTGTGATGTTTCCAAGTTAAATCAGAAGGTGGGTGATCAACAGGAATTTTGTAATTTCTTTGAATTGAATGACTATATTGATGTATGATCGCTTATTACAATCTACACATTGTTAACAAAATTAAGTCCAAATGCAGTCCAAGTGAACATCTTCTCTTAACTAAATACTCACTTCCTCATGAGAATGTCACATTCATCTTCCTGTTGTTGAATAGTAAGAGAGGTTTGGTGAACTTGACTTTGACTACAGACGGTTCAGGATGAGAATATGAAAATTTTCTTGCTTTGTTATTTCAAAAGTAGGTCTATATGATGCCCCCCACAGGCGATCAGGATTTGAGAGTGTAAGCATAAATAGGATTAAGGAATTTGCCACCTTTTGAAAAATTTTAAATGTTCTGAGTTAATTCCCTTCACACAACCCTGTTGCTGCAATCCTGGTTTTACTCCTATATGCATAGTATTCTACTGAAAAACACATGAAGTGTCCAAAAAAGGCTGTATGGAAGTTTTTTTTTGACCAATTATTATTAAAAAAGTATAATGCCAAGATGTTAAAAGAGTATGGTATCAAATAATAAAATATGTGGATAGAAAGTATAGAAAACAACTGCAGCCTTATAATTTAATGTCACAATGTTTTTTATACTGTCTATTGATGAAATGACATATTTCATCCTGGGATTTGATTATTTTATTAGTCAAAACAGTTTTTATTTTCTGGGAGGGACTAACAGGCCTTAATGGACAGGACAAGCGGCAAAGAGACAGGCAACCAGGTAGATGGCAATAACGATATTATTCACACTTTATTATCAGCTTGTTAATCACAACACATACATACATACAGGAAAACAATGTGATATTAGTTCCCTTCATTTGAGCCAGCCCAGAGGAGCAGAGGACAGCCCATGTGAAATAACCAGCAAATTGGGGTCGAGGGTCTTACTTAAGGACCCACTGACATGTAGACCGCTGGGGCTGGGATCAAACCGCCTATCTTCTGATTGGGGAACGACTTGTCTACCTACTGACCTGCAGGGTCCCCGATTAGGACCAAAGGTAAACAAAAAGTATCTGTACATGAAGGGCCTGCTCTGCATCAACTAAGAGAGGTATGAGATATAATTCATTGTCATTCCAATTATCTGTTTATGGACAGCAAAAAAACATTTAGACAATCAAAGATTTCAGAGAATCAAAAGCTGGAATTATGTAATAAAACACTTGAAATACACTGATTTCCTATGAATGGGCACTGCTTTTGTTACAGACTATGAGAGGAATTGTCAGCCATCCTCTGTACTGTGACAGCAGAGCGTTTAGTGACACAGGATTATGGAGCAGAGAGCAACAGTCAAAGCTTTTATCTCGCAGCTGTCCAGCGGAACCGAACCATATAGTGCCCCTCAGATAGAAGCAGAGCAGCAACACATTTTTTATCCCCTATTTTTTTGAGAGATAACATTTTATATCCAAGCCCATACTTAAAATAAATATGTTCCCATTGTACCTTAACTCTTACATTGGTAGTACAGAAGCACGCAGCCATGCTGGTGAAGACAAACGTTATTACCTAACGTTTCTTCATTTTACATTCTGTATACTTTGACCTTTTGCGTTGCGTACATATATGCCTTTGAGGTTCGACGTAGCTGCTCCAGCTACGTCGAATCGTTGAACTATTTTATTTATATTTATATATTTTTATGTGAACTTTGCCTGATGTTACATTTTTAAGCTGCGTTTTATTTTCTGTTATTGAATTTTGCCTAAATTAGAGCTGCCAAAGGAAGTTTTTGGTATTTAAAACAATGGCAATAAACCTTTTTTTATTCCATTTTAACTAAATAGATTCTGATTCTGGGCTAGAGCTGTAGAATGTAGTCAGGACCCAAGTGCAGTTGGTAGAGGAAGATTAAGTTAAGGTGATTGGATTTTTTTGTCTTGATAAAACTGCGCTATACTTATATCCTTGCTGTGAGTTGTTGGCAAAGAGTTGTCTTAGTTCTGTTTGTTTCTTGTCATCTATGGCCCTAAGACAGCTCTTCTCAGAAAGCACTAACACGCTGTGTGTATGTTGTATCAATGTGTGAGGAAACGGTTCTTGGTGTCCCGCTGGAGATGTTGGGAGAGAGCAGGAGAGAGAGAGTTATCTAGATTGCTCACAGCTTCCCCCGCAGCAGGATCAGCATTTTTGAACACAATCGAAACAACAGTCAAGTTATTTTTTATCTTAAAACAGATTCATAAGTACCTTTCTTTAAATCTTCAGCTAATTACTAGCAAGGAATTCCAGAATATATAGGGCAGAAATGGAGTTCAGAACCTTTGGAAATGCAATCATCATTAGATAGATTACATAGACAGACCACCAGAGAGGCGCATTGAATTACTCGTTAGGCCATTGGCAAATGTCAACATTCACAGTACATGATCCTACTGATTTCTCTTCTGATTTTGTAGTTTTAGATTTAATCCAATGGTTCTCCCCTCGATGTCAGCTTTGGTAAGTACTGATTATCAATACTTTTAACTCTGATGCCGAGATGTTATTTATTAATCCAGAGTTAGCAGACTGCTGGACCCATAATCTGACTGGGAGTTGGCGGCACCAGGGAAATCCCTATACAAAGGGTATGTAATTATTCTCTAACCCCTTTTTGACTTGAACTCAAGGTCGGTGGTACAAGCATTAATTTAATATTTTATCCCAGAAAGGTTGGGGATATTATAGAACCGTTTATGTGATCGCTGCCGCATCCGCCGCTGCAGGTCCTTTGTGTTAACGTGATAATTCAAATGGACACTTTCATGGATTATTTTAAAATGTTAAACCCAGTAGACATTTGTGTGGGGAAGATCTAGATTGATTTGGGTCACGGTAAGTGGTATATTTTCGACATTCGGGGGAACTTTATCACCAAAGGTTTTCGGACCAAACTTTCCCTTGTCCCAATTTGGTGCACATGAATCGACCCGAGGAGATCTATCTTGAATACATCTTACTTTACTCTAATTTTAAATTTTATTCCCGCATGGACCATAATGCCAGGAAGAACTTGATTGATTTTGATTGAAGCTTTGTATGTTTGCGACACTAGCGGGTGCCTCATCTCCTAAAGTTTTTGGGTTATGGTTTTTCAACTGTTGGTCCGACTTAGTCCAAATTTGGGGCATATGCATGGACTAAAGGAGATCTTTCTTGTATACATAGGTTTTTATTCAAATTGTTCATATTTTACTCTCTAGGGAGATCTTTTCAAGAAAAACACAATTGTTAAAGGAGCATCCTCGAACTGTTCAGTTGTTCATAAGCAAGCGTGCATAAGCAACCATTTTTGGATACACTTAGTTGTTTCAAGTCAAGATTAGTATTATTCTATAGTATATAAGCCAAGAATAACTTTGGAAAACTGTTGTTAGCAAAATAGAACCAATTGGCAAATAATTGCATTTTCTATATTTACATTTTACTTTGCAAACCTAACTTTGATATTATTGCACATTTATCCACATTTAATGTATATTGTTTGAACTCCCAAATGTTCATGTTCAGCCTTACAAATCTAGTTTTGACTTGAATTGAAAGCCATAAATAAAACGGAAAATCTTTCGATTATATTATGTCAAAGCCTTTTCTCCCTTGTCTCTCCTGTTCGGATTGTGATATGTGAGAACATCCTAAAGGAATTAGTGTTCTATGACTTCTGAAAGAGACATGCAATCACAGACACGACATGTGATCATAAAGAGGCAATCAATGATATTCAATAGACTCATTTCATTGTATTTATCTATTGGTGTACACCTCAAAAGAAATAATAATGAACTTAAAAAAGTCACTGACATCATTTTGCTGGTTTAAAAAGGAGGAAGTCAACCCGAGTAAGTAGCATTTTCCTCAGAAAATATTTAAGTGTTCTAGAAGAATGTGGTTGAAGGAGGCAGCTGTAGTTTTATCATGAGCTGAGTGTTTGTGAGCAGGTCAGACTTTCTTATTGTGTGCTTGAAGAGTATCTTGAGCACAGCTGAGCATTAGAGATGCAGCTCGTGAGGATAAACAGTCGGACAGCACTGTGGTGGCCCCTCTAGGCTCACACTGTCTACGGGAGGGTTGGTACTCAAGGAAAAAGCCATTTATCAGTTAAACACACCTTCTGGATTATTTATTGCTGCTGTACGCTGCACCCATCCATTTGTATCTCCATGTCCTCTGCCTTCCTGCTCCACTCAGGTAAATCAAAGTGACTGTTTCACTAAGTACGATATGTAAATCCATTAGGCCAAACTGTAGAAAACCAGTTGTGTCTGCCTCTTCTTCATATTCTGCTGAGAGTCTGTGGGTGTTATGTATGACTGGAGAGGCATCCGCTTTGAAGGGGGAGTTCATGCTGTTGAGGTCGCTTGTCACATAGGAGGCTTTATATTCAAGTGAGAATTTTCAGGAGAGGCCTGACTAATGGGTCCATATTGATGCGCATCCACATTTCTTGTCTCCCTATGACCTTTCAGTGTTAATGCCAAATTCAGTATTTGCTAAGGCTGCTGTAGCATCATGCATACTCAACGGTTGATATTTAATGAGGATTGTGGTTCTGCTGTGGGGAGGTTTAAGCTTTACATGATCAGATGTTTCAGTCATTCCTTTTTTGGCAGCAAACGTTGACATGCAAATCAAACAATGCCAGAAATATCCCTAGATTAACTCAACAGGCATCATCCATCCATCCCTCTCAATCCCACTTCCCCACTTATCTCTCAAATCTATTATTTTTTGTTCATCCAACTCCCTAAACAAAATATAAGAACAGATTAAAAAGAGGAGAGATGAGGGAATGAGGTTATATTGAATAAAATGAAATCAATGAAAATGAAACCAAAAAGATTTCTTGAGAAATTTTCATCCTAACTCTGTCATGTTGTTTACAGATTTATCAGATTTCTATGGATTTCCCAAACTTAATCACAACACCAAATGATGAAAACTGTTTATACTTGTAGATTCTATGACAAGGATGCATGAAACTATTACCAAGTGTCGACCAAGACCTTACAAACACTCTAATTAAATATTTTTTTCTTTGAATTGGTCACAATGCTGCTACAGACCCTGTATTTTTTAATTAATCTTTGTTAAAGCAATAGCCTCTGCTAACCTAATGCTGTTCTGGCCTTTTTTCTGTCTCAAAAAAGATACAGTAAAATACTTCCACACACCTAATACGATAATACTTCAAATCCAAAGAAGTCTATGAAGATTCTTTGACTGATCCAGTTAAACTACTGGTGTACCACAGCTTCTTTTCAAACGGACCCTGCTCTTCTATAAATGTATTTGCTTGAGCCATTATATTTTTTTGTGGCAAATTATGAAATTACAGTAATTAAGCCAAAAAGTGAAAAAGAATGGTTTATTTTTCTCTGGTGCAGATTTCTGTCAGGTAGGGCTCCGTGATTATTCGCAGAAATAATGGAAATCTCGATCCAGACATGTACGATCTCATTTCCCAAGTGAAGCAATTCTCTAGCATTTTAATTTAACTTGCTAGCTTAGCCGCAGCTTATTTCATGACGAGCAAGGTCTGGGTCTTTAAGAGCATGGTCTTATAGGTATTTATTCTGGCTCGATCAATAGTCTCTCGGACTAGGACCGGGTTAAGACAGATATCTAGAAATTGGGAGAAGTTGGGCTGTTGCACGTCAGGGATGGCCAAAGCCCGACTCTATCTGGATAGATAGATAGATAGATAGATAGATAGATAGCCTTTATTAGTCCCACAATGGGGAAATTGCAAGGTTACAGCAGCAGAGCATGTTACAGAGTAAGAATAACACAGAGTAAGAATAACACAGAGTAAGAATAACACAGAGTAAGAATAACATTGTGTTATGTGCAATTAAAATAAATTAAAATAAATTAAATTAAAATTAAACGTTATGTGCAATTAAAATAAATTAAAAGGTAGATGTGTGTGTAAGTGTGTGTGTAGTTGTGTAGGTGTGTGTGTTGCTAACAGTGCTGGTTGTGGAGTCTGACTGCTGCAGGAAGGAACGATCGGCGATATCGCTCCTTCACACACTTGGGGTGAAGGAGTCTGTCGCTGAAGGAGCTCTCCAGTGCAGAGATGGTTTCCTGCATGGGGTGGGAGACGTTGTCCCGGAGAGATGACAGCTTGGCCATCATTCTCCGGTCTCCCACCTCCTGCACCGAGTCAAGAGGACATCCCAGGACCGAACTGGCCTTCCTGATTAGTTTGTCCAGTTTCCTCCTGTCAGCAGCTGAGATGCTGCTGCCCCAGCAGACCACTCCATAAAAGATGGCTGAGGCGACTGCATGGATACTGGATAGCCAACTTAAACATGTTAAATTGTTAAATTGTCAACATGTTAAATTGGCTATCCAGCCAACGACTGGATAGCCAATTTAACATGATGTTTTAAGATATCGTAGTGAAAACTCAGGGTAATATTCAAAATAAAAGTAAAGGATCTACTGTCTGTGGTCTATGATTTTTTACGTGACAATGCAATGAGAATCTGAACGCAGCATAAGCTATATGCTACTTTTCTAGAGGTAAATTCTCATTATAAGCCGAACGTAAATGAAGAAGGACTATATTTATAACTGCTGATGACAGTTTGAAATGTTTTTGTTTGATGGGTGTAAAAACAAGCTATAAAGGCACAGAGCCCCAAACAAACCCTTTTACAATCGTTGATTCTGCCTAAATGAGCGATCAGGGTATATAGATGAGCCCTAATCATGGTAACAACAATTGACGGACAGCTTAAAAACTCAGTGGTTCTGCTAGTGTTAACTGTGTCGAACACGGTCGGGTTTTGAGGTGAAAACCAAGGTGTGTGGGGTTAGGGCTGGGATCAGTCAGTACCCTTCCTGATTCGGTCGGGCTTGGATATGAATATGCATACGACTGCGCTCTAGTGCACAACAGAGCTGTGGGAGTTAACCCTTCATTGCTTGCACACACCTATCTGTGCTACCTACTGACAGCAAAAGGCACTTTTTAATTCCTCATGTCATGAAAGTGCAATACGATGTAAACTGGTAATGGTACTGGAATGGTAAGATTGTGGAATTCTAAGCAAAAATCCTCCGATTCTCATTTTAACCACAATCGCCCAGTTGGACTTTGGGTGCATGCCAATCAATGTATTAATTACTGTTTAGTGTCGCTTCCTCAGGACCGAATATTGCATTTTTAATAAAATTTAAAAAAATCAGAAGAAGCCTTTGCATTGTCTTCAAGTTACCAGAATTAAGGAAGTACTGAGGTTAGCAATATTTCTGTAGGTTGTTTGAATGAACAAAGTATAGGATTGGACCCCACCGCAGACCCTCCAGACCAGGGCTCTTGATGCAGGAAAAGTTTCGACTAGAAAGTAATTACATAAAACTAAAATTTAGTATTTATACATTTTTATTATTTATATATTTTTTTAGATACAAAAGATGAATAGATAATACAATAAATATAAACACTTTCCACAATTTGTTTATTTTCAGAATCCTTGTTTTCACGATACAACAACCTCCGTGCCGGGAACCCTTAGCTGGAACCCTGAGGTCGTTGACTCTGTTCAGGTCGCTTATGGTACAGACTTAAATAAGACTAACGTTTCATTTTTATTTAGCTTTATTATAAATATAAAAGAGCTCAATTGTTTGGTCATTTCAATGACAGATCTTACATTTCCTTATAAAAAGAAGTTCCCTCAGTTCTTTTCTCCAGCAAGGACACAGCATGGTGTTTATATACTTCATACTATATACGACTACCTCTTTATTATTAAACCTAATCAATTTCCAATATTTCTATAGATGACCTGGAGCTGCATGACACTATACAAAACTAAGCAATCATTACAACTGGAAAAAGAGTGAAGAGATTGTGGACTGTTTGTAACATTTCATGTGGATCAATATGTATGTAATTACTTCCTTTGAAACACCAATATCTACTCCAGCCCAGCAAAAATAAAAATAATATTATTTTACACAACTACACTTGTCTATATTGATTCTGCTGTGGCTTTTTCTCTTTCTTCATTCTCTCCACTGATGCTTTAGTCTCCATTTTGACATCTTCACAGCATCAGAACTGGGCTCTTGGTGATTGGATCTTAGAGAGACTCACTTTTGGCCTGTGTGGCCATCCTTTCATACGTTCTGTCAGTGTTCAGCCGGGCGACCTCTGACAGACAGCGTGTCTGTGTCCTATAAATGGTCCCTCATCTGGGAATTCTGCTTTCTTTTCACAGCAGCAGAATCTGCCCCAGTAAAAAAACGTACACATTCAGACAGTGAAGTGTTTTATGTTGTAAAAAGCAGCCTGGGCCACTGCGCTGGTGACGGGGAAGCTTGTCTATCAGCGATATGCAGACAGCCACTCACACTGCTTGTCACCACTTTTCTTCACAAATGGAACGTATGAGAAGTTTAAATTTTAACAAATTGCTCCTATTCCATATCATTTTGTGCTGGCCCTATTTTCTGTCCTTATTCTTAGTCAATGCTAATTGTGTCCAAACAGCAGAAGTAGGTTAATGACTAAGTCATCAATAATTTCTTTCCTGATGGTTGTCACACCTCAGTGGATTATACTGATGAAACAGATTCCCTTTGTCCATGATGGACGTTTCATAGGATTTAATTTCATCCCTTAGAAACTCAAGGTTCGATGTCATCACCTAACTTTCATTTGATTTTGAAGACTGAAAGATAAATGGAAATAAATAAGATGCATCAAAGTGGAACTGCTCCTATTACTTGTCTTTCTGGTTGGTCGTGCTCTGATCTAAGATTGTACACCAGAGAAGGACAGGTAGAGGTTTTCATATTTAATTTTCTGTCATTTCACTGTCTGTTATGTCTTTGCTGAATGTGTGGGTGCGTGACTGTGTGGATGTGTGGGGTTTTTTTTTTTTTCTTTTCCATAGCCACCAGTCAAATCCACTTGGAGTGAGGCAAGGTGGGATGCTTTGTGAACCAGAGTGCCCCTCAGTCTGCTTGGTCAAGCACTCTCCTGGAATAAAACCAAAACCACAGGATTCCACTCCATGAAACAATTCAGTCTGCCACTCCTCAGAGATCTGCCACTACAATCTACTGGACTTATCGAGTGACTGACAGGGAGGAAAAAGAATAGGCCCCACACAGATATTTTCCCGGACTGCCTATATTCTCCCGTGTAACATTTTAAAGTTCAGTGTCATGGAAAAAAAAATAATCATGCCTTGTATTTTTTCTACAATTTCCTGATATCAGGCAGTCCTAATACGTCAATGAAGATTCATAATTCATAGAGCTGCTGCATGTTTCTACCATCATTCGACTATCACCTATGTAATGTAGACTGGACCCTGAAACCAGAGAAAACACTATATCTATAATCTATTAAGACTTTGTCAGTAATCTTGGAGAAGTCGGCTCATGTACAGAACTCTTAATGGGTCACTCTTAATGGCATATTTTAAAACGCTCAAAGTGGCCTTTTGCTACTCTGCTACCAGAACTTTTGTTTTACAGGCTACTCCCCTGTGTAGTCGGCTTTTAGGTTTGGTCCTGAAGGCATACAGCATCTAAATAAAGAGAAAGTTTTCATTAATGCTAGCTTCGGATAGCCCTAATTACGCTTTTATTAGTTAGGAGTGATAATCTACCCTATCTACCAAAGTTCAGTAATTCATTAAATAATTTGTTGTAGTCCAGAAAATAGATTATAAGAAAAGGAAATAGGGAAAAGCCACATAATCTTCACTCGTGAAATTAAAGGCAATCCTAAATCAGTAGCCCATATCTTTGTTATTGCCATGGATTTTTTATATCTAATTTTCTACCAATATCACATGCCTGTTGATTAGAGAAATATTGTGTCTTTTCTGGTTTTGTTCACATTAAATCTGACTTAAGACAGTAACAAATCCCAGAAAGGGCTGCTGAAGCTTAAAAGAACGAGAGAAGTTACTTTGTAGGCATCTGGAGGCTCCAGGCCTTCTCGTGCTGATCCAGGTCACACTACTTAGACTCGAATCAAAGCACCAGTAATATAGTTGAGTAACCCAAGTGATGTAATCAGTGACAAAATCTACTGGTAATAATTTATTGAATCCAATGTGCACACATCCTCGACTCCCTTAAAAGAAAAACCTGTGACCTCAAATGGTACTATGGACAGACCATTAGCATGAAGCAGGCGCTTTGTTCTACAGCCATTGCACTCGGTAAATCTCATGCATCTCAGATCTGACTAATTCACAGAGTAGGAACGAGATGAATAGTTCTGTAACAAACACGCTTTGCACTGGCAGGCTACAGAGACCAAGGGATGTGATGGGAGGAACCCACACGGTGGATCTTCTCAGTGCTGCAGCGTGTCTCTGACTGCTTAATGAGGCCTTATTAATTCAGATCGGGGTGAATGATTACCTCATCATTCCCATTCTCCAGAGAGCTCCCTCTCCCTCTGTACTCTTCCCACTAAATTTACAGCACAGTAATCCTGAGGGCGTCTCTTGTTGCAAGACTTTAGTATTCCACATTTGGAGTGAGCGCCGAACGTTATCCTTCATGACAAACCTCTAATATGAACAAGTCATACATCCTCCTGCTGGATTTGGTTATTACTTTGAATTGTTTGAAGTCCATGCAAACAACTGGTATCTGTTTTATCTATTTTTAATCTATTCTCTTTTGGAGAGGCTGCACTCCCACTAGCTGTGGATCTCTGACAATAAACACAGAGCTCCCTCCCTATCTCGGTGCAGAGACTAGTTGCCTAGCAATGAAGTATCAGATTTTATAGTCCGTGAGCCTTACATATGCCAAAAAAGAAAAAAATGGTGAAAAAGATCCAGCAGGATTAGATTTAGAGTCTTGTTTCAGCCAAACTCTTTGGCTCTTTTTTTTACATCCACAATACATGGACAATATCAGTTTGCTGCTCCGTGGGCATTTACAACAGAAAGAGCACAGCAGACAGCGCTTGGCCACCGAATAGAAATGTGATCTAATACAAACCTCTGACACATCATTCACCGATCCACCTCCATGTGTGATACCGCCCTTACCTTCTTTTGACAGAGGTGGTAGAATATTATGTCAAACTCTGTCTCAGATGGCCAACACAGCGTGTGTTACCCCGACCCAGGAGATTTCTTCTTTGTTAATCAAATTTGCACTGATTGAATTCAAAGCTTCGGACAGTGGACAGAGAAGGTACTCGCACCAGTCAACAGACCTCCATCATCCCATTATTAACACTGAAACACTCCTGGTCTGGTTCATTTGAGGTAAGTATATGCATGTTAGGGTTAGAATAAGTATGTGAGGTTTATAAGTTGAGAATTTATGCTAAGTTATGTATGACTTATTTTGACATTACAGAAGTAAAAATCTGTTTGGTTCGCCAGGTTGCACTGTTACAAATTGAAACCAAATCGCTTGAATTGTGCAAAATCATTATATTAAGAGATGAAGCTATGTTGAGGAAACAATTTAGATAAAAATTTAGATTATTTAGATTTATTATTTAGATTAAATGTAACGAATGAAAAGAAGGCCTCTAGTGTGAATAGGATAATGGTTGAAATGAAGGCGACATGATGAGTCTAGAGATCCGCCAGACAAAGGAAGAGAATCACAGAATTCCCCTATGCAAATCAGTGGCATGTGCAAGACATGCAAATAACAGTTGGCTAAGTCTAAGACACAAAGAAAAATCCCAAGAATACCACTGACCGCTGTAAATCATCAAGAGTAGAGTGAAAAGAGAGGTTCTCCTGAAATAATCAGTAAACCCATCTTGATGAGATTAATCCTGTATCATCCTTTGATGAAGTTAGAGGAGGCTTTCCCTTCACAAATCTTCCCACCAGTCTCACTGGATATCTTTGGGCCCTATAGTTCATCTCTAAACCCACCCAGGGTGATAACTTCTTCACATTCTGATTTACCTGCAGCTAGATCTTATTCACTGGATCCCTCCCATTGAGAGCTAGTTTAAATAATTCACAATATACCAGGCTTCAAGTCCAGTCTTGGTGGCTCTGCTGATTTTAAAGATGTCAACACAATCTACCTGATGAGCTTAACCTCTAGTCGTGAGTTTAATTTGATCTAACTAACAGATTTGATCAATTAAATACGTGAATCAATTCTGGGCTGTTCCCCTAGTTAAACCAGGTTCAGCAGCTTTTCCCGCTACATGGGTGGATGTCACTTATTAGAACTATTCATTCACCCTGAGCTTTGGTGATCATTATTGGCTGCACCTGTGATTGAACTGAAAGGAAAAGAAGAACTCTGTCAGCCTCAGGCAACATGAACTACAGTGTTTGATGATTGTGCTTGTCAAAGGTCAAAGATAAATGCCCAGACATTCAGCAGCACAGAGAGAGACAAAAGGGACAGAAAATAATCACAAAGCAGGACGAAACAACAAAAATAATGAAGGAAAGACACTGTCCTCTAAAATATAAGTGCTACATTTTGTCATTTTATCCCAACTTTTCGGGGATATTCTCAACTCAACTTTATTCATAAGCACATTCAAAAAAACAACAGAGGTGTCCAAAGTGCTGAACACACAATAAATAGTATAGACACATGTAAAAAGACAAAGTTGACGATAAAGGAAGGCAATAAGACCACAAGAAATAAATGTGAAACACTCATTCTGGGTGAAAAGCCGGGCAATAAAAATGAGTCTTGAGGCGTTTAAAAACAGACAGCGTGAGTTCGACCTGACATGAGGGGTCAAATATTAAAGAATTTTCAGCGCTACCACCGCCGCGTCTGCAGATCAATTTCTTTAACTTGATAACTCATAAACTATTTCATGGATCCTCTACAAATTTTATTCCAACATAGAACTTAGCGCGAGGAAGATCTGGATTGATTGGGAAAGGTCAGTTGCATATTAGGGCCATAAGGGGGAGAACATAACTTCCTAACCAGTTGTCCATTTTTGTCCACATCCGCAATTGGTGCATATAATCAACTTGAGGACATCTTGTAAAAGTAACTCTTTACTCTAATAATTCTATTTAAGTCACTAGGGAGAGATTTTAAATTAAAAAGAAAGTTTCTTGGACATACCATTGAGTGAGATCATTGATTAGTCACATTTCATTCGATGAGTTCAAATGAAGGAATTGCTTGTACAACAAAGGATTTGTGCTGTCTGGATGACAGCGTATGATTAATTGTTATTAGATCTAACAATCTTCAGTAAAAGGACTTATTACATCATATATAAATAAGACTGGTCATTCTATGTACTTTATTCATGCAAGTATCTGACCATTTTAAGTATCTGACAGTGATGCTACATACAACAAACATGGTTGAAAGCTCAGTTGTCCATTGTTCCCAACATTATTTTCAGACTACAATTTTCTCGTTGCAGTGAATCATGACGTTGTCATCTCAAATGCGGTGTTCATTCACCAGTGAAGGGCGCTCCATATTCAGTCTGTAACAACAACAATTCATAATTGTCCGATTGAAGATTTGTGGATAAGGAAGCAAGGACTGCCAAGGAACTTTGCATATCTATGAAGTTTTTAAGCTTCATTTTGTTCTTTACCCCCCACCAAGGATGTAGTAACTTTGGTCCAACTTGTTTGCCTGCACATAGTTCCATGCATCTTTGACGCTGGCATTGATAAAACCCGAACATATAGTGGACGTGGAGAAAGAAAGTTTCCACGATGAAAATGCAAACAATAGAGGATGATTTCATAATGCACCAAGCAGTATTCATTTTGATATTGAAAACTATGATAAAAAAACATTTTTTAATCATAGATGATGATGAAATGACCCGGACGTCATTAAGAGCTTACTGCGACTAAATCAAGGTGTCATTTTTCTCTTGACGAAAATCGATGAGACTAAAGTAAAAAAGTAAAATACTTTATGATCACCCATTTCATCTTTACTTTTGCTGCTTTTGTATCGTTTTTGGGATCGTTTGCATCATCAGCCCGTCTCACCACTCAGAGGTAGTTTTTTCAGAAGAAATGTCTTGCTCGTCGTTTCCATAGACATGTATAAATTGAGTGGTGTCTAAATTATACCATTGATTTCTGGAAGTACCGTATCATTTATTCCATACACATATATATATATATATATATATATATATATCCCACCCAAAAAGTCAGGTATAGTATGGAATCGTTGTCGCCACTGCCACATCTGCCGCTGATCTTTCATGTTGATGTAATAACTCAAAAAACATTTTATTATTCATTTTTAAAATCAATACCCATATATATCTTACTGCACGGAAGAATTGGACTCATTTTGGGTCAGTTGTATTGTTCCGACACTAGGGGAGCTTTATTTCCAAAGGTTTTTGGGCCCTTATATCACATCCATTGGTCAGTTTTGGTCCAAATTATGTGCATAGGAATTTGCGGCAATGTTTTGTACACTATTAGTTAATTTGTCACTCACAAGAGGGGACTTCTTTTTCAAACATCTGGGAAACTTGGCTTCATAACCATAGGTTCAATTTAGATTTGGTGCATGTGTTGTATTAAATGACAATTTCATAATATAGCTGACTTTCCGATTTATAAAGGGCAAATGAGTGCTGTTAAAAACCAAAAAAATAACAAAACCTAAAGAGGAATCTAACATCCTAATGCTGCCTAGAGAACAAAAGAATATGAAATAAAATCCTCCCTATCTAACTGTGAGCTGGGGTTAAATCAAAAATACATAAAACAGCACCCTTGTGACTACAGATACTAAACAAATGAAATATAAGTGAGTGTCACGTTTCAGCAAATATTAACTGATGCCGCTAATGAGCCTACTTTCACAATAGAGTTCAATAACCAGTATCATCATGATACAATAGCAACTGTGGTCATCACCGCCGCGGATATCTGACTGGCGGAGCTAAAGTCTTTGCTCCGTGGTGCTGCTTTGACCGTATTCGTGGGTCACACTGGAACCAGGCAAATCAGGTGTCTGCTGACTCCAAACACGGACGGACAAGTCGACGCCTCCAGCTGCGGAAGTCAGTCAAGCAGAAGAGAGTGTAAAGTCTGATTATCTTGAAAAATCTATCAATTTGATGAAAGATACGTTAGGGACGGGGCTGTACTAAGTACTATGACACACAAGTTCAAATTAAACAGCTGAATTTAAATGATAATTGTAGGTTTACCTCTGAGTGTCTGTAAAACATGGAAAATATTCACTGTTTTACAGAAACTGTGGCTTTTTAAAATGCTTTTTTTTGACCCATGCATCGAAATGGTTGAAAAGTTGTGTCTCTGCATGACAACTGAGACTGTACTATATTTGTTTTTTGTTTCATATCTATTTAACATTTAAATTCAATCACTGACAAACGTCTTGGATAAGGTGCAGATCCCGTTATTTTTGGATCTCGCTGTATGGGAGTGGGTGGAATGATCATACCGTCAGTACAGAGGTTATTCATTGGGAGCTCTATTTATGAAGTTTAAACAGAAAATACTTAAAAACTCACACTGGTTTGAAAGGCCCCCCCCTCGAGTAATCCACACCAAAGCCCACCAGAGGAGATCGGAAAGTTGCATTGAAGTTGTTGAGTTCTTTTGTACATCCTCTTGGGCGTTTCTCACAACGCTGCGGGGGGAGAAAACATGACAACAAGTGCGGTCTTCCTGTAACACCAACTGAGTACAGCAGTGATGTATTTGAAAATGCACTTTATATGACACTTACCAGAGCGTGAGAGCGACTGCTTTGAGCAAAGAGTGTGCTGATGTTCTGTTGCATTTTTAATTAGTCTCATCCTTACACCTCACCCCCGCTGCATCTCCCACTTGCCAAAAATCTTTAGCAAGAGAACCACTGGCAGTGATACTCCCCATCCCATGTCTCCTGACAAAAACTGCAAGAAGACATAGTCCCTTTAGCTGGAAACATATAGAGTGAGTGGATCTTGCTGTAGTTTGTTGTGTGTGTGGGCATGTGTGTGGTTGTGTGTTCATGTACTTCTTGGTTTTCTTTTTCAGGGCTGAAACTTTTTCATCACCAGAAAATTAAACGAGCCATTTTAAAGAGGATGCTCTGATCCTTTTCAAAAGGATTTCATGTATGCTTTTTGAATGTAGTTCATTCACAAACCCGTTCAGATCTGCTGGACATGGCAGAATTTCTCCAGGATTCAGTTGAACCGATGTGGCATGCTTCACAAATTGAAGGCAATGCCTTAAAAATACATTCATGCTTGACATGTGGAAACTCAACAGACTCAACAGAATACAGATATCTATGCTGTATTTTGTTTTTAATGTTATTATCGTTAATTTAGAAAAAAATGCAGTGTTGTAGTTTTTTCACGAGATTGAAATATGCTTCCGACTATTGCTTTGATGAAGAAAATATAGTCCGCATTCGGATAGAATCAAGAACTCACTCTTCACTTTTGTTTAAATATTTTGTAATGTTGCAGCCTTCTCCTTAAATAGTGAAAAATAATGTTTTCCCCTCATGAGGAGACAACTGGCTGCCCTGCTCAACTCACTTCGACCATCAGTCTCTGGTCCGGTCATCAGCAATCTGACTGTGGAATATTAGATCTTGCCACATTTAATGAGGGAATAACTATTCAAGATGGACTATAGGAAATCTGTGGACTAAAAGCATATTGACTTTTGACTCTTTTAAAGCTCTGTTTCTCAAGACTGACAAACTGTTCCTCGGGCATTGCAGGCCTCAAGAATTCCTGGTTGCAGGTAAGAACGTTGTGGTTATTTCTTCTCATATCACTTTGTGTGACAGTGACTAATTTCAAGGCACAAAGAAAGCAAAGCCAGAAGCTATTATCAAAAAAACATCCTTGTAGTTAATTACCCTGCCTGCCACAATGACTTTCTCGTTAAAAAAAAACACCAATTGAGGAGGACTTTGTTACCTGTGAGACACTACAGGAGGCTTTTGAAAAAGAAAATCCTTCTATGAACAGATGCTAAATGGAGAGGAAGGAAACTTTAAGGGTTTAATACAGATGGTGCAGGACTCTGCTAATAGTTGGATTGACGGACTTCTTAGAGAGTCACAAGACCTGAAAACAAGTTGGTTATACTCGCAAATGGAAATTGATGAGATGAAACTCAAAAGTTTTGAAAATGATCTACGTTCTAGGCAAGCCCCTTCACACAATGACTGTTTTGCAAAGATGGATTATCTGGTAAATCAAAGCCGTAGAAACAATGTCATCATTGAGGGTTTAGGACAACGTAACTGAGAGATGGGCTGAAACTGACCACAAAGTCCGTGATATGTTCACAAATAAACTCAAACTGGATTAAAAAAAAAACATTGAAATTAAGGGGGCTCGTGGAAACGGACAATTTTTCTTTGCAAGAAATGGGCTGGGCTAATCGCTGCCATGAAGGAGGCCAGACAGAAGGGAAAATACGCAGTCATCCGCTTCAACCGCCTAATCATAAACTTCAAACGGACCAACAACATTGAGTAAACCAAGAAAACTTAGACCTTCTATGTTTGGCTGTCAGTCATGTATTATGTAGTTCCACTGTGTGGACATTTGATAACCATCTAAAAGATCTGTTTCCCCAATTTAATTCCAACATGACTTACATAGAGTGACCTTTCCTTTTCGTGTATTCATTTCCAAGGCTTTCACACGCTGCCTCTCTAAGGTAAGTTATAATTGTAATAAAAAAAATACTGAAATTTATAATCTCAACAGTTTTTATCAAATATACGGATGTAGAGAGAATAAAGTGATCGGCGGCGCTCCTCTGTCTGAAAACACCTGTCTGAAGTATAGGGAAGACTCGATGAAGAAAAACTCTTCCTGTTCTCAGGAGTGACTGTTTTCATCGAAACATGAAGGATTTATTTGTACGGCACCTAGGTTCAGAATAATTGATTTTAACTCTCTTAACATAACTTACGAAGGGATAAAAACCTGCTATATTATGGTAGATTTTAATATAAATATTATAAGCTCTATAAAACATTGTCAACAATGAATTTTTGGATATAATGTTTTTTATACTGATAACCAGAGTGACTGAAACTTCGGCTACCCTGATTGACAATATCTTCACTAATCCGGTAGATAAAAAGATGAATTCATGGATTCTTTGTGTGGAAAAGCTCAGATCACTTTCCTATTTTCTTCACGACATCCACACATGCAAATTTTATGGATATTTTTTTCTAACCCAACAACGTGTAGAGTTATAAATCCATCCACTATCAGGAACTTCAAAAAACGGAAAGAGCATCTCTCATGGGATACTCTTCTGGACTTCATGACCCGCAGCAGGATTATATCTTGTTTACCAATGAGAAATCCAAAATGTATAATATTGCCTTCCCAGACAACAGGTTTAGCAAATCTCATTCTAATCCAATAAAGCCCTGGGTAACCCAAAACATTAATCAAGACCCTTAGAAACAAGCATAATATCTATGAAAAACACACCACATAATTTTATCTTTAGCAATTTAAACAATATAGAAACAAACGTTATCGTGCTAATTAGAGGGGCTAAGAATCGTTACTTTAGTTACTCTAAGTGTTAAAATAATATGAAGCCGCTTTGGAAGACAAGCATATTCTTAACAAAGGGGAAAGACATAAATCCCTTCCCAATTCATTTAAAGTTGATGGATCCCTCATTAAAGGATCTGTGAAAATAGCCAATGAATCCCTGTCCAATACATGATATCTCCCTCTACTGGTGGATTTAATTTCAGCCCTGTTACATGAAGTGAGGTTCGCAAAAAAATAGGCTCTCTAAAGAGCTCCGCTTCAGGTTATGACAATATTGCTGCATATCTACATTAAGCACTTCCCATACTGCTGCCTAACCGTTTACACAGCAATTCATTTACCCTTTATCAAAGATGTTGTGCCACAAGAATTAAAAAAAAGCCAAAATGGCCCGCATAAATAAAGCTGATGATCCAGCAATCCTTACCCATTATAGAGCCATCTTCATTCATTCATAGCGCTATCTTACCCTCTGTCTTGAAGATTCTTGAAAGGCTAGTTTACAACAGACTGTTGGCCTACCTAGACAAAAATGAAATATTATATGAATACCAATATGGTTTCAGAATATCCCTTTCCACATGAATTGCTTGCAAGAGATTGAGGTTTTGGGGGTAAATGATGTTTAAAGACAGTATTAACTTCTAATACAGGTGGGATTTTATCTTTAAATGTAGGTTTGGTTCAGACATGCTCACTTATCACATGTTTTAACATATACCTGTACATAACTTTTGGGGAAATTACACACATTTTAGGAAATTAAATGGAAACACCCCCAGATATATTTATTTATGAAGAGAGTTGGTTGAACTTATTTCTGATATGTTCAGATCCGGCATTTCACTTTTGATAAATTACAATTGACCTTCTGCTCAACAGAATCCTGTTCAGAGGCTGTGCACTGTTCATATTTCAAACTTTGAAATAGAGAATGTTCGTTCATAAAACACCTGCTTCATTATCAGAACGGTTACCTGCATGACAGTGTGTGCTATTCTAAATTTAAGATTGCATTATCAACACCACATGATTCTGACTGTTACTGCCAGTTTAATATGAAACTAGAGTCATTATTCTTTAGATGAAAAAAAGTTGACACATTTTTTCTTATAAACTTTCTTTGCTAAACTTCCTAGTTTAAGACAACGTTTCTCTGCTTAACGTATTATCGTTCTTTAAAGAACGATAATAGGTCATTGTTTGAACAGCTAGAAAATGTACAGTTTTCTCACGTAATCCTCTTTCTGGTGAATAAACGGAATCTTCAGTCCATTTGATATTAGTGTAGAGTTATGTTTGTAGAAAGTGATGACAGTGAGGGAATGGACTTTTTCTCTAAAGGTATTCACAAAATCAATAAAGTTAAGTCAGCTCTGTGTGTGTGTGTGAGTGTGAATGTGTGTGTGTGTTTGTGTGTGAATGTAAGTGTGTGTGAGTGTACGTGTGTGGAAGATTCTTGAAGAAACAATATAATGTCGTGTCCTGAGGTCTTCACACCGCTGTAGATCCTAAAGTGAAGAGGGAATCTCATATCCTCTCGGCCAAATGGGTCGTGGTGAATTGATGCATGGAGCCGGCGGCCCGTGTAAAATTGACCATGAAAGTCACTCAATTCAGATCAAAGTCAATACAGCCCCTCTTGCCTGTTCAATAGCTACAGTGCATTAGAGCTTGCAAGAAGACTTGGAGGGCACTTGCCCTCCTCCAACTCGATCCAGAGAACATTGACATTGAGAAGAGGGATCCCATGTTTCCACAGAAATACATGAGATGAATGTCATTTCTTACCATCCAAGTTGTTCAAAATGAGCTCATATATATATATATATATATATTTATATTTATATATATATATACTGTATATATTTATATCTAATGATTATACCAAGGAATACAATTGCCATTCCGCCACAACATTAGAACCAGTAACTGGTTCATTTAAATACCAGTCTAAACAGTAAAAGATAACATTCATATTGCTGCTATCATGTGGGAAAGTCTGGATCTTTCCCAACAGTCCATTTTTCAGTGGTCAATGTCACAATATGGGAGTAGATATGAAACATGAAAACTGTACAGCTGCAGTCTGATGTTCAATCCATCCGCATTCTTTGTAACCCTTATCCAGTCTCATCTGCTCCAGGATGTAAGTATGGTAGCTGCTGTTAGTCTGCAGAGGGACTAGAACAAAACCCTTTGTTCTGATATGATGAACTACAGCTAAATTGATCAATTATTATGCGACGTGCTCACATATATCTTCAAACCATTTGTAGAATGACGTTGATTTCAGCTACGGAGAATATAAACATGTCCACCACAGTATTAGAACCATTAACTTGTGTTAACGTTGTGGCTGATCGTTTTGTATCAGATTACCTTGGTTTCAGGGCTGCTGACTTATTTTATATTAAATTAGTAGTAGAGCTGAGAATACACTCCTAATTCCCTGATATCGCTTCGAAATAAACCGCTCTGTTGAGGAATGAATTGATGATTTGACAGTTCAAGGTGCCAGTCTCTCATTGTTTATGAAGGAAACGATAGGGTCGTTATCTGGTCTCATAGTGATTTTATTTTTTCATAATCAAAGTATCCCTTTGTGATCATGAAAAACGCCTTGTTTTTCAATTTAGATTTTTTCAGCACAAAACAAAAACATCTAAAAAAACTCCTCTTTTCAATATCCCATTCGGAAACAAAAATGGAATTGCCTGGACCTTTATAGCACTTCCAAAATATCAGTGTGAAACTGAAACTAAAAAAGCATCAAACAGATCAAAGATATACAGTTTAAGAAACCAAATCAAAACCGGTTTGGACCTTGATTAGGACTCCCTGGAGTGAGAGTGGCGTCAGTGTCTCTTAGAAACAGTGTTGGATAAGTGCAACATTTGATTTATCTTGCTTATTCAATAGAGAAGGATTCAGAGGGGATTTACTGGCAGCACTATGAAAGTCCTTTATGGCTGCTTTGTTTGGTGCTAGTATTTGTTTTTCAGCCTTTTTCCTGCTAACCTACACTGTCGTTTTGCATTTTCAGCTGTCATTCCAATCAAACACAAACATCCTCAGACTCATTTTTCTTACTCCATGTGGATTTGTTAGGACCACTGAACAAGAAGGACTGTTCTTTTTGACTGATAGTTGTTTTGATCAGTAGCTCTGAGGAGTTTTTAGCCAAGTCAATGTTTGACACAAAGTAGAACTCAAGGAATTTCCACTACGTATTAATATGTTGCCAAATAAAAAAAAAATTTCACTTGCTGAATTTTTTATTAAGTATTACAAGAACAAAAATGGAAAATTAAAAGGTCTGATAGTTAGGTACATTTGGTGATTGTTTTTACTCATGCAATTGAAGCACTGGATTTCTTTAGATCAGAAAAAATGCAGCCTGATTAGCATAGAGTGCAAATGTTTTTTTATTGTTCATAGTCTGCGTTGTGCTGTGCAAACATAATGAATATTTGTGTTTTTCATTAAACTGAGCCATCTCTGAAATGCATGTACAGCATGGGCGTATAGTGCAGGGTTTTAGTTCAATACATTTTCTCGTAATATAGCATTTTGTGTGAGTGATTATTTGATGTTGTTTGGAACTTGGGCAGGAGCGGAGTGAGGACCGGCGTGCAGAAACACACCGGACGCAGAGCTGATGCAGTTCAGTAGTTTAATTAAATAAAAGGAAGTCCAAAATCCAGAATCAATGTCCACAAACAGTACGGGGTCAAAAAATCAGCAGAGCAGTCCAATCTTACAAACAATCCAAAATCACAAGCAGAGTCCAAAAGATGATCAAAATTCAAAAACCAGAAAATCCACTACAAACAAACTAAGTATGATCCTTTCAAACCGGCTAAAGAGTCAAAATTGGTCCACATCTCTCCTCAAGTCCGTCCCTCAGCAACGGCGCACAACAAGGCTGTGTGCTCAGTCCATTGCTCGACTCACTAGACACACTTGACTGCATCACCACACACTCCTCAAACACAATCATCAAATTAGCAGATGATAAAACAGTGGAGGGTCTCTTGTCCGACAGTGTTGAAACAGCATACAGAGATAAAATCCATGATCTGACAGGATGGCGCGCATACAACAAGCTGACCCTTAACATAAAAAAATATCAAAGAAACTTATACTAGACTTCAGGAAACACAGCGAGGAGGTGGAGGGGGTCTCCGCTTTAAGTTCTTAGGAACCCACATCTGTGAGGGTCTTGCATGGACAATCTATTCCACTGCTCTGGTTAAAAAGGCTCACAGTGTCTTTACTTTTTAAGAACACTGCGGCAAAACAGCCTACCTGCAGAGACGCTCAGAGTCTTCTATCACTTCTCTATTGAAAGTGTACTAACAAACTGCGTTACAGCGTGGTAAGCAAACTGAACAGAAGCAGATAAAAAAAAACCTACAGAGTGATAAAAACATCACAGAAAATAATTGGGGTCACTCTGCCCACACTGGAAGAGATGTTCAGATCCCGCTGCCTTCGCAGGGCCAGCAGTATCACACAGGACTCAACTCATCCTGGTCACCATCTCCTCTTTGTGCTGCCATCTGGAAGACGCCGCAGAACTCTAAGACATCTGACTTCCAGACTTAAGAATAGCTTCTACCCTACAGCCATCACAGCTTTGAACAAACATTGCCCCCCTGCTGCCCCCGCAACCTCATTAACCTTATAATATTCCACATGGACAGTGTCAGCTCATGACATAATGTGCAATATTTCATTACCTATTACTTCGCACAGTGCATTTTCTTAAGTTGCTATGTTCAATATATATGTGGGACAATAGTGCAATCATGCTGGTGCTTTGCTGCCACTCAATCCTCTGTTTATGCTGTTTTTATTATTTATTATTAATATATATATATAGATTTATGTGTGCCCAACTGTGTAATGACAGTTTATGTATCATTTTATTAGGCAGCAAATAAGTTAATGTTACTGTACAATGTACAATAAAAATCAAGCTTTTCTATTCTACTCAAATATACTCGCTGGGAAAGCACTAGGAAAAGGCCTGGATGTGTGACGGGTAACATCGACAATGGATGAAAAAACACAAACTCAAAGACACAGGGGTTAACGAGTCAATGAGACAAAGCTGGAGGGGGAACACAGGTGAACTTGTGGAGCAATCACACATGAGGAGAATAGAATCACAGGAGAGACAGGCACACAGTGAATCACCCAAAGACAACACTACAGAAGGAGATATATGAGATAAAGCACGAATTATAAATGGAGGGAAGAAAAACTCTGAAACGGATGATTAAGAAACAATACAGGAAAAGCAAAGCTGACATAAACACATAGAACAAAACTTCCAAAAAAAAAAAAAACAGGAAACACGTGGATGATGAAAACAGGCCTTCAAATTAATAGTATGTTTATTTGTGTTAGTTCAAAACTATTATTTTGAACTAACACACAAAATAAACCAATAATTAACAGAATAAAGAGAGAGTCATAACAGGTGTGATAAAACCAATGAATTATTTAAAAGTCACAGAAACAATGAATGATTAGCACATTGGGTTTTTTTTCCTTTTAATGAAAAAAATAAGTGGCACACATAGACAACAGCCAAACGAAAAATGTTAGTACCTCATAGTTTTGTCACAAAATATTTATTACAGATGAAAGGCTTTTATTCTTGAATCTATTCATGAGACGTCCTTTGTAGTGATGTTGAACCTGAATAATACCAAACTCATCATGAGAAAAATGTGTGGCTTTGGCTAATTTTTAAACTTTATGCCTGTGATAACACACACAACATTCGAAAGAGCGAAAGAGCAAGTATTTGATTTCTCCAACATTTATTTTCCAAATTAACAGTAAATCAAAGATATTCACAACTTATATTTCAGGGGATGTTTTTAATAAATTTTTTGTGGGTGGTGATTTCAGCCACATAGATTATATGTGGCTGAAATCCTTATATTGTAAATTGCTGTTGTATTTCTATGTTATCTTATCAATTCTTTCTAAACTACGCTTCAGGCAGGAAGTCTTATTATCAGCTGCTACCTATTAGGTGCCAGCATGTGGCCACTGCCGTTATGCTATCATGAATAACATTTTTGTATAACATTCCTTATTGTTTGTGTTAGCTGTGTTTTCTGCTCTATTGTTTAGCCGTTCATCCCAGAAACTGAGAGCAGCTGTACTAAAAGGGTCACGGGGAGGCCCTCCTGGTGGTGTAGCCTCCTTAAAGGGTGCTGCGTGTATTGAATGCGGGATGCACGCGCATTTTCGGTTGACATTTACCTGACATACCAGCCTCCCCTCATTATCCCGCCTCTCTATTGCTAAGCCTCAGGCCTGACCCCTGACTCTTCTGACTCTTTTATTTGGATCTTCTAAGTTTTGGTGGATGTATTCCCATCCCCTGCCTTTGCATTACAACAAACCTTTATTGCTTTATTGATATTGATGTAAAATAAATAATAATCTCTGAGTAATATTCCAGGGATGGCTTTGTCGGTTTACGTTGGTTAATGCACTCCAAGCATAATGGGATAATGGGAGTTTCTAATTATCCCATCATTCATTTCAGCGCCTCTCAGGGTGTAATACTCTACATGTAAACACATACACTTCTATGGGTTTTAACGCAGGGGACCACTATTAGATTTCCATAAAATGTCAATAGTAGTTCATTATGTTGCAGTTATTCCCTGCTCAACTAAACAGGTACCGTTACCACGACGACAGAGAACCCCCAACTGCAAACTATTTCAACCTTTTAAATGTATTTTTTCCCCTACCCCTAACGAGACTTAACCACGGAGGAGTCAAATGGAAAAATGTAATTGATGATGCAGTATAATGGCTAATGGCAAACACTGCTGATCGTAGAATTGGGCACGTACGCTGTCAGTCATCACTAGGAGTATTGTTCGGGTGTCAGTGTTCGGGTTAGCAGGTGTCAGTGTCACTACATGAGCAGCAACCATGCCACAGGTAGATCTTGCGTGATTTTCTCCTGCCACAGGCAAATCTCATGTGAGTTGCTCCCGTGCGGAAATTCTTGCGTGAGTTCGCAAGACAATGGGAGTTTGTTAGCAGGAGGAAATCACAGAATGCTGTGTAGCGATTAACTGACTAAACCAAAAATATTTTTGCTACTTTACAAGTAAGCTGGTGATGTAAAATTAATTTATTGAGAGAGAAAATGTTTAAACTACTTCTATGCACTTTGTTCAATTCTGTAAGTGTACATAACTGTCTGTTTGAATGGTGCGAATGTTTAGCTAGCTAGTCATCATTACAACACCAGTAATGGCGCGGGATAATAGCCATGACAAAGACTCCTCACAGGAGGAAGGCCCCGTCGCCCATGTTGTTATTATTTTATGTAGCTGCTATATGAAAATAGTTTTTAAACTGAGTAAATATTAATCAAATGGAATATGAGATATATGTTTCCATCTGAGGGTCTAGGAGCTGGTGTGATATTTCCTGTTCATGCATATTTGATATTTTCTGTTATTATGGTTTATTTTGATACTGTTGATTCTGAATCAGTCAAACAATGAGATTTTGTTCGCAGGAGGATATCACAAAACGCAATGTACCGATAAACTGACTTAAAAATGTATATTTTTGCTACTTTGCAGAAATACTATTATAAACCCGTAGCACCATCTGAACCCATTGGTAATCATTCTGCACTCCGCTACACTCACACTTATACCTGCCTTAACCACTAGATGCTGTTGTATATTGACATGGGCCATGTACTTATATCCTGCCTAAAGTTGGTCCAGAATGTAACATCAAGACTCCTGTCAGACACTTATAAACATGTTCATTATCTCAGCTGTTCAATATAAAATGAATTGTATTATTTTGTTGACTGTCTACAAATGTTTAAATGGACTTCCTGGTCTTAACTGTTAGAATCCCTGCAACTTTAAGTTCCACATTTCCTGCAGACGTCATTTGTCCAGCTTTTCCATTTACCAGACTTGCACTTAAGAGTTTGGAATGACCTCCTCCTGAACAGGTCATCAGTGTTCACATCTTGATTAAATAAATATCTTCTCAATGATTCTCTGCTCTAGACTCAATCATTCTTTTTCTTTGCATGGCTACCTTTTCTACTACTTCCATATAATGTCTCATACTTTTCTGCTTGAATTTGTTAAGGCTTAGCTGCTGCATTTTTTTCTTAGTGTTTTTTTTTTATTTGTTTTTATTCTGAAAAAACAAACAAAAGTTTAAATGTGTTTAAATTTGTTCTCTTGGTTCTATTTGTTATAGGTTACAAACTACTTTGGTTGAAATATGTTGTATTTCAGGCGCCTCAAAAACTAGGCTTATGATGTCGTTACTAACAGCAAGAGAATATCCCTGAAAAGTCCCCAATCCCCTGCGTTATAGAAGCAATCCCATAGATTGAACTCCTCAAATGAAATGTGAGGTATTTTTAGTGAAAGAGTGAGTAAAATATGAACTATAAGATTAAAATATAATAATAATAATAAAGATAAAGAACTATGAGACGATTCATATGTTCCAAAATTGTAGTTAATCGCATCAATGTTTCAGAAATGATGGCCCCAAAGTCTTTGGAGATGAGGCTCCACCTGGTGTCAGAAATGTGTAGAAACGACCAAACTTTCAAAGGTCAACTTTCCCAAAATCAATCCAGTTCTTACTCACACTAAGGTTTATGTGGGTATAAAATCTGAAAAATGAGAAATGGAATAGTTTTTGAGTTATTGTGTTAACATGAAGGATCTGCAACGGGAATGATGATTCCACAATATCCCCGACTGGTTTTCACATGCAAATCTGAAGTCAGTTTTCCACCTGTACTGCAGGTTTGAAAAGAAGACAAATAATATTCCTTCATTCAGTCTTTGGAACCGACTTTCATTCATTTAAGTTTCCAGATACTTTCCAGATATTTTATGCTTTATGCATCTCATCCAGAAACAGAGGGAACCCACAACTTCTCCATGAGAGGCTCCGGGTTCTAAAACTCCCCTAACGCAATTATTTCCAAGTCAATGTGAGAAGATCAGAACACGAGTGTAGTGTCAGGAGAGGCGGCGGTTGAGGTTGATCGGTAGGTTAAATTAGTAGCAGAGATTCACTGTAGTTAAAAAATTTATAACAAATAACTGTTGTTGGTAAAAGTGTGAAAGAAAATCACGCTTTCACTTTAAACATATGTGGAGCAGTGGAACCATTTTAGTATCCTAGTTTAGTATGAAACAAAATTTGACAGGACACTTGAGCACTTTGGGAAATGAGCTGTTAAAATTCATGAGTACCTCCAACACCTCAGAGAAAGGGAGGGAGGGTAATTTTGAGAACAAATGGCATGTTGAGCTCAATATACAGGATTGTGCCAAATTTCATATTGAAAAGCATACAATGTCCCACTAAGACTTAATGAACCTGGAATATCTCCAGGTTCCTTCAGCCAACTGCAGGTGGAGTGTCCTCATTCCACCTGAAATTAATCCAAACTTACCCAAATCTTCTTAAACAATTAGAGCACAGCAATATATTGCATGTCCCTTTAATTTCCAAAGACACTTTTGTTTTAGGGTAAATTGCTTTCTTTGTGCTAATTATCTTTTGTGTATAAGGATCTAATTTCCACCATGATGATGCAAGAAACTTCCAGTAGACCTCAGAGAAATATGCCACAAAGCCACAAAGGCACGTCTGCAGTGCCTCACTGGCTTCAATCCTTTTTCTTTTTTCTTTAGGGGCGGCTGTGGCTCAGTGGGTAGAGCGGCCGTCTCCCAATCAGAAGATCGGAAGGTAGCCGGTTCGAATCCCACCAGGGTCTACTTGTCGTAGGGTCCTTGAGCAAGACCCTGAATCCTTAGCTCCCCGGGCGCTCCACGAGGGGCTGCCCACTGCTCCCTCAGGGATGGGTCAAATGCAGAGAAGTAATTTCACTATGTTGTTCTGTATAACTATGTGACTAATAAAGGATTCTTTCTTCTTCTTCTTCTTCTTTTTTTTCTGCTATGGAAAAGTTTTATTTCTGCATCACTGACTCTATCAGCATTTTGTGTGTTTCCATTGTAAAGAACATTAGACGTTAGGCCAGATTGATTAATGACATTTCATTTTTCCCAGCATGCATCGTGAGAAGGCCCAAAGTGTTCTGAAATATGTCCTCTAATTAGAGCAAGTCAGCTAATGAGCCTCTTTGGGTGTGGAAAACTAATATAGGACAATTAAAGTAGAGGTGATGTCTTGTGGCAATAAGATAAGTTACCAGACAAGCAGTATTTTTCTGAGCACTTCTGGGGGTGCTTCAACGTCAGGGAAAGAATGTTAAGTGTTTCATTACCTGAGACGAATTTGTTCGTTGCAGGATTCGATTGATCAAGATCAATCGGTCCTACACGTTTGTGCCAGCTGGTGAAAGTCAGAAAGTGTGTCGGAGTCATTAAGATGGCCTAGTTAAAGTGTTAAAGAAACAAACAAAAACGATGAAATGCCTGCCTTGATTTCCAGTTTGTTTGCCAAAACTGAACCTGGGTACCACTAAAATTCATTCAGAGTTTAAGTAAGATTTACCCACAATGAACTCTGTGCTCCTGCTGTTTGTTAATTAAAATGGATTAACGGTTTTCCTCTGCAGACAGATATGCTGCAGTTTATCATTACTGAAGCGGAGGTAGCTCCTTTTTTTTTAGTTGCTTTTAATGACACTGAATTTTAATCACACTGTGTTCTGCCATATGAGTGATTTAAACAACAGCCTCATTCCTGTGCTCAAACTTTTTCAGTACTACGTGAAAAAAAAGACTACCTCTACAAAGGAATTATAACGGTTTATCATTAGGTTAAAAATCTGGTCGTGAACAGTTTCTAAGTCATTAGTTAGCATTTATAACATAGCTCTCAATTTATCAGTGTGGGTCACTATTTGGCAATATTGATCCAATATATAAATATTGAACCCCTTGATCCAGTATCCTCATCATGCCCCCATCTTTAGCACTTCAAATGGACTTAAGCACTTTCAGCACTTTAACCGTCTCTGCATAATGCATATTATGAATGTCGTCTTCTTGTATGTCTATTGGATGCATTGTGCTAGTCTATGTGCCTTTTAATTGCCCCTCGGGGACAAATAAAGTGATTTGAATTTAATTTAATTTAATTTAATATCAAGTTAGCAGTACATATAAGTGAGCTCTCTATTGGGCTAGCATCAGGTCTCTGATTCCCTTTGTTCTCATGAGTTATAGCAGCTTATTTAAGATTTGGAAAAAGGGTCTGAACCGTGATTGGAAAAGGGACTGAACTTAAACTTATCTAAAAAAAACAACCATAGGAGGGGGGCTGTGGTGCAGGTGGACAGGTGGAGATGACCAGATGCAGGGAACGAGATGATGACAAAAAAAACAACTAAATAGCAAACACTTTGTCAGCTGTTCATCAGCAGATCACACACAGCTGACTATTTGCATTGTTCCTGTCTGAATGATGAAAACTTTGCTGCTTATATATATGCCAAAAGCCAGAATCCGACCAAATCTCATTCATGTTGCATTGCAACCAACCAGATATGAATCTAGAACCATATCTCGAAGTAAGTCAAATCTGATTGGAACAGGTTGGATTTTATCTTCACTCAGCCCTGAAACAAAATCCAGACTTTTAATTGCACATTAAGGCAAAAAGAAAAGAAATACAAAATTCAGTCTGATAATGACAATTAGCCAAAAAAGGAGATCTCTAATGACATGGCTATGACTATGACAGCCGAGATGATTGTTTGAACAAACTAGTGAGTAGCATCAGCTCTTAATAGTGCCATGTAAAGTAAAGCACATAGAAATAATATTGAAAACAAAGGCTCATATAGTATTTTCTGTTTTGGGGAAGTTCCTCCATTGTCTCAAAGTAACCTGAGCTTCACCTGTGATCTTCACACTATTAAGCAGGTAGAGCTCTGAGGAGGCATAAGATATTAATTAAATATTTCATATTCATACCTGCAGCATTGATTATGTGAATGATATTGTCTAACTTTTAGAACATTTGATTTAGCTATTATGTGTAGAAAAAAAATGAATATGTCATTAGTGTAAATGGCAAATAACTCTTGTAAGTACCGTTGCTGAAAGGTCATAGTTATTTCTCTATTAAAGTCACGTAATTCACCATTTTGAACTGTCTTTGATGGTAAAACAGTCAATGTCACTGAAACCTTCATTTAACACACTGCTGACAGCTACGTTTGCGAGCTCTGCAGCCGATGTAAACAATAACCATTTGTTTGATTTGATTTGTTGTTCACATTTTAGGACTATCAGAATCGCTAGTTACTTTTTAGAAATAAAATAAAGGGTCTGAAAAATCGAAAAGCCTGAGCTCACACACTCACCTGAGACTTAATGCCTCTGTGGCCCAGGCTCAGGCACACTGTGGACGAGGGGCTATGTTCCCCCTATCCACCCCGGGGTTTGCGCCCCTGGGTATTCCTACACAGGCGAGCGTATTGGCCCTGAGATACTAATTATAACCTAGGCCTAAGCTGTCGTCCCCAACAGTAAGAGTTTATCACCAATCCCCTGCGTTTTACAAGCAATGACCCTGATTGAAATCCTGCACTTAAGTGTCAAGTCAAATCAGTTGAGAAATTATGGCCCGAAAAACAGTGTTTTTCGTAAAAAGAGCTCTCCTGATGAGGAATATATGAACTATTGTAGTAAAATATGATATATATATATATATATATATACTTTATAGATCTCCTCGAGCCGATTCATAATCTTTGGAGGTAAAGAGAGTACATTTGGTACTGTCGATTGTAAAAAAAAAAAAAGCTCCACCTAGTGAGTAAAAATATGAGCTATTAAACCAAAACAAATGTATACAAGATAGATCTGGAGCTGGTTCAGATACATCGCAATTTGGACTGAATCAGACTTACGGTTTAAAAATTATGGCCAGAAAATGTTTGGAGATAAAGTCCCCCCTAGTGTGGAAAACACTACATGTTTGCACGACAACATGTGCAAGAATGAGCCACGGGCATCTGTGACCCCCCGTAGCTGGTCCACCACTTCCTTAGACCACTTTGGTAGGTACTAACCACTGCACATCAGGGACACCCAAAAAAAACCTGCAGTTCTGGAATGATAATGAGATCCATATTTCTTCTGCAAAACACTAAATTCTGCATTCACCTTCTACATCTATATCTCTGCTAGGAAAATGTAAATATTTACATGGTTAACAGAGATAATACTCTGTAATATGCACATATTGATCGGTAAAGTCTGTGTCAATCTCGCTGCACAAGATAAGTGTGACACACCAGGCTGGTCTGACATATAATAATGTTTATGATATAATGTGAGACCAGGAGAAATGTGAGGGATGTCTCAAGTTTAGGGAAGGCTGACGCTAAAGCATCCTGAACCGATTGCTGCAGGGCTCAATGTTGCTGAGCTGATGGCAGCAAGGGACACCATAATCCTCTCACTGTTGGATGACTCAGTACATCCTTCTAAATGTGTTTGAGTCATAAAAAATAATGGATACAACGTACAGTCTTCTGTGGTGTTCAATTTCATTTGCTCGAGGGCACAATATGTTGTGGAATTGCTGACTTCACCCAGCACCATTTTGTTCTGTTCATCCTCAGAGCAATCACAGTGGTTCCATAATTCCTCTACATCTGTTCCTTGTGCTGCAGAGACAACATGAAAGAGCGAAGGAAAGAGATCACTGGGGTGCAGAGTTGAGATGTTTTAGAAAGCTGTGTGAAAAAAATGGTTATGACAATACATCCTTTTATATCATGTCTGTTCGGAAGGATACATTTGTATTTGAAAGCAATGATCATATACAGTGTAGTGACAACTGTAGGAAAAAGAAACACCATGTCACACAGCCTGCTTCAGACAGATACTTGTTCAAATTCAGGGAGCAAAAATAAAACATTATCACTAAAAGAAATACCAAACTAAAGTACCGGACCGGTTTTTCAGACACAAGGTTCAGGGTTTGTTAACCCTGAGGTGAGGGAAACTTAAGCGAGGTGAGTTCAACTCTGAGCCCGTATAAAGCTCTACAAAAGTTTAAAAAATAAAAAAAATAAATAAATAAATAAATAAAACTGAGCCAGTTACCATGGTAACTAACTCTGTGAACCTTACCTTAACAAACCCTGAGCTTGTTCTGACTTCTCCTCCTTCTGCGCCTGAAGCAGATCTGTCACGTGTCCGTGTATGTTTACATCAGGAAAGGACAGACATAAAAAGATTGTGCTTTGTGTCATTCTCTGAATGACGCTTTCTAACGGTTCATCTCAAACAGACACCACGTTTGCTAATCCTAACCCTAAAATCGCCTCTAGAGAAACTATTTTGAATGACGATAGCATGACAGGCTGATGAAAAAAACTCTACATTCAAACAGAGTGACAAAAGGGGAATTTGGTGTGTTAATGTGAGAAAGTACATGCAGACTGAGTGGCTAGCTGTTAGCACCTTCTATTCTTTTTCCCCACTCAGCACCATGACAGAGAGGAGAGATATCCATCGTCTTCAAAGAGAGTGAGTGATGCACACCTCTTCTCTGTGCTGCTGACTAAATACCCATTTACCGTTTCTCTGCACTTTTTGATGGAGTTTTAAAACTTGCTGCCATTTAGCTGGGCATGTTGATCCCAGAAGTAGTCCAGTTGTTTTATTGTGGCTGTTTGCAGACAGAAACATCACGAGGCGTTAAAAATAGCAGCACTTAGACATTTGGCCTAATTTTAAGTGATAAAGAAGTGCCAGTCTGGGAATGCATGACTCTTTTATTATCGATTATGTTGCTCACTGTGTATTAAGCATCCAGCGTGTGTGTGTGTGTGTGTGTGTGTGTGTGTGTGTGTGTGTGTGTGTGTGTGTGTGTGTGTGTGTGTGTGTGTTAGTGTGAGAGAGAAAGGGTTACTGTCGCAAATCTGTTATATAACAGTTGTGTGCAAATCCCTACTCTGATAGAGTTATGTTTCACTCTAGTGGCTCATCTGGTTATATTTCATTATAGCGACTGAAAATTTTTCCTCATGCCATTGCAATTCAAGAAATTCTGGTTTCCAGCGGTAGTGGTCAAACGGACATTCCCAGATTCATAACGATGTCTCAATGGTACGATTGTGTCATTGCAAATCCTCAATCCAGACATAACTGTAAACATCAGTGCTGCAGCAGCAGACAAACTGTGCTGTGTATCGGTAAAATCACTGCGGTCCAACATCCTGACGACGGAATTAATACAATTAAAAATGATATAATTGTTTACTATCTATCAATTATTATGATCAAAGTGACAAGAAGCATTATGTAGTATTCTAATAGAAGTATTCATGATGGTGTAAAGTGAGAGGAGATGTACATGGATCTATGTGTTACTTGATTAAATGATTTGAGGTGTATCCTCTTTCAGAAAGACGCTGTGTCTCATTCAGTACGATATAATATGCCATGGTAACATTTTGGAAGTAATTACCCGACACATCTAATTATAAGACTTGTAATCTACCACAGGGATATAACAACATTGGTTTGAATGACTACTTGAACGAGTTAATTAATGCAATCTCAAGACATTGGATATGGCTCTAAGCTGGCTTAAGTACACATTAATGAATTAAACAAATAGCAATGGAGAATTGTAGATCAATTGAATAGTAGCATATAATGTATTCATGTTCGACTAATAATGGCTCTTGTCGTAATTTAATAATGATGGCATTAGAGTGATTAAACCTCATTAGCATTAAAAGTAATCACTAACAGGCTGATGAATTTCAATGTGATTAATTGTCCATGTTGCAGCCACCTCTCCAAGTGACAGTTGCCAGACAGAGCAGGAACTCACAGATCCGCTGCTAGGAGACCACAGGATACTGAATAAAGGCAGACAGCAAAACCTACTCATATAAAACCTAGGACTGTGCTGTGGATGTGATCCACTGTTGCCAGGCAACTACAGAATGGTTGACAATAAGCTGTCAGTTGCACAGCCAGTTGCTGTTTATTGTGATGGGTTGGTGCAATTTGGCTCCACGAGTATATAAAAATGGAGAATGGTTACAAAAAAGCTCTTATTTACTTCCAAGCTGCAGCAGATTCCCCAGCCGACCCATCTCCAACCATTAAAACAACTGGTGAACAGAGACAGGAAAAAAAACCCACTGAGCTTAATTAGTTTCTTCTTTGGCTGCTAAAGGCAAATGCTCAAATACTAGGTGGGTGAAGCAGTTACAGACACGATGTACCAGAGCCAGGGGCAAATATTGTGTTTATAGGACCTTGGGCAATCATGCATATCTTTTCAGGGCCTCCTTATCCTGCTCTCACTCCTGAGGTCACACGATAAGTTATGTGTTATGTGTTACTGTGAATAAACAGTCATCATCTGAAAGCAGAGTACTGCATTTTCTGCAGTGTCTTTTAATTTTACAACTATAGGAAATGTATTGTATCCATGAACTTTTTGCACCCTTTAAAAAAAAAGAGTCAAATGAGATCAAAAAATGTCTTTATTTTCTATACCCAAGATCTTTTATTCAAATTGTTTACAAAAATCAAATATATTTTCTCAATAAGTATAATAAAAAGACATTACATTATCAATATAGAACAAAAAAAATATCCCAAACCTGCGTGCCACAATAATTGGTACACCCTGCATTTAACCCCTAGCTCCCTGTTAAACTCCCAATCAGAAGATCGGAAGGTAGCCGGTCCGAGTCCCGCCAGGATCTGCACGTCGTAGGGTCCTTGAGGAAGACCCTGAAACCATGGCTCCCCAGGCGCTTCAAAGAGGCCGTCCTCTGCTCCCTCAGGGATGGGTCAAATGCAAAGAAATAATTTACCTATGTTGTAATGTGTATGGTTGAATGTGATAAATAAAGGATACATTATTATTATTATTAATAATAATAATAATAAACAACTCGAGTCTCCAGCTGTAGTGTGCGATGAGGTTTGAGAACACGTGGAGCCTGAAACCATTCCACCCTACAGATCCTCTCTGACTCCATCAGATTCTGAGGGTAACACTGGTGGAGGCTCCTCTTCAGTTCCCCCCCAGATGTTCTGTGGGGCTTAGGTCAGTCTTCATTTTCTGATATCGGTATTTTAAGATCATCCTTCAGGACAGTCCAACCACGGCCCACTTTAAGTTTCCTGACAGAGGCTTTTGGATTATCTTACTTCACAGTGGGTATGCAGTACTTTTCCTTTCCGTTGCTGCTACACCACACCAATTTTAGATGTCTGCTGCCAGAAAGTTCTATTTTGATTGAAAGTCTCAGAGGATTTTGGTAAACTTTAGGCACTTGACTTATAGTAGTTACATGTTCTTCCTAGTAATGAAGAAGTGCGCTGACTGTCAGGCCAGTCCCAGGTGTTTTATTTTGCTAGGACCGTCACATCTTGACCATGCCAGTTACACTAAATCGCTCAATAACTCATCAAGTTGCAGCAAGTCCAAAGTATAACATGTTGTACTAAGTGGAATTTTATACAATGCATAATTTTCCGTAGGATTTTAATTGAATTGATACCAGATTTCAGCTGTTTGATTGAGTTTTGAGTTTAAAGTACAAAACAAGATTTCTTATTTTCATCTTTTCACAGATCAAGAATAGAACAGTGTGATTACATACTGGTCTGATAACTTTAAATCAATGGCCA